>LNAC01000027.1:4878476-4915949 GCA_002007465.1 Ailurus styani | reverse complement strand
TTATTTTTTTAAAGATTTTATTTATTCATTTGACACAGAGAGAGAGATTACAAGTAGGCAGAGAGGCAGGCAGAGAGAGAGGAGAGAGGAGGAAGCAGGCTCCCCGCTGAGCAGAGAGCCCGACGTGGGCCTCGATCCCAGGACCCAGGGATCATGACCTGAGCCGAAGGCAGCGGCTTTAACCCACTGAGCCACCCAGGCGCCCAAATATTGGCTCCTTAATATTAAGTGTGTCACAGGGTGTTTCAGGAAGTACACTCAGGATCACATAAGCTGTTTTGGGAGGCCACAGAACCCATGATCTGCTTCCACTTAGAGTTGGCTAGGGGCCCCCATTCTGGATCCCCATTCTTTATTTGATGCTTGGATTTCTTTGTACACAAGACAAGAACAGGACCTTATGATTGTCTTTCTTGTTGGATTCACTAACTGTTAATTGAGGAGTTTGTTTTCTCTTTATTACCCTTCAACATTACATCATCACGTTATCACAATAAGTCTGTCTCTTTGATCATCCTCTTGTTCTGCCTGTAAGTAAGCACCTTTTGGGATTATTTTTCATAAACCTTGGCTCGTTTGGGAAATTCAACCTTCCTGCCACTCTTCTGACAATCCACCCACATTCTTTTCTTTTCCCTTGTTAATATAGCTTTCCTTTTTCTTTCTGTTCTTTTTATCTTTTTTTATAACTTTCACTATTTTTATGATTAAGTACTTCCTGTTATCAAAGTAATACAGGTACAAAATTTTTAAATCAAATTAATATATTACAAAACTTATTTTTTAAAAATGCAACAGTTCCTTTCTCTTCCTGTAATTCATGCTATCTTTGAACTTTAAGTTTTGGACATTCTCTGTTGACTTTCTACTCTTGAAATCAACTACCTTTCCGGAAGGGAATCTTTGATCTAGTATCTGGAGGATATTTGCCTAGCAGTTGAGCCATGATTCTAAGAGCCGAATAGGGGAATAGAGCTGTGAATCTCATAGGTCTGTGCACAGATTTTTGTTGAATCCCACCCTTTACTGCAACTGTTGTCTCCAGTCCAAAACCTCTTTAGGTCAATTTTAGCTGGCAAGCGCTAGGTTTCTGCCTGTGTGGGGAATGGTTAGCTTCCTGGCCATATGTGCTCAGAGGAGGAGTATAATGGTGTAACTGCTCTTTATACGGGCTTTTAACTCTGGTTTCGGCCCTACCCTTAAACTTGGCTTCAGAGATACTTAGCACTTCTCATTTTTATGTGTAACCTCTCTATATTTAGATGTTGGCAGTTAATTCATAATTTTAAAAATACTCAGCAATGTTCAGCGAGCCAGACATATGAGGACTAGGTGTGGCCCTTGGGTTCTAGCTTTGAATGCTTAGATGACAAAAAATCTGTGAGGAAATTCTTAAACTCTAATCTACCACCTCTTTGATTTAAACAAAATATGGGATGAGGCCGATCTCGCTCAATGCATGCCTGCATGCCAGTTGAACAGAAGATATTAAGGCAGGCTAATATGGGGAAGCTGCCTTGCTGTTCTATGCCTTAATGGTCTGACGGGCCATCAGCATTTATTGCATACCTGCTGCGTGCTTCACAGTGCATACCAAATGCTGAGAGAAGTAGGTGGAGAGCAGTCCTGAGTGTGAGCCAAAAGCAAGGATGTCCTTTTTTCCTCCACTCTCCTATTCAGAAAGACCGAAAATCACTGGGGAACTCCAGTTCCAAACTTCAAAGAGATGAAATGTATTTATTGTATAAACAGTATAAGACTTAACAAATCAGTTAAGTAATTTGCATAGGGCTACATAGTAGGCCAAGGAAATCATTTTGAGATGTGAGACCTAATAACCACCATAAAACTTGCTACCTGGCAAGATTAGGTTCAGTTTTTTAGTTGATGTCAAATAATAACTCATTTTCTAGAACTGGGAATTTTGCTGTGGCAAAGAAAAAGCCCATCAGAATGTTTTACACCTCTGAAGTATGTAGGAAGAGCATCTGTTTTAATGTGGTGATTCTGAAGATAAAATAAACAGACCAGCAATTATAGAGCCAGTGTGATATATTGGAAAGAGCATTAGGGTTAAAATCATACCTGGATTCCAGTCCAGTGCTGCCACTAACTAGCTAATTGAGTGATTCTAGGCAAGTTATGTAACAGCAATTGTCTGAACTTTAGTTTCTTCTGTAAAAATCCTTCCCCTCCCAAGGCCTCATATCATGAAATGATTTAATAGTCTCGAGAGCTTTCTGAAAAATGTATATTTTCAAATGTAAGATATTGTTGCTGCTATGTATAGTAAGATCATCGTCCACAGATCCATAATTGGCAAAGCATTTGCTCCCCGGTAACTTAGATGTGGAAGTAGTGAATTTGGCAACATGTTGTGGAGGTGGGTGTCTCTGGAAAATCTTCATATTATCTTCTCCTTCCCTTTCCCCTAATTCTTGTTGGAGAGGGCTTTAGAGTTTTTACAGATAAGACTTGCTTCCCTTGAGATACGCTTCCATGCTAAGACCTTACTATTTATGGAAAGAAACATAATGTAATAGAGTTGGTAGGTCTGCATTTAAACTCCTGATCCATTCGTCTTCTAGTTTCGGCTTTGGAAAAATTGTTTAATCTTGCCAAACTTATTTCTTCATCTGTAAGACAATAACATTAGCAATATAAACAATACAACCATAGTAATAATAATCTACCTCCTTAGGGATATTGTTGAGGGTATTCCGTAGCTATTCTGCAATGATTCCTCATGAAGAAAACTTTTTCCCTTTTAACTTTTCTCTGAAAAACTCCTTAGAGTCCAAGACATTGTCTTCCTCTCTGCCCTCAGGAATGGCTGGCTGGTTGAGTTGTTGAATCAAGGCTGCTCTTGATTCATCAGTAATTAAAGAGGGGAAAGGTTCTGTGACAAATTTTTCCCTGAATAGAGGGGGAAAGACATGCAGTTTCCCTGCCCATTCACTGCAGCCACCCCCACTGCCAGTAGGCCAATGGAAACAGCTAGAAATGCATTTTCACAGGCCTGCATATGTGTGTGTGCTCTGTCTCTCCTCCTTTTTCTTGATCTGCCTTCACACTCAGTTGGGTTAGGCCTGGGCATCTGCTTTTTTTCCTCCCTTGTGCCTGGAAGAACAACTGTTTTTAATTGGTCACAAGTAGTTGTAAACACGTGAGGTACAGATGATGAAAGAAGAACTAGTATAGTTGACTTTTTTGTGCGAGTAAGCATTGCTGTCTGTGGAGCTCTTTGAGCTGTAACTGACAGCATTGGCTATCCCCATCTGACTTTTTTTTTTTTTTTTTAAGTCTTAGGTGGTTATGTGATCCCCAGGAGGCAGCCACTGCTCTCTGTATTATCACTACCCTGATTTAATTCTTTTTTTTTTTTTTAAAGACTTCACTTATTTGACACAGAGCACAAGTAGGCAGAACGGCAGAGGGAGAGGGAGAGCAGGGAGCCCCATATGGGGCCTCGATCCCAGGACCCTGGGATCATGACCTGAGCCAAAGGCAGACACTTAACCGACTGAGCCACCCAGGCACCCCTCCCTACCCTGATTTAATTCTTGTATGAAACTTAGAGACCCAGGGAATGTTCACTCAGGCCTTTCTGTTATCTATTATCTAAAAATAGAGTGGAATAAGGGGGATAGGTTATTTGGACAACTGTTTTAGATATAGCAAGGAAAAGAAGTAGTTCCTTGCCCCTCAGAGCAATAACCTCTTAATTCTACCAGTGGTATCAGGAATGAAGTAGATTAGTTGCCTCAACAAGTAGCTGTCAGACCTCATTTTGGTAGATAATAGCTTTAGCCTTCTCTTTCAAGCCTTGTTCCAGAGAAAATGATGAGGGGATCTACTTCAATTTGTTCACTTCTGAGTATCCTAACATAAGACATTATGCAAAGCCCTATGGGTGACTGAAAGAATAAATACTTTCTTGCCCTCAAAGAACTTCCAGTCTAAGAAAGACGAGAAAAGGAGATGTGTGTGTGGTTTTAAATTTAAATTTAAACGTGTGTTCTAGAGACCATAGAAAAAGATAATTAAGGAAGGCTTGAAGAGATTTTGGGGATCAGTAAAATTTTCATGGAATTAGCATTTCAGAGGACCATGAAGGATAGGTAGGATTTTAGCCCCTTTATTTCTCTGCTCTTACTATAGTAAAAATGCTATAAAAGAAACATCCGAATTTGACAGAAGGAAGATGGAGAAACACTTCGATAATCTACACATTGGATGATGGGGCACACTAATGGAGATTGAGTTTTGTCCAGTATACTTATATCCTATAGTCAAATGCACTCACATCTTTTCATTCATTTCCCAAACATTTATTGAAAACCTACTCCATGTTAGGCACTGTTCTAGAGGCTTGGTTGTATAGCGAAGAAGCAAAAGACCCCTGCCATCATCGAGTGTACATTCTACCAAGAGAGGCATACAATAAGCAATAAACACAATAAATTATATTATGTTAAAAGGTTAGAAGTGCTATGGAAAAGGAAAAAATAGAGTGGAATAAGGGGGATAGGAAGTAGTATTGGGGGGTCAGGGAAATGCAGCTTTTTAGATAGGATGTTCAGTATAGACCTCTTTGAGACGATCACGTTTGAGCAAAACCTCCAAAGTGGTGAGGGAGTTAGCCATGCAGAAATCTGGAGGAAGAACATTTCAGATAGAACCACTGCAAAGTTTGAAGTGAGAATGTGCCGTGTGTGTTTGAGAAATAACAAGGAAATCAGTGTGTTGAAGTAGAGTAAGGGAGGGGGGAATAGTAGGGTTAAGTAGCACAAGGGGCGTCCCAATGGGCTGTTATTGTGGGTGAAACAGAGAACCCATTAGAGAATTCTGAGCAGAGGACTGACATGATCTAACTTATAACAGCATCACTCTGGCTGCAGAGTTGAGGATAGATGGTGGGAGTGGGGCTGCCAAAGATAGGAATGAGGAGAACTAGTAGGACTCTCCCATAATACAGGTGTGTGGTGATGCTGGCTTAAATCAAGGTAATAGAGGTTTCAGTCTAGATGTATTTTGAAGGTAAATCCTGATTACAATTTCCTGTTAGATTTGATTGGGGGGGGGAGCAGGTAGAGTTTGAGATGTCTCTGAAACATCCAGATGGAGACAAATGTTGAAGAGTTTGGATAATAGAGGTATGAAATTCTGGCGTTCAAGAGAAGTTCTGAAATAGAGGTAAAAATTTGAGGTTTTTTTGTGTAAAGGTAGTATTTAAAGCCATAAGACTGGATGAGATCACAAAATAAGTGAGTATAGCTAGTCAGGAGAAGGGAAGCAAAGACTGAGCTCTAAGGCATTCCAGTGTTAAGGAGTCAGGGAGAGCAACCAAAAAGGAAAGCAAGAAGGAGTGACCAGTTAGGTAACAGAGAAACCATGAGAAGGTGATCCTAGGAGGGCAGTGAAGAAAGGGGAGGCAATTGTATTGGATCTTGCTGATAGATCAAATAAGTAGGATGATGACTGAATTAAACCATTGGATTCTTTGGTATCACCAAGCCCAAGTCTTATTGCTTAGGGAAGGACTATGTAATTACAGATATTTGATTTCCATTATATCATTTGAGTAACCACTGTCACCTTTTTCAACTTCTCTGCACCCCTAACCCTACAAAGTGGTACACTCCTTTATGGATTTGCTCATTGTCTTGCCCTATTAATACATTCTGCATAATTTTGTTTGATATTCCAACCTAGAGCCTACCAGATAGGTTTCTCCCATGAATGCTAAAAGCATTTACTTTACCATAATCTGTCATTTTTATCTGAGTGCTGAGGGTTTCTTTTTTTTTTTTTTTTTTTTTTTTTTTTTTTGGAAAGAGAGCGCATGAACTGGGACAAGAGGGAGAAGCAGGCTCCCCACTGAACAGGGAACCCAAGCTGAGGCTCGATCCCAGGACCCGGAGATCATGACCTAAGCCGCCCAGGCACCCAAGGGTTTTTTTTTTTTTATATGTATACCATTGTTAACAATGTTCTCTAGGGGTACCTGGCTGGCTCAATCAGAAAAGCATGCAAATCTTGATCCTAGGTTCATGAGTTTGAGCCCCATGCTCAAACTCCCCATACTGGATCCCCATACTTGATTCCCCATACTAGAATCTTATGAGATGGCCCACTCCTTTTCTAAGGTCTTACAGTAGAATAGGTAAGGGGATTTACAGTCTTCTTCACCTCCCTAGCATCCCATCTGAACCAAAGGAAAGATGGAGATGCAGAATTTTGGCCTTGACTTACAAAAACAAACAAACAACAAACGCAAAAACCTACAAAGTGATGCCAGCATGTTTGGTGGGCCAGTCAGAACAGATGGCTCAGAGAAATGAGCATTGGTTTGACAGAAGTGGATAAACAAATGACAGCTCAAGAATGAATAAGGTGGTTTTCCCCGGGTATGTGCTATTTTAGTCATTGGTATATTAATGATTAGGGTTTGACTCAGTTCCGTATCCATGGGTTAAGGTTGATCCTCATCAGCCCCCTTGCCACAGTCTTAGAGATGATCCTGAAGGGACATTTTGTAGCTTATGTAGTTCTTAGGAAAAAATATTCCCTGCCTGACTCCTGCCAACTTGATCCTACTGTTGAAGGGCACAGTCTAGCTAAGTAGTGGAGAGGGAAGACCCTAAGGTTTTACTGATACTGGCATCTTGACTTTTGCTATTTCAGATTAAAGAAATCTGGTTTATACAAATCTCCAGGACTGATAAAAAAATCTATTCTCTAATAATCATTGTATCTAAATTGTACAGTAGCAGCTGTATTCAGTCATTTGAAACCCAGAAACCAGGAGAGGGCCTATTGAACCTCCCTGAAGCCCATTCATTGTTCGGATTCTATGTACACAGCCTTGGGTGCCTTAAGCAAATGGCAGCCATAATTCTTCTGTACCTGTTGTCTCCATCAGTCTTGGCTCTGTGGATTTCCTAGGTATTGGTTTGGGTGGGAAGAAGGAGGAAAGATTTGTATTAAAACTGCCATGGGCAGAATTGGAACTTCTGGCTTTGGTGTGGTTGTGTTTCTCCAGTATTACCTCAATAAGCAGGGAGACTGGGTCTATACGCTGAAGAAGCTTGACCCTGTGGGACAGCAGACCTGTTACACACATCCTGCTCAGATCCCCCCAGATGACAGATACTCTCCACACTGAATCACCGTCAAGAAATGCTTCAAGGTGCTCATGACCCAGCACCCACGCCCTCTGAGGGGCCCTTAAATTTCATGTCTCTTTTGCTACCCCTCAGAGACTTCCTGAAACCAAGCTCTTCAAACTGAGCCTTGAAGACTTCTTACCACCCTTGCTTTTGGGAATCTGGTTCATCATTGCCTTTGATCATGCTTGTGTGAAGCAATCATGGTGGCATCCCTCTTAAGGGAACAAGTTTGAATCATTGCTAGGTTATTAAAATGATTTGAAAGAGAAAGTAAATAAGTAAAGTTGCTGCCATGAAGAGAAACCAGATGAGGTCACGCTGTATGGAAGAATAGAAAGTTTTCCCGTGGTCTGAATTTACAGATGTTGAGACCCTTCTGTTATTCTTCAGGTCCAAAAGTTATTGTAGTTGTATTCCAAATAAGCTTTGACAGAAAAGTCAATTTGGTTGATAAGCTTTAGGTCTATGGTAGTTGATTCTTTAAGACATGAGACCCTCCATCTGTCCTCCTTTGGTAGTACTTACTCTACAGTTGCCCTCTCCTGGGATGCCTGGGTGGCTCAGTCAGTCAAGTGTCCGCCTTTGGCTCAGGTCATGATCTCAGGGTCCTGGGATCGAGTCCTGCATAGGGCTCCTGCTCGATTGGGACCCTGCTTCCCCCTCTGCCTGCCACAACCCATCTTGCACTCTCTCTCTGGCAAATAAATAAATAAAAACCTTTAAAAATAAAATAAAATAAAGAATTGCCCTCTCCTGTAACAGTAGCCATTCAACAAGTACTTACTGAGCACCTACTTTAGTTCAGACACTGCATCCCCAGTTCTAGGTGTGCAAGCTCTCATGAACTATTTAGTGTTGGAAATGTCTTGTGGTGATACTATGAAACTTTGTTCTGGATACCATTGGATAGAATCACCCCCTTCTTTTTTTTTTTTAAGATTTTATTTATTTATTTGACAGAGGGAGAGAGAGATTACAAGTAGATAGAGAGGCAGGCAGAAAGAGAGGAGGAAGCAGTCTTCCTGCTGAGCAGGGAGCCCGATGCGGGGCTCTATCCCAGGACCCTGAGATCATGACCTGAGAGGAAGGCAAAGGCTTTAACCCACTGAGCCACCCAGGCGCCCCCACCCCCTTCCCGTTTTTAAGTTGAGGGCTTAAAAAGAAAACCAGCTCATATGGTAACTGCCAGAAAGATTTCAAAATATTTTATGAGCTTCAGACTCCATCTCTATGCAAATCCTTTCATCTCTTAAAAGCTGCTGTTATCGGGCGCCTGGGTGGCTCAGTGGGTTAAAGCCTCTCCTTTCGGCTCAGGTCATGATCTCAGGGTCCTGGGATCGAGGCCCGCATCGGGCTCTCTGCTCAGCAGGGAGCCTGCTTCCCCCTCTCTCTCTGCCTGCCTCTCTGCCTCCTTGTGATCTCTCTCCCGCTGTGAAATAAATAAATAAAATCTTTTAAATAAATAAATAAATAAATAAATAAATAAATAAAAAAGCTGCTGTTATCGTGGAAAGGATATTGGGGGCATTATTGGCCAAACAGACTGGTTCAAATTTTGACTCTGCCATTTACTTGACTAGGAAGAAGTCACTCAAATTCTCTGAGTGACTTAAATTACTTCTCTTGGAGGCAGTAGGATTAAATAAGAGATTGGTATTATGTTTAACCCAAAGTTTCTTTGCTAGTGACTACCCCAGCGCAGGTATGGGTAGGAGTAGAGTGTTGGAAACGTGAAATCCAGAAGGAACCCATGAGTGGGAATGCTACTTTTTGAATCAACATTACACAGAAAAAAAAAAAAAAAAAAAAAAAACACACCCAAGGGAACTCCTTGGAGGATGGTAAGATTCCTGTTTGAAGACAACTATTTTAGATTCCCATGGACCTCTTTTCCTTAATTTTCTCATTTATTTTTATTTTGACTAGACTCAGGTTATCTTCCCCTCCTCCCACTCCACTCTAGGAACCAGTGCACTGAAGCTACCGAGGGTTTCCCATCACAGCAGCCTACTTTGATGCTTAACCTTTCCTTTTATTTATTTTTTATTTTTTTTATTTTTGGTGAGAGAGCACAGGCGGGGTAGGAGGAGGGGCAGAAGCAGAGGGAGAAGGAGAGAGAGAAACTCTTAGGCAGTCTCCATGCACAGCGCAGAGACTGATGCAAGGCTTGATCTCACGACTCTGAGATCATGACCTGAACTGAAATCAGGAGTCTGGAAGCTTAACTGACTGAACCACCTAGGTGCCCCTAACCTTTCCTGATCCATGAAAACATATTAACTCTATGCCCTAGTCATTCTCCTTTATGGTTTATTAGCAAACTTGATGATGTTGGGTTGAGCTATGGATAGCTTTAAGTTATCCATCCTGGATACTTCAGATATTAATAATGTCAGGGGCTCCTGGGGTGGCTCAGTCAGTTAAACTTCCAGCTCTTGATTTCAGTTCAGGTCATGGTCTCAGGGTTGTGAGATCAAGCTCCCCATCAGGCTCTGTGCTCACTTCGGAGTCTTTCCTCCCTCTGCTTCCCCCCACCCCATGACACTCACTCTCACTCTCTCAAACACTTTTAAAAAATAACATCAAATATGGTGGAAAAATTCGGGAAAGAACATTTTTGTCATTGACCAAGTAGAGTAAGCACCTAGTGCTAGTTAAGTTGGCAGAATGCAAAAGCTCTTGCTGTCATAAAGGAGATGTGTATGTACATGGCAATCAAGAGGAGTATTTCCCATGAGTCAAAAGAGGAGTTGTGTCATTAGGCCAAAAGCAGAAGACCCGTTCTCCAGAACCAGATTATTTTTAGAGAAGGGATGTTGTGTAGTCAATGTCCCTCTAGATAGTGAGATGAGAAATGTCTGGAATGAGGGTTTAAACAAGGTGGAGTTGGAAGTGGGGTGGAGGCGTGTGGAGCAGAAACTGCCTACTGATGCTTCATGCCCTAGTGGCGCCATACTCCTGGGCGGGGCTAAGATGGTATTCACTGGTTAGATAAATGAACACTTAACTTGTTTGGGTCAGAATGCATCATATATTGCCAGTTGGCTGGGGACACAGCTTGGCCTGTGTGTACTGAGCTGTTGATGGTTGCCCAGAAGCAACCTCGTTCAGTGTGTGGGTGCATGTGTTCTGTGTGTGATGCCCTTACCAGTGAAGCTGAACCTTTGAGATTATTCCAGGTTTATAAATGATGACATCTTCATTTGTTATAAATTCCAGGCATCTGGTGCTTTTCTCAGTCACTGAAGAAGAAAGCCTACAGGATGGTCCTTAAAATATAACTTTTTATCAGTGGCCTCTTGATTTTAATCCATACATGGTGTCTTTAAGCCCCTTATTCTAATTCCAATTCTCAGTACTTGGGCTCGCCCTATCAGGAAAGTGGCCCAAATCTTTCTTTATCCCTAGCACTCCTTGCTATCAGTGTAACAAAAGGATTTCCTCCATTATTATCTGAGGGACTTTTGTTTGTATGTTTGCAACCTTCATCATAGAAATTAAGGGCAAATGGATCAGAGATTTTTTTGTGTGAATTTAAGTAATTGTATACTTCTGGTTCTGTATGTCCCTGGCTCAGATGCCTAACTCTTCCCAAGTAGTTCGGTCTCATTTTGCTCAGGACTGGCCTTTTCTAAGGTAACACTTGGGTTCTATCTTGGGGATCAAAAACTTGAGAAATGTTTTAAGTGTCTGTGGCTTCATTGACAATGGAATTGCAGTGGGTGGGCGTGGGCAATGCTTAAAGGCTAAATAAAGGCTCTTGGTAAGAGCACATATGCTGAAAGAATATTTCATCTTCCCTCTTTCCATAGCAACTTTATCTGTAAGATTAAGCATTCTGCTGGTGGCATAGTTAATAAAAAATCTTGGCTCCACTTCAGAGCTATTTGTCTGCCATTACTGGAACCTATTTACTTTTATCCATTTCATCATTTGATTTTTGTTTCCTTCTGTCTTCCCAGGTGGCATTGGTAGGGTGGTCAACGGAGCCTTCATGGTGCTGAAAGGGCATCGGTCTATTGTTAACCAGGTCCGATTTAACCCTCACACCTACATGATCTGCTCTTCTGGTGTAGAAAAGATTATCAAGGTGAGGCACCTTCCCCTTCTGTTCTTTAGACAAATTATGACAGTTCATAATTGGAAGAAACTAGAACAATATATATAGGACCTCATACCTAAACATACTAAAGGTCTATCAAAATTCTCAATTATTTTGGGGCATCTGTCTCGTCAGTAGATCATGTGACTCTGATCTTAGGGTTGTGAGTTTGAGCCCCACGTTGGGCATAGAGATTACTTAAAATTCTTTCAATTATTTTAATATTATAAAATATTTAAAAACTGACATTAAAAAGAGTGGTTTAAAACCCTCCTTTCAGGACCACTTTTAAAAATAGTCATAGGCTTCGAAACTAGACACCACTTGTATGCCACTGCATTTCCAATGGCCTTTGATCTTGAGTCTGATGCATTCTACTTTCCAAAGCTCATCTGGAAGCCACCAGCCCCTCAGTTACTCGGTGTGTACTTTGCGTTAATTGCTGTACTAATATGGCACAGACATCACTAAGTGACTGCCAGAACCATAGCTGAGTCATCTCAGAACATATCAAAACCCACTGCATGTGATTCTGATTGAGCCTAAGCACTTGCATTAATTGCACAGCGACTGAATAAACTTAACCCAGCCAAGGAATTTATCTAGAGCCTGCAGTTGAGAGACCTAGTCTGGCCTGTGTCCACAGGAGGATGGCCCACTTCCTGTCACTCACTTTCCAGTTGCTAGTGACCCTTTTCCACATCCGTGAAAATGAAGGTTTTGGGGGCAAGTGATGAATCTTTTTAGGACTCTCTGATAACTTGATTTTTAAGTAAGGATACATGATAATCCCCCCTAAAAGTTAAAACTCCTAATTTTTTTTTTCCTAAAATGATATTGAAAACCTGAGGGAAGGTATCAGGAAAGAAGTAAAAATTGGTTTGGGATGATTTGGTGGTTTTCATTTCCTTCCTCCCTCTCTCCCTGCCTCCATCTAGAGTTAAGCCAAGTTGTATCTGAGGCAAGAGAAGCTATGAGAAATAAAATGTTGGAGGATGGGTCAATATTTTTATTTGTTCTCATTCCAAATTCTTTTATGTATGTTTTGTTGGTCCTGTGGATCAGCGCTGACTTTCATGATTGCACACATTTTCCCGCAGCACTGGAGCAGGACTTCTAGATCATTTTTACTGACTTTTTCTTTTTATAGATGATGAGATTTCAATTATAAACTACCCATCTGGGGTTAATTACACATCCAATTAGTGGTAAAGTCAGGATGGAGTCCTGTTCTTTGTTCTTCCCAGTGGCCTGTCACCTTCCCCATGCTGGTGGGAAGGCAACAGGCAGCCAGAGGCCTCTGCTGGAGGTGGTCACCTCAGTCGTCCTTCACTGGACATTCATGGAATTGGCCCTCTCCTTTGAATTGCCTTCGCTTCTCCTTTGGCCTATGACTAATGGGTTGGCACAGTAGCATGTCCTCGCTAGGCCTGTTGACGTCATTCTCTTTCTCAGCGAGCTCTGCTTGGGCATCTCCTTTAGAAGAGAGATTCCTGCTTGGCCGTGAACTCTGGGATGCTTCTGTACTTAGTCTCCCCAATTATTGTTTAGTCAACTGGAGTCTTTACCCTGAAGGTCATAGTTTGGAAACTAGCCAAGTTCTCAGAGGAGTAAGAGAAGAAAATGCTTTTTCTCTGGGAGGTTATCCAGACTGAACTGTAGAGTTTACTGCTTCCAGGTTCCAAAGCGGTCTGAATCCTGCCCCACCAGGAGGCACATTTAGCCATTGAAATCTTAAGTCAGTATAGCTGGTACCCTTGAACAGTTCTTTGAGTCTGTTCCCCATCTGTCAAGTGAGGTTGCTAACAGTGACTTGCCATCTGGGAGTGCCTTGTGAATTACCTGTGCCTGACAATTTCTGACTATTTTAATAAGTCTCACTTTCCTGCTTGCTGTTTCTGAGAGGGTCAGTGGCTTAAAGACCATAATATTCTAGCCCAGCCTGAGACCTTTTTCCTCTCCACTTTACCTTCTCCCTTGTCCTTTATTGCTGCTGTCCTAGTCCAGAAGAGAAGAAACCCAGTTGTCAGGGCCAGCTGCTTCTCACCCACAACAGGTCTCTAGCCCCCTGAATGTCCATGTTTAGCAAAAGAGGGGGTTTGTTTTATGGTTAAGCCTGGAGGGGCAAGATAGGGCAAATGCTGACATTTTTTCCTCAAAAGACCAATATTCATTTGTTTGCCTATGGTATTTGTTATATTTATGATGTACCTATGTATGTCATTTGTGCTAGGCCCTATGCGGAACAAAAAGGCGAAAAAAGGTAATGCAGGTCACCCCGTAAGAGAGACAAGAAATAAGTACAGTGAAAAGTGCAATGACTACACAAGAGATGGAAACAGAGTGCTCTGGGGGAGGGAGAGATTTTTTTCCCATCTGGGATAATCTTGGGCAGGTAACATTTGAGCTAGAATTTGAAGAATAAAGACTGCAGAAGGAAGGAGTAAGGAACATTCTAAGTAGAGGCAATGGATAGTTAATTATTTCATTGAATCAATAAATATGTATTGATCACCTACTGTGTTCCAGCATTATACTTATGAATAATTGCTCAGAAGCAGTGAAGTGTTGGACTGTTCAGAAAATGATCATGTTTGGCCAAAGGGAAGAGCATCAGAAGGGAGGACTAAGTTACAAGACAGAAAGGTGGGCAGGAGGTAGGTCCAGAAGGTCTTGGAAGCCAGATTAGAGAGGGTGGAGAACCCTTAAATAACAATTTAGGTCCCTTTCAGTGTAAATTTTCTTGGTAGATGGTCAGATTTCCTAATTTATCATAATAGCACAAAGAGGAGAGGGCTTAGAGCTGCTAAGTCAGGGATATCATGGGCACCTGTGTAGATCAGAACACTTGCTACTTAATTGCTTTCCATTTTGACAATGTTTGAATAAGAATTGAACAGCATCTTTTTCCCTCAGCAGCCTCTTGAGCCAAACTTTTCACTGGGCTTGGAGAGAAATCTGCTCATGCCTCCTCCTTTTCTCATGAACCTTGCCCCAAGAGGAGGCTTGTCTAGCCACATGTAACATCACAGCAGCAGGAGGTTGTGGTTTTGGTGCTTTACTTCTGAGTTGTTGACTTTCAGTGTAAAGAAATAAACACTTTCACAAATATTTTGAAACATATTTTTAGGATGAGGTCTAAGATAATTGGGATGGTCCGTATTCTGATGTTGAAAAGTCTCTCTGAGGATGGCTCCAAAACTTTCCGGTTGAGGAATTCAGCTGCCAGGTGAAAGAGAAAGCACCACATTTTTTTGTGCTTTGGTATAGGTTATGTCATTTCATCACTGTTATTTCTGCAGATGAGAAAAGGTGTGTTCGAGAGTGAAGTCATTTGCCCAGGGCTTAGTGAAGTGGTGGGGCTGGGGTTCCTACCTGTTCTGCCTGTCCCTGCGGCTCTGTGCCACTAGTCCCTGGAGGACTGCAAGCGAGCTGTCTGGGATAATGGTTTTGTTTTGCTCTGAATCTTAGGGTTGGATGAGACCCATCTAATTCACTGTTTAGATCAGGGAGCTAAGCTTTATCCAAGGTCAACCCAAGCTAAGTAGGAACCCACACTCAAGTCTCCTGCCTCCTGATCCAGCGTTTTGTTCCATTACTCCAAGCTTCAGGAATGAAAGTCTACCTCAGCTTAATACATTCCAGGGCCCAAATAAAAGCTGCTTTCAGTGTTAATGATTTTCATTCCTGAAGTGAAGACGTAGGGGCTGGGTGGTAGATTAGAACCTAGAAACTGGCTTGTCGCATAGTTGCACCAGCATCCCACCCTTAAAATTTTGTACTTCTGTTAAATTCTGTGTTTCTGTGAAGCACATATAGATTTATCTTTATATTAGACAACATGATTAGTAAAATTTTACCATTTTTAGACTGGGAAAGTAAGATCTGGCCTAGAATATAGGGTAAGACCCCCCCAAAGTCCTAAGAGACCCCTCAGTTTCCTTTCTAAGCCACCAAACTTTCATTCTCTTGGACATTTGTTTGCAGAGATAGTCATTTGTAGCTTGAACCTGTTGTTGAGGGCCATGTCTAAATGTCATAAAACAAAGGGTCTCACAAAGACTTTGAGAATCTCTTCAGACAGATCCTTTATTTTCTGCTACTTGTTTTCTAACTGTATTCTAGTGTTTCTTAAAAAGTTAGTCTTCCCCTTGATAAAACTGCAGAGCCCTGGTACCTGCTGGTGACTTCGTGAATGAGAATCTCTAAGGGTGGGGTGGTGCTCAGGAGTCAATACCAGTAAGACTCTGTAGGTGACTCCTGTGCCCTCCCGAGTGTGAGAACCACTGCCTTAAACCTCCCCCAGGCCAGGTGGGGAAGATGGAGAGAGGAGAACACCTGAGGAATTGTGGGCAGCGAACAAAGTCGAAGGAGAAATGAATCTGAGTTGGGAATTGATGAAGAGAGCTAACCTAGGTTTTTCCAGCCCCTTTTGAACTGGAGATCCTCCAAAAAGGTGCTGTCTCTCAGAAGTTGCAAATAGAGCATGGGAAGGATGGGGCCTCAAGAAAGTGCTCACAAGAAGGTGAATTTGTCCTTGGATAGCTTTGGGGAAGCAAAGCCATTGTCTTGATAGAGGATAAAGAATGAGGAGCCCTGTTTTCTGGGTTGGGTGCCATCTAAAGATAGACACCAGCCTGTCAGGCAAGAAAATCGCCTGGAATTTCATCTGAGTTGCCATGGCTACCGGCTGATGTAAGTGAGCTTCTGTGTGCTGCTCTGTGGACCAGTCTGGTAGTCAGGTGAAGCTAATTGTTCTCATCTGCAGTGACAGCTTAATTACCTTGAACTTGATTTTTGCATAACTTATTCCACTTGTAAAGTTGGGCCTTTGCAGTCAGGCAGACCTGAGTTTGAGTCCTAGCTCTGCATAATTCCTTTGGCTGTCAATCCATGTGTCTGATGATAGTATGGAGGAGCATTAAGGGATGGGGCCATGGTCTTTGGCAGGGGGCGGGCGTGTCCTGCCTGTTCCTGCAGCTACCAGGAGAGTTGGGGAGCAGGTCAGCTGCAACCTGGTTAAGAGAACCCGGTTTCCTGGGTAACTAATGCCTGCATGTCCAGGAGGGAACTGCAGTGTAGGCAGTTGGCTATTCTTATCAAACACCAGTAAGCAATTCCCATTAGTTAAAAATAGAAATGTTGCAGTTGGGGAGAAGTGGAGTTATAGGCTGAAATACTAACTACCACAGAGGACTGACTGCTGGGTCTGTTTTCACTTTGGAAAAGTGGTACCTCTCTGTGCACAGCTTCAGTCTTCTGAAAGTTTTGAACACATTGGCCAATCTTCAAGTCATCCCCTACCCTTCACAATTATAAAGGGGGTTATTGTAATTTCCATGCTACTCACAGAGGAAGCTAAAGAGGAGGGGGCTAGTAGGGGAGATGGTTGTGACTATCCTGGGTCAAGAGACAAGATTTAGGTCTCCAGACCCTAGGCTAATGCTATGTCCTAGACAATGCTCTTTCCAACACCTGACTCTAGAAGCCTCTGTTTTCATATGTGGCCCATATAATCCAGTCTGGGAAAGAATGTATTTTTAAAGCCGGTTAGCAAGTCCTGGCTAAATGACAGGAAGGGCCTGGAGAAGCTCTGCCTCAGTGTTCTTTATCACCACCAGCTTTGGAGTACTTTGCAATCAGGCCTCCTTGGTTTTGTTTTTGCCTTCTGTGCAGATCTGGAGCCCATACAAGCAGCCAGGGTGTACAGGAGACCTAGACGGTCGGATTGAGGATGATTCCCGCTGCCTCTATACCCACGAAGAGTACATCAGCCTGGTGCTGAACAGTGGGAGTGGCCTGTCACACGACTACGCCAACCAGTCCGTGCAGGAAGACCCCCGGATGATGGCCTTCTTTGACTCCCTGGTGCGCCGCGAGATCGAGGGCTGGAGCTCTGACTCCGACAGCGACCTCAGCGAGAGCACCATCCTGCAGCTGCACGCGGGGGTCAGCGAGCGCTCGGGCTACACCGACTCTGAGTCCTCGGCCTCGCTGCCCCGCTCCCCTCCACCCACAGTGGACGAGAATGCGGACAGCGCCTTCCACCTGGGGCCCCTGCGGGTCACCGCCGCCACCTCCGTGGCGTCCCCGCCGTCCCCGCCCACGTGTGAGGACGCGGCTTCTCGGCAGCAGCGCCTCTCTGCTCTGCGGCGCTACCAGGACAAACGCCTCCTGGCCCTTTCCAACGAGTCCGACTCGGAAGAGAACGCCTGTGAGGTGGAGCTGGACACGGACCTCTTCCCCCGGCCACGGTCCCCCAGCCCCGAGGACGAGTCCAGCAGCTCCAGCAGCTCCAGCAGCTCCGAGGACGAGGAGGAGCTCAATGAGCGCCGAACAGCCACGCGGCAGCGCAATTCCCTGCGGCGCCGGCAGAAGGCGCCCCAAGAGGAGAGGCCCGCCCCGCCCAGCAAGCCGGCCAGCACCTACATCGGAGAAGACAACTATGACTACCCGCAGATCAAGGTGGACGACCTCTCTTCCTCTCCCCCCTCCTCCCCTGAGCGGAGTGCCTCCACACTGGAGATTCAGCCCAGCCGGGCCTCGCCAACTTCCGACATCGAGTCGGTCGAACGGAAGATTTATAAAGCTTACAAGTGGCTCCGCTACTCCTATATCTCCTACTCCAATAACAAAGACGGAGAGAGCTCCCTCGTGTCTGGGGAGACCGATGAGGGGAGAGCGGGAACCAGCCCCAAGGACAGCCCAGCCCCTTCTTCCAGTAAGGAAGCCTGTCTCAGCATGACCTTGGGCCAGAGGAACCAGGACCTGCCCCCTGAAGGTCGCAACAAGGATGCTTTTAAAGAAGGGACTTCTGCTAGAAATCCCAGCAGTGGCCCAGGCCAGGAGCACAGCAGCCACCCTTGGGTGGAGGCCCCAGACGACCCCTCCCAGGACGCTAACAGTGGTGGCTCTGTAGAACACTCTTTTGAAACCAAGAAGCTCAATGGGAAGGCCCTGAGCAAGGCCCTAAGCAGCCGGGCTGAGGAGCCGCCCTCTCCTCCTGTCCCCAAGGCATCTGGCTCCACTCTCAGCAGCGGGTCTGGCAGCTGTCCCAGGACCCAGTCTGATGACAGTGAGGAGAGGAGCCTCGAAACCATCTGTGCCAATCACAACAATGGACGCTTACACCCCCGCCCCCCTCATCCCCACAACAATGGGCAGAACTTTGGAGAGCTGGAGGCAGCGGCATGCTCTTCCCCAGGACATTCAGACGCTGACCGTGATAACTTGTCCCTCACAGGGACACTCCTACACAAAGATTGTTGTGGCTCTGAAATGACCTGTGAGACCCCCAGTGCTGGAATGAGAGAGGACCCCACTGACCCCCCCGAGACAGACAGCAGCAGGGCTCTTCATGGCCATGGTGGCCTCAAAAGGCACCGAGTCGAATTGGAAGATACAGATTCAGAGAAT
The DNA here is from genome assembly GCA_002007465.1 of Ailurus styani. Classification (NCBI taxonomy): domain Eukaryota; kingdom Metazoa; phylum Chordata; class Mammalia; order Carnivora; family Ailuridae; genus Ailurus; species Ailurus styani. Next base: position 4,897,259 of record LNAC01000027.1, on the reverse strand, counting down.
TCCTCCTCAGAGAAGAAATTAAAAACATGATAACTACAAAGGGAAAACAAAAAGCTATGAAAAGTAGCTTTACAAAAATTTTTTTAATCCTGTTTAGTGAACACGGAGGAAAGGAAAAAAGTATTAAAGGCACATAAAACCAGGGCCTGAAATTTTGTGTCTGATGCTGCTCCCTTCTATTCAGTAATGGGTCTGAATGTTTAGCTGGCCGTTGGCTTGTGCTGTGTGAGGAAAGGGAAAAAATCCAAGTGACTCCTTCCTAGTAAGACTTGCATTGCGTACCTGTGCGTTTTGTTAAAGTAAATCCTTGTTGAGACGTTGGACTTGTTCTTGTGTGTTCACCGCCTGTGAACTGAGCTCATTGTCTCAGAGGCTTTTCTTTCCCTTCTCCATGAGAAAGGCTCTATGGATCTGTATCTTTTGCCATCTCACCTTGTTTTCATGCTGTAGGTGTTCTGGTCTTAATAGTGAGTGCCTGCTGGATCTGGCTGTGCTGCCCGTGAGTCGTGGATTTATGCTGAAAGAACGAAGGGGAGAATGGAAACAGGCCCTCAGTCCATTGGCTGGCTGGAATGGAAAGCATGGGTCCTTTCGTAGAGAAATCTTCCATGTTTTCTCTCAGTAGCACTTATGTGGACTACTAACAGTGAAGCGTTTTTAATGCCAATGAGAGGTTAGCACTTAAGATCAGATTCCAGAGAACACAGATCCCTGATAAATTTTACCTGTGGCAGGTTGAGAGTGCTGCACCACACTCTGTACGGAGGCTGTAGATTATGACTAGTTGTGGGTGACACTTCAGCCAGTTAGGTGCTAGCTCCTAAGAGACACTCTAAAGGCCAGCGGGCACTCCGGGGCCCCATGTGAGAAGAGGAGGGGGAAAAGACAGCTCTCAAGAGCTCTGTGCTCAGACTATTTAAGTGGACATTCTAGGTATGTTAATGAAGAAGTGTCGTGAAGAGCAGAGTGTGGTACTATATTCATTTAATTCAACCCAAAATGATTGGTCAGAATGGAAGGAACTGGCATCTTCCCGCAGGCTTGCAAGTAGCAGAGGCTGTGGTGTCCTGACCAGATCTTGCAGACCAGTGGGCGTCTCGAAGAAACAGATTCCTGTTGAGTTGGTATGTTAGGAGGCAGAGAGAGGAGTCTCTGGTTTAAGACTCCTGGCTCATAGAAGAGACTCCATTTCACTGAGAGGGGAAAAGACCCAGGAGATTTTCAGCACCACAGAGGTCTTGCAGTCACTTGGTTATGAATGAAGGGTTGCACAAGACAGGAAGACCTAGGAAGGACCAGATATCTCGTCGTCACAGATGTCATGAAAAGGCAGAATAGTGGCAAGAAACAAGGAAGAGAGAGAGAAGCACACTCTTTTTAACTTTCTTGGGTGCAGAGGTTCTAGACCACTTGGGGTGCAGCCAGCATTGACGTAGAGAGGACCGAATGTGTGACTGGTGTGGCCTCTCCGATCCAGCGTTCCTTTTAGAGAAGGACTTGTCCTACTGAGACTGGGACCATGTGGAGGATGAAGACTTGGATGAATTTAGGCACTGGGGGAAGAGGGATTATTTATAAAAGGAAGGTTGTTGATCTAAGCCAAAAGGAGACATCATCTGGCTAAGCTTTGTGAAAGGAGAGACGTGCCTGGTATGTGTGATGTGACTTGGGTGTGAAAACACTGTCTTAGGAAGAGATGAAGGAGTGTGAGTAGCAGTGGGGATGCTTACGATTTAACAACTGTAATCTCACAGGGGGAGTGGGAGAGTGATTCTGTAACCATTAGAATTACTTTGGATTTGTAATCAAAATGGTTCTATGATTTGTCTTTGACTATTCACAGATAATTGTAAATTCTGGTTTTATAAGCCCAAGTCATTTTACATTTGCTTTTCCAAAATTTATTAAATTGGAATTTTTTAATCCTTTATATACAAAAAAAAAGATATAATCACTCAGTGTGTGTTTCTCTTCCCCTTCCTAGTCAGCCTACCTAATCTTTTTGTTTTGTTTTATTTAATCTAATCAGCAGCTAGCCGATGATTTCTCTAAGGACAACCCACTTTTCCTAGAGAAAAAGAAGTTCAGTTCCCTTGGGAACTAGCCACTTGGTGGTTACAGTTTCCAAATGCAGAACTTGAGTCTTTTCATGTTAAAAGCCTTAATCCCATTTGGGTACTCCAAAAGAAGTCAAAGTTCATTCTGGTTCAGTTTTAGTGTTCAAGAAAGATAGTTCTTTTTAGCAAGGAGAGACTCTTCCCAGCACCCCAGGTTCAACTTGCCAGGAGTTAAGCCCTCAAGATACTCATTGGAGGAGGCGGAGAATTGCTTTGTGTCTGTAGCCACTCTGCTCTCCTTTCAAGAAATCTCCTGTCTTGCGATTGTGGGCCTGGAAACCTGGCAGGAACCACTTTTAGAATCCCATTACCAAAATCCTTGTGAATTGAAGCCCCAACTTTGGAGTCACATTTGACCCCCAAATTCTTCTGTGTTGGTATTTTTATTAGCAGGACAGATGGCACTGACTAGATTAAGAACTATTTGAAAGTGCCTCTTACGGTTTGTTTGTTTTCTGCATCCTGTACATAAATTTTTAAGTGGCTGGTCCAGATAGGTAAAACTGTTTCTCTCCATTTTATTTTCCCCGTGGTTTTGTAAGTGATTCCAGTGTCTCTAGGACAGCAGCAAATGAGTTAAATGAGTTGTTGGTTTGGGGCAAAAGAAGGTTGCAACTGTGCTTGATTTACTGAGCCAGGAGTCCCTTGTTTGTCAAGGTGCCTTCCTCTGCTGAAGCCTTATCTCCTCACAGCCCCTCCTCTTGTGACTCCCAGCAACGCTAGCTCTTCTCTTGTGTATATGCAAATAAACCTATTATTCACTTCTCCCGGCTCCCTCTTCTCTTCCAGGGAAGACTTGGTTGCTTAGACACCCCTGGTCCTTAATTTCCTTCCTGTTTTAATTCTTGCCTAGTTGAAGTTCGATTCAAAGGTACTCAGAAGACTAAAAGAAAAACTGGTATTCCATGTCCGTGCTGGTGGTCACTGCCTCTTCTAGGTATGATACAAAGTTCACATCCAGACAATGAAATGTAGGGTTGGTGGCGGTATCTACTTGTTCTCCTTTACCGGGCTTACAGGGACTCAGGATAGTGAGATCCTGGAATTGACCCTTTCATTAGTTGGGACTGAGGGAGTGATGAAGAGCAGTGAAGTGACATTACAAACAGCCCCAAAAGAAAGTTTTTGATGTTTCCAAATACCAAATTGCTTCTTCTGCCCTATTCAACCATGCTTTGCAGACATTTCCTTAAAAAAAAAAAAAAAAGGAAAAGAAGGCCTTTTATATCCTGCCCGTAAAGCTGCCTCTTTAAATTAACTGAAAAATTATTGCCAACCAAGACTCTCATGAGGAAAATAGACGCTTCCAAGGGAAGGCCATCCACTCCTTACTACCTAAGCAAGGCAATGGGGTGGCATTGAAGCGCTAAGGTGAAGTAAGGCCCAGTGAGTCCAGACTTGCCTACAACAGAAGATGATGGCTTTGGACAGTCTGTGCCATCCTCTCAGATGGGATATTTCAGCCAGTGCTCATTTGTGCTTGAGTGCTCACCCTGGAATGAAAGAACATGAATTCAAGTGGCTTGGAAGTAATTGAATTTTTTCACATGCAACCGAAGAAAACTGTGAAAAGAATCTGAGCCACGTGCACACTAATTGCATTTCACTGTTAGTGCAAAGGTGATAAGGTTCTCAGAACAGAGTCTGAGGCAAGGAGAAACTTCCCTGAGGCCAGCATTAACATGGCCAGGGACAAGGAGGAGGAGTTAGTTGCTCCATTCCACTCAACAGGGTTTGCTTGAGCTGTGCAGAAGGGTCCTGCGGTGCTTGTCTACAAGACAGTCACATTGTAGGGAAATGGGATAGCTAGTATTTCCAATTACCGAATTGGGAAATGAGCTCCTTTCTGGAATCCTAAGCCATGAGCTAATGGAATATTCCAGTTGAAGTATAGAATGCTAGCTTGCAAGTCTCCCTCTATCTGGCTTTGTCAGTACTCCCACCAAGGCTGGAGAAAGGCAATAAACCACTGAGATAACGGGATGCTAACCCCGGATCCTTAGGCGTGAGAGATGTTTTTGTGGTCTTAGGGAAGCTGGGAAGGGAAGGCATTTGGAGGGAAGATTGCAATGGAAGAAATGAAATGCTAGGTGAGTTCAATTGCTTTCCAGATCCACAGAATTAGCACCCAACATGCCATGGACTGGCCTCTAAAACACTTGGTCATCAAGATGCACCAAAATCCCCGAGTAAAATCCTTTGTTTGTAATGGAAGTCAAGGAGCACCTGCTGGCTCAATGGGTGGAATGCAGCTCTCTATCATCAGGGTCACCAGTTCAAGCCCCGTGTTGGGTGTAGAGATTATTTAAAAATCTTAAAAAATAAAAATATAATGGAAGTCAGTGAACATGCAGGATTGGTTTGAGAGAACTTCTCTCTGCAAGAATGTATAAATTCCATGAAATAATGATCATGTAATGATCTGAACACTAGCCCACTCTCGCATATACCAAAAACAGATGAGTGTGACGCTGTTGGAGACTGTATAGGTTTCCAAAGGTTAACAAACATCTTTACTAGTTCTAGACTGGTTAGTGACGATATTTGGGGCCTACCCTTACCATCATCTCTTACTTTCTTTTCATATCAGTGTTTCTAACATTTCTAGCCTCTCCAAGACCCTACCTTAAATCGTTAAGGCTAACTTCTTTTCTTTTCCTCCTAAAAGCGACCTCTGCCTGGGCTGGAAATGGCATTGAACTAGCAAAAGAAGTGGGTTCTATACTAATTCTTCAGTGGAGTAGCTGCATGAGCCTTAGGCAAGTCACTCAAACTCTTGAGGTCCCTCTCAATTCTAAAATTGGCTTCCTTCAATTCCATGGGCTCTCTAGGTCCCATCCTGTGGCGTTCTCATTCCTGAGACATCCCTGCCGTGTCTACCAGAACCAGTCAGTGAGAGCCGAGTTCTTTGACAGGTGTACAACTGCTCAGAGCCTGAAGGCCCTCACCTATAAACTGGGAAGAGTGCCTGTCTCTGCATATCGTTAGAAGATTAAATGAGCAAATATAAATACAGCTTAGAACAGTGCCAGATATATAGAAAGCACTAAGATGTTTGCTATCATTAACACATTCTCTCTTTTTTTGCTCTCCTTGCTTATTGCTAACAATGTGCACACCATGCAGAAGGCTTTTTTAAATGGGGTCTGCCAAGCAATATAGAAACTAAGTTTCTCTCTCAGAGAATTTACTATTTATTAGCAAACCTTAATCTGAAACTGTAGGAAAAGAATACACTATCCCCATTAAAATGGACCTGCCTAAAGCAGAGTCGAGGGCCTTGAATAGCATCTCCAGTTTGGGAAACCAGCAATCTAAAGGCTATGCCTGTGAGCTGGGAGCTTCAAAAAAAAGGGCAGGCCTGGCTGACTGGGGCCTCACATCTTGCTTAGGACACTAAGTCTGCAGGGGGTAGGGGAGGAGTGGCAGATTTCATGAAACTGTAGTCTTGGTATGGTGGTGCTGGACATGACCCAGACCTCAGGAGCCGGGACAGCAAACTTGTCTCTGGCCTTCAGAGCTGAAATTCCCCAATCTGGCATTGGACCAGCCCTAGAGAATCAGGAAAGTGGCAAGCCATGGAAATGCTCTGTGTGTGTGCCAAGGAAAAGTTTTGACCAGAGTTTTCCATGCAGGATTATTGTGACTCTGTGTGTGTGTGTGTGTGTGTGTGTGTGTGTGTGTGTGTGTGTGTGTGTGTGTGAAGTATTCTGTAACATCCAATTCAAGAAGAAGCTAAGCCATGACAAAGCCAACAGTGGTCTGGTTAGGCCAAGGGGTAAAAGGGTCAGAGTTGGGTCCCAGTCCACTAAACCCTCAGGACAGATCTGGAATAGGGATCTGAGCACACTCGTGGCACTTGGAGAGGACAGGCAGAGAAACATGAGACAGGAGGGTTTTGAATTGCTGGTGGAAAGAGGCAGTGGAATTATTCTTGGGGGAAAAAAGCTTTTCAAATAGAACATATTCACCAGAAGAGAAGCCGGAGCAAGGGTGGGGGAGACTGGGAGGGCATGGAAGTGTTCAGGCCTAAATTAGCACTTTTGACCTTGTCCTGAAGAAGGTGGGGGTAGTTAGCTCCATCCTCCCCTTCAGCCCCCTCATGTTAGAGAGCAAATGGCCTGGCCTGGCCTCTGAGGCTAGCATTCTCCTGACATCTCGCTGTTCCTAAAGTGGTTTTTTTGGTTGGGCGGAGGAGTTTCCCTTGATCTCACCCTCACCCAGCGTGACTCCAGGCTCTGATTACAATATGCAGCAGGAGCAGCACGGGTTGAAAATGGCTGGCAAGGAGGCATAGTGAGGAGGGAAGGGCCTGGTGCGAAGGAAAATCCAGGTCAGCCTAGCCTGGACCACCCTCATCCCCAGAATATCAACACAAGGTCCCTTAAACTCAGACTAATGCCACCTATTCCTGCACCATTCAGCAAGTCTGACCCCTCCCAGATGCTGAATGCCTCCCTGGCATTTCAGCCCCTGGAGATGTCAATAAATCCTTTGGAAGACTTTCAGAGAGGAGCAATAAACATGCTGGGTGACTGGAGGAAAAGATAAAAGGAGCCAGAGGGTGGGAGCTGAGGTTGTGAGGTTTGAGGTATGCAGGGACTTAAGAATAGAAGCAGACCCTTTCAAGTTGTAAGCACTCCAGGACCAGAAGAGGATGGAACAAATTTTAAATGGTATCTGCCCAGTTGCAGGCCCAGGAAGACTGGTTCAAATCATTGTGCTCTTAGCTGTCAGATCCTGGTGAGATCTTTTTCCGAAATGAGCTGGGAGAAGCAGCTTACAGCTCAGATCCCTTTATCTTTATTCCTGTTTTAAACTTTCCTGCCCAAAGGAAACTCCTGCATTTTGTTCTGCAAGCAGCGGATTGGAACTCCCTGGGCAAGAGCTGCCAAGCTTCGCCTCCTGGGAAAGGCTGGTGGAGACTGCCTCATTCCAAGTCTGTCCAACTGTGGGGCAAGGCATGGCATAAAGGCAAGCTTGTCCTTCTGCCCAGGCCATGTCCAAATCCTACAGCTCCCCCAGCTTGTGCTTCTGTTAGAGAGACCTGTGAGGGTGTCCCAGGTGCGGCCTCTGCTGAATTAGGGTATTCCTTGTGAGGTCAGTAGAGTCGAGTTAGCAGCTACATCAGACCTACTCACTTCTTTCTCCTCCCCTGACTTGGGGTCCAGGCAGCAACCATCCTTCCCCCTAAGACCAGCAAGTATTCTTGGGATATCCTGAGGAGTGGGGTTTGGACCCCCTGCCTACTAAATAGCTTTTACCTCTTCATTCCTCACGTTAATGTGTGGAATGAAGAACTCAGGAAGAAGCAAGTCTTGGGATTCCACTTAGAAGGGAGGAAAGAGGGTTGGCTGGGCTGAACCTGATGTTGGTGCACTGGACAAGGGAGCAAAGGGGATCCAGGAGGAGGGATGGGAGCCTGAAAAGGCAGAGGACTGAGGTGAGTGTGTCTTTGGGGTCTCCTTCAGAAAGAAGTCAAACTTATGAGATAGACTGGAGTGGTTGGGGTAGCAGGCCCAGGAGGCCAAGCTCTGTCTTCATTCAAGATGATCAGCTTGTTTGTGTCCAGCGAGATCATTTAGATTTTGTTTTTAATTGGGATTGGCTCTTGTGATTGCTGATGTAGTAATAGATCAAAGACTCTGCCACATCAGCCTTGGGTGCCCGTGTGGCCAGGAACGAGAACTTGGCAGTCAGGAAGAGGATCTCTGGGGGCGCTGGGTTGACTCAGTTGGAAGAGCATGTGACCCTTGATCTCAGGGTTGTGGGTTCAAGTCCCACACTGGGTGTAGAGGTTACTTAAAAATAAATTCTTAAAAAGAAAGGGAGGGGGGGAAGGGGATCTCTATCCAGGCCTTTGCTGGAGACACCTGACCCCATGATAAGTGACAGCCTCTTCAATTCCTGGATGGTGCTCAAGCTCCAGGGTGCCCACCTTCAAGATCTGGAATGATGGGAAGCCTCTTAAGATGATCTCTAGGCACCGGAAGGCAAGACTCCGCTTGTGGTTCTGCCTATCCCTATGGGCTGCCATTCAGAGACAGTGGCTCCCGGAGCTGTGGGAGGCACTCCCAGCTCAGCTGTATGCCACAGTCCTGCGGGCTCCATGACATGGAGCTCCCGATCCAGAAAGGCAGACATTTGAGCCCCACAGTTCTGCTCTTTTATTCGCTCCCTGCCCCCATGCCCAGTGCACTGTGGGCTTTCCCCCAGAGCTCTGCACATTCCCCTACCTGGTCTTCCTTTCCCCTTTCCCAACAGGGCCGCCAGCCCCATGGCCAGCGGGGCTGAGAGCCCAGGTCACTGCACAGTGGGTGGGGAGGAAGCGGGAACTCTGAGGGAAAACTTGAGCCCAACACAAACCCATGCCACCTGCTGAGCCCCACAGTCCTATTGACTTCCTTCCCCTTGGTCCCCAGTGTGACTTCAAGGCCTAGGAGAGGCTCAGCTGCCCAGTTTCCCAGGCTGCTTCTGTTGTTCAGTCCGCCTCCCTCAAGGGAGGGGCTCACTTTGGGAGGGGCAGTGGGGTCAGAGGGTAGGACTGAGAAGTGGCTTCTTCATCGGCCCTGCTTTCTTGCGACCAGACCCTCCTTTGCCCCTTTTTGCCCACATCTGGACATTTCTCTCAGGCTGCTGCTTCCCCTTCGTCCCAGCAGAGAGGGAACTAACAAGCTCTATACCATCTGTAAACTGTCTCCTGAGCCTTGTGTCCCTTCCTGGTGCCAAGAAACCTCCTTCCCTCATGCTCTGAGTCAGAGCCCAGTCACCTTTGAATAGCAGAAGTAGTGAGTCAGGGAGAGATGGGGGCCCAGGAGGGGTGGAAAGTGGGGGTCCAAGGTAGCCCCAGGGAAGTAGAAAGTAAAACCAGAGAGACGCCAGTAAACTCCACTTTGTGACATGGGCCAGGTCACTTAACGCTTCTGACCCTGAATTTCTTTACACACAAAGTGGAGATGAGGTTTACCTTCAGTGTCATCATGTGAATTTGTGCAAGCACACGCACGGCCCCTAACACAATGTCCAGCGTGCAGCAGGCTTTGGATAAGGAGAGCTGCTCCTATTGTCATCATAATTGTGTCTTCTCTCAAGTCCAGTGACCTGCTGACCTTTGGCCCCATGACCATGATGCTGGTGTTAAGTGCCGAGTTCAGGACAAGTAAAAAAAAAAGTAGGGAGTCAGTGACTTCAGAGATGTCACCTCCACCCATCTCTTCTCCCTCGGCATTTACAAGAACCTGATGTTGGAAATCAAGCTCAGTGTTGGAAAAGCTGGGTTCTCTTTTTCTCCTAAATGCTCCCAAGTCAAGCCAGCCACAGAAGTGGCTCCACAGAGGTAGACTTTGAAAGCCAGCAGCTCGTGAGGGGGAAGAAGTAGCAGCAGGCCAAGCAAGCAGGAGGCACTCACAGCCACTGTGTCCCTTCCCTGGAACAGTCCAGGGAGCTTTGGTCTGTCCAGCAGGAGTATGGCCTTCACTTTCAGAAAAGCCAATCAAGAGAAATCTAGGGCGCCTGGGTGGCTCAGTGGGTTAAAGCCTCTGCTTTCGGCTCAGGTCATGATCTCAGCGTCCTGGGATCGAGGCCCGCGTCGGGCTCTCTGCTCAGCAGGGAGCCTGCTTCCTCCTCTCCCTGCCTCTCTGCCTACTTGTAATCTCTCTCTCTGTGTCAAATAAATAAATAAAATCTTTAAAAAAAAAAAAAAGAGAAATCTAAACTTAGGAAACCAAAATGAGGACAAAGGGATTCATATTACATACAAATGGATGCGTTGCAAAAGGCTTGTGATGACACCCGTCTCCTGTGTAAGAAGAGGCCCCCTTGGGTGTAGGCGTGTCAGGTAAGCTCTGAGTGAGTACTTTACCAAGAACCCACTTGTCTTCAGTACACTCTCAGTCATCTGTCAACCCCAAACCTTGCCCGAATGGTTGATTGTCCCAACATGTAGGAACTTCCTCCATGGAAGAAATTTCTCAGGTTCCACTATCCATAAGGATTTTAATCTCTGTCTCTCTAGGAAGTCACTGACATCAGAGCCAAAAATTCCCAGCGGATCATTTGAATTCTCCCTTTTCTTCCCATTCTTTGGCACTTCTGAGTGCTGGCCAGGGTTCCCAGAGCCAGTTCCCTGCCAGCACCTTGTCCCCACTTTGGAACCAAGAAAATGGTCATTATAGGTTCAAAGATCTTTGTACCCCAAGAACAAAGCAAAGTGCTTAGAACAGTAGTCTTCCTTCAGGATTTTAATCCACAAGGGATAAAGAACAACCCTACTTTATGAGACCAGAAGATTTAGTGGATTAAGTTAGAAACTTAGCAAAGTGATGTGACATGAAAGAAAAAGATGAGAAATGAAGGTCAATCTTTATTCTTCAGTAGGCACAGTGCATCTCGGTACTGGTGTCCTGGGGCTTTGCGAGGCTGGATGGCGAATGTTTGTCTTGGCTCTTATGTCTCTGTGGGAGACATGGATGAAAACAATTCCATCTCCTCCTGTGTCCCCAATCTTGATCCCCGCCGGCACTACTTAAAGTAAGTATGCACGTATTCTATGTCCAGCTGTTCATTCCTGGACGCTTATTCTAGACATTCTCACCAAGGTCCTGAAGGGGACCTGGATCGGGATGTCCACTGTGGGTTTGGGGGTGGTGCCGGGAAGTGTTTGTCCCTGTGGGAGTAGGTATGGCAAACGTGGTAGCAGCCCAGCCCCCCAAGGGCCACACAGTCGTTGGCAGTAATGGGTCAGATGTACTATTCATGGTAACATAGATGGATCCTAAAAACACCAGGCTGAGTGCAGAAAATAAAACAGAATAAGAACTGTAGCACCATACTGTGTATGCAAATTAAAAATGCATGCACACAAGAGGAATACACGTTCATCATAAAAACATAAAATGAAAGATACACATTACATACACGAAAACTGTCACCTATGGGGGGAGGAAGATGAGATGAATGCATGAATAAACCAAGAGAAGAGAGGGCCACACAAAAACGTGTAGATTAATGTTTGTAGCAGAATTATGCATAATACCCAGAAAGTGTAAACAACCCAGATGTCCATCAGCAGGTGAGCGGATGAATGAAAGTGGAATATCCATACGGTGCGGTGTTATTTGGCCATAAACCGGAGTGGAGGACAGACGCCCGCTGCAACACGGATGCCCTTGGAAAACATCATGCTAGATGAAAGAAGCCAGTCACCAAAGCCCCCACGTATTGTATGATTCCATTTATATGAAATATCTAGAATAGACAAATCTGAAGAAACAAAGTACGTTAAGGTTACCTAGGCCTGTAGGTGATGAAAATGTTTTAGAGTGCAGTGATGGTACAGCTCAGTAAATATACTAAAAATCATTGTACACTTTAAGTGGGTGAGTTTCACGATATGTGAATTTTATTTCAATAAAGATATTATCTTTTAATTTTTTTAAGATTTTATTCTTAAGTAATCTTTACACCCACCATGGGACCCAAACGTACAACCCCGAGATTGAGAGCGGCACGCTCCACTGACTGACTCAGCCAGTGGCGCCTCAGTAAGGATATTTAAAAAGAAAAACAGGGCCCCTGGGTGGCTCAGTCAGTGAAACTTCCAGCTTCTGATTTCGGCTCAGGCCATGATCTCAGGGTTGTGAGATCAAGCCCCGTGTTGGGCTCCACACTCAGCTCGGAGTCTGCTTGGGAGTCTCTCTCCCTCTGCCCTTCTCCCAGCTTGAGCGTTTGCGAGCCACCCAGGCGCCCTAAGATTTTATTCTTAAGTAATCTTTACACCCACCATGGGACCCAAACGTACAACCCCGAGATTGAGAGCGGCACGCTCCACTGACTGACTCAGCCAGTGGCGCCTCAGTAAGGATATTTAAAAAGAAAAACAGGGCCCCTGGGTGGCTCAGTCAGTGAAACTTCCAGCTTCTGATTTCGGCTCAGGCCATGATCTCAGGGTTGTGAGATCAAGCCCCGTGTTGGGCTCCACACTCAGCTCGGAGTCTGCTTGGGAGTCTCTCTCCCTCTGCCCTTCTCCCAGCTTGAGCGTTTGCTCTTTCCCTCTAAAATAAATAAATAAAATCTTAAAAAAAAAAAAGAAGAAGAAGAAGAAGAAAGAAAGAAAAGAAAAAAAACCAGAAGATGGCGAGTATGCTCACATGGTTGGCCTTGGGTCCTTCCTCTTTGTGCTTCTGGTTTCATACTGGAATTGGGTGATCTTCACCTACCTTAACCCCCTGCCCATGGGCCACTGCCCTCAAATGGTGCACACTTGCCTCTGGCCTCACGGCTTGAAAACCCAGCACTGGGCTATGGCTCCCTGGAACTGACCCGAAGCTGATTCCAGGGCAGGACGGACTGGCTCCACAGAGATCCCTTCCTCCACTGCCTAAAGTGGCTCACAGCCAGACTGCAATGCAGGGTTTCTCACAATGGAAGTTAGAAGGGCCATATTCGGGCGCCTGGGTGGCTCAGTGGGTTAAAGCCTCTGCTTTCGGCTCAGGTCATGATCTCAGCGTCCTGGGATCGAGGCCCGCATCAGGCTCTCTGCTCAGCAGGGAGCCTGCTTCCTCCTCTCCCTATCTCTCTGCCTGCTTCTCTGCCTACTTGTAATCTCTCTCTCTGTGTCAAATAAATAAATAAAATCTTTAAAAAAAAANCAGGGCCTTATGCGTTCTGTTAACCAACCATAAGTTTATCCTTAGTCAACAGTGTGACTCTAAGAAGACATGTTTTTCCTTCCTGGCTTTGCCAGCATTAGTTGTGAGACGTTTTTTTTTTTTCCCGAAAGTTTTTTGTTTGTTTGTTTGTTTTTTGTTTTTTAAGTAATCTCTATACCCAATGTGGGGCTTGAAACTACAACCCTGAGATCAAGACTTGCATACTTCACTGACTGAGCCAGCCAGGCACCCCAGTGGTGTGACTTTAAAATGCTACTTCGTAAGTCTCAGTTTCTCTCTTCGGACCCCCACGGCCAGGGCAATGCCCACGACAGCTCCTAAGGCCATGATGGCGAGAGGCATGGTGCTGGGCTGATGAGCTTTGATACGTGGAAAATCACAACTTGCCTCACAGTGGGCAAGGGTGGAAGGACGTTGAGAACATGAACACCGCGCTTACCGCAGGACCACGTATTTCATTTATAGATGGGAAAATTGGGGCCCAAGTTCATATGTCCAGTTTGTGGCAAGTCTAAGACTAGATATTAGTGGTCGTGCCTAGAGTTGGCTGCTTTTGAATCAATAATGGAATAGAAGGCCTCGATGGGTAATAAAACCCCATCACTAGGCAGCTTCAAGCTGAGGCTAGATGGCATTGTAGCTATAAAAGCGATGACCACACCGATCTCCAGGGAGGAGGGAAGACGAAAAGCTGTTACTGACATTGCATGGGAACAGCGTGGAGATGAGACAGCTAATCCCGGGATGGGATGGTGGAGATGGGGCCCTGCACCAGGACCAGGTTCATCCTGTCTACTTTCTTGGATTTGCAGTTTCCTGAGAGAGGTTTTGCCTCCCCTCTGCCTCCCTCTCCTCCCTGCCCAATTCTCAGGCTGAGGGGGAGAAGCCAGGGCTGGTAATTGTGTTAGTTCAGTTTCCTCCCTACCCTGCCCTCCTCATAATCTGATTTCCAAGGGTCGAGGGATAGCAGCGCCCAGGCTCAGGAAGAAATGTGCTCCCTCGTGTTCACTGGGCCTGCTAATTTGATAGAACTACTCACTGAGCTTCCACAGAACCCTCATTAGGAACAAATTTCATCTGGTTTCCACAACCCTCAACCTGAAGAGCTCTCTGGGTCTCAGCTCAGAAGGAAATTCAGCTTCCAATTCAATTTTTGCATAAGGAAATGAAGTCTTTATTATAATAACAGCAACCAGAGATTAAGCACCTACTGTGAGTTAGACCCGCAGCTTTATATTTGATGACTCCCTAGGTTCCCCTTCCCCCCCAGTCCCCCAGGGAGTTCACAGGTACTCCAGACTAGGTCCTTTGGCCATGATTCCCTTTGTCACAGGATCCTCCCTCCATTTGAGTGGGTTTGCCCTTGTGTCTGGGGTCTTTGGCCAGCCCTTGTATGATCCTCAGAGTAGCAGTGTTTCTAGGGCAAGATGGCTGCCTACCCGTGAAGCAGGCTCTCAGCCAGTCACCTCTCCTAACCAAGGCTTCCTGGTGTCTGACAGGAGCCAACAGCCTCTCAGGACACCTGTCAGAGCGCACCTTCACCATCCCACCCCACTGCCGTGACAGACGCTGACAGCTGTGAACCCCATTCTCAAGCTCAGCCCACCAAGTGTCCTGGCCGGTGTGCACGAGCATTGGAAAGAAAGACACTGGCTGCTGGAGAGAAGCAGCTTTTCAATCTATTTGCTATGGGACCTTGGAGAAATTACCTAAACTCTGAGCTGGGCCTTCCTCATCTGGGAAATGGCAATGGTAGAGTCTACCCTATAGGGCAGTTGTGAGAATTACAGGAAAAAAGAATATGCAGCGTAGTCTCCAGTTTCACTGTGTGGGACGAGAACTATGAGTCACCCCCTGCTCAAGTGTTTTCCCAGAGCCTGCACCACCTGTGTGCTCCAGCATCTGGCCCTCCAATTTGACTTCCTCCCCAGGAATCCCGGGGGACTCGCGGGGTTTAGGGGGGAGGGGAGGGGCTTGCCAGATTGCTCATAACGTGGAAACTGGGGTCACTTGCTTGCTTTCTGAGGGTCCCTGTCCCCATGGAGATCATGATGCAGACAGATGACAAGTGAATAAATATATAAAGTCCCATGTTGTGACACAAGCTGTGTTCCAGTCGACATCAGGGAGGCTTCTGGGTCCCCAGCTAGGGTGCCGATGTCCTTGCCACCCAGGGAAGTGACAAGTGACTTTCCATGCACCGTTCTACCTAGACAATAGACACTTGTTCCCCCAGGGAGTCAGCCCGCTACCAGCATCAGTCTGGGAGCTCAGAGGTACGGCCTGCATTACCCCCCACCCAGCCCAAAGAAGCCCCTTCTCTCAGGCTGTTTCTGAGGGGCACACCTGGGCTCAGCCCCCAGCTTCTGCTCCCGCCACTGTTGTGTGCAGGTTCTGGGCAGCCTTGGGAGACCCTAACTCCCTTCTCAGAGAGCTCCATGCCTGGCTCTCCCCAGCCTGTTTCCCTGCCTTTTTCAAATCTATTCAAATGTCACCTCTCCCTGACCACCTGATCTAAATTAGGCAGCCCCACGCATGACCCCCACTCCACTCTCCTCCCTGTCCTGCCTGCCCTTCTCCTTAGCCAAAGCTAACAAGTGACCTTAGCAAGGTCATAGGATACAAAGTCAATATAAAAAAATTGTGTTTCTTTGATTCATTTTGAGTTAACTTCTGCATGTGATGTGGGGTAATGGTTGAAGTTAGTTGTTTTCTTTTTTCTTATTTATTTATTTGACAGAGAGAGAGAGAGATCACAAGTAGGCAGAGAGGCAGGCAGAGAGAGAGGAGGAAGCAGGCTCCCCACTGAGCAGGAAGCCCGATGCGGGCCTCGATCCCAGGACCCTGAGATCATGACTTGAGCAGAGGCTTTAACCCACTGAGACACCCAGGTGCCCTCATTGAGTCTTTTTAAAAAGATTTTATTTATTTGAGAGAAAGAGAGTGTACACGCACAAGTGAGGGGAGTAGTAGAGGGAGAGGGGGAAGCAGACTCCCCACTGAGCAGGGAACCGGACCCTGAGATTATGACCTGAGCCCAAGGCAGACGCTTAACTGACTGAGCTACCCAGGCGCCCTGTAATAAGTTGAAATCAGATATTATAAGTCCTCTAAATTTGTTCTTCTTTCATAAAATTGTTTTGAATATTCTACATAGTCTTTATTTCCACATACTTTTTAGAGTCAGCCTCTCAATTTCTCCAAACAAAGCCAACTGGCATTTTTATTGGGATTGCTTTGAACCAATAGCTTAATTTGAGGAGAATTGATATCATAACCATATTGAGTCTATCAGTCCATAAACATGGTGTATCTGTCCATTTAATTGGGTGGTCATAAAATTTTCATAGTAAGAGACACCTGGGTGGCTCGGTCAGTTGAGCATCCAACTCTTGGTTTTGGCTCAGGTTGTGGACGTGCCCCCGAGTTGAGCCCTGCGTCGTGAGGCTCCACCCTCAGCGGGGTGTCTACTTGAAGATTCTCTCCCTCTGCCCCTCCCCCGACTTGCTCTCCTTCTCTCTCTCTCGAATAAAAAATCTTTAAAAAGAAAAGAAAAGAAAAAAATGAAAAATTAAAATCTTCAGCTAACATAATACTTAATGGTGAAAGACTGAATGCTCTTCTCCAAAGATTGGGTAAAGGGCAAAAATGTCTGATTCACCACTTCTTTTCCACATTGTACTGGAGGGACTGGGGCTCAATCTCACAACCATGAGATCATGATCATGAGATCATGACCTGAGCAGAAACCAAAATCCGACGCTTAACAGACTGAGCCACCCAGGCACCCCTAGCTAAAGGTTTTTGTTTTTGTTTTGTTTTGTTTAAAAGATTTTAGTTATTTGTCAGAGAGAGCAAGCACAAGCAGTGGGGAGCAGCAAACAGAGGGAGAAGCAGACTCCCCAATGAGCAAGGAGCAAGGGACTTGATTCCATGATCCCGGGATCATGACCTGAGCTGAAGGCAGATGCTTAACCCACTGAGCCAATCAGGCATCCCAAGGTTTTTAAAAGATGTCCTTATCAAGGCACCTGGGTGGCTCAGTGGGTTAAGCATCTGACCCTTATTCTCAGCTCAGGTCTTAATCTCAGGGTTGTGAGTTCAAGCTCACAACCTTGAACTCACAAGCCCCTGTGTTGGGCTCCACACTGTGGCACCTATTAAAAAAAAAAAAAAGGATATCCTTATTAAGTTAGGAAAATTCCCTTCTATTACTTGTTTACTGAATGGCATTTGAATTTTGTCAACATTTTTATGACTCTAATGAGATAATCATGCAGGCTTTTTAAAAAATTGTACTAGTATGGCGAATTACATTGATTAATTTTTTCACGGTCAACAAATATTTTATTCCTGGGATAAACCTGATTTGGACATGCCTCATTTCCCTTTCTATCTACTGTTAGATTTGATTTGCTAAAATTTTGTTAAGGGTCTATGTACTTTAGAGATTCATTTCTTCTTAATCTTCTAATCAAATCTTTTGTTTCATTTGGATATCAGGGTAGTACTGGCCTTAAGATATGAACTGGAAAGTGGCCCTTTTTCTTCCCTTGTCTGAAGGAGTTTGTGTAGAACTGATCTTACTTCGTCCTTAAATGTTAGGTAGGATTTTCTACTGAAGCCATCTGGACCTGGAGTTTTCTTTGTGGGAAGGTTTTTTTTTAAATCAGTTTACTTTAAAACAATTTTTATATTAAGATAAATTCCATGTAACAGAAAATTCACCATTTTAAAGTATATAGTTCGGTGATTTTTCCTACATTCACAGCTTTGTGCAACCGTCACCATAATCTAATTCCAGAACTTCTTTGTTTTCCTAAAAAGAAACCTCATACCTCCCGATGCTCTCTTTCTCGCATTCTCTGTTTAACCACTTCTACTTTCTGTTTGTATGTATTAACCTATTCTGGATATTTTATAGAAGTGAAATAATATAATACAAGGCTTTTTGTGTCTGGTTTCTTTCACTTAGCATAATATTTTCAGGATCCATCCATGTGTTTCATGTATCAGTACTTCATACATTTTTATCACTGGGTAATATTCCACTGTATGGATACACCATATTTTGTTTATTCATTTATCAGGGTGGACACTTGGGTTATCTCCATTTTTTGGCTATTACAAATAGTGCCTCTAGGAACATTCACATACAAGTTTCATGTGAACATGTATTTTCAATTCTCTTGGGTAGGAGTGGAATTTGTAGCTCATGTGGTAACTCTATTTAACTTCTTTTTTTTTTAAAGATTATTTATTTATTTGTTTGTTTGTTTGTTTATTTATTTATTTATTTATTTGACAGAGAGAGATCACAAGTAGGCAGAGAGGCAGGCAGAGAGAGAGGAGGAAGCAGGCTCCCTGCCAAGCAGAGAGCCCGATGCGGGCCTCGATCCCAGGACCCCGAGATCACGATCTGAGCCAAAGGCAGAGGTTTTAACCCACTGAGCCACCCAGGCGCCCTCTGTTTAACTTCTTGAGGAACTGCCAGACTGTCAAAATGGCTAGGCCATTTTATACTCCCAACAGCAATATATGAGGTGTCTGAATTCTCCATGTCCTTGCCAACACTTGTTATTTTCCATTTTCTTATTATAGTCATACTAGTGCGTGTGAAGGATATCTCATTGTGGTCTGGAGTTGCATTTCCTTAATAAGTAATGATATTAGCCATATTTATATCTTCTTTAGGGAAATCTCTATTCAAATCCTTTGCCCATTTTTAAATTGGGTTGTTTGTCTTTTTATTGTTGAGTTGTGTGTCTTTTTATTGTCGAGTTGTGTTTTTTATGTATTCTAGATATTAGATCTTTATCAGATACATGATTTGTAAATATCACATTCTGTGGGTTGTGATTCCACATTTTTGATAGTGTCCTTTGATGCATAATAATCTAATTTAAGGGCGCCTGGGTGGCTCAGTGGGTTAAAGCCTCTGCCTTCGGCTCAGGTCATGATCTCAGCGTCCTGGGATCGAGGCCCGCATCGGGCTC
>LNAC01000027.1:4833166-4878354 GCA_002007465.1 Ailurus styani | reverse complement strand
AATAATCTAATTTAATTTTTTCCCTTTGGTTGCTTGTGCTTTTAGTATCATAATTAAGAAACTACTAAATAAGGGTTCCTGGGTGGCTCAGTTGGTTGAGCCTCTGGCCCTTGATTTCAGCTGAGATCATGATCTCAGGGGTGTGGGATTGAGCCCAGTGTCAGGCTCCTTGCTCAGCGGGGAGACTGCTAGGGCTTCTCTCTCTCTCTCTCCCTCTGCCCCTCCTCCCACTTACTCTCTCTTCCTCTCAAAATAAATAAATCTTTTTTTAAAAACTTACAAAAAAAGAAAGTACTACATAATCTAAGGTCACAAGCATTTATAGCTAAGTTTTATAGTTTTACCTATTACATTTAAATCTTTGATCTGGTTTGAGTTAACTTTTTAATATAGGGTGACATAGGAATTCAACTTCATTATTTTAAAAGTGATTATCCAGTTATCTCAGCACCATTTTTTATAAAGACTATTTCTCCCCCATTGATTGGTTCTGACAACTGTATAGAAAATCAACTGATCATAGAGGTATAAATTTATTTTTGGACTGTCAGTTCTATTCCATTGATAGACATATCTATCCTTTGTCAATACCAGATTGCTTTAATTATGATAGTTTTGTAGTGAGTTCTGGAATCACGAAATATTTGTCTTCCAACTTTGTTCTTCTTTTTCTTTCTTTCTTTCTTTCTTTTTTTTTTTAAAGACTTAATTATTTAAGAGAAAGAGGAAGAGAGAGGGTAAGTGGGGGGAGGGACAGAGGGGAAGCAGATTCCCCACTGAGCCCCTACCCCCACCCCGGGCAGCCCCTGTTCTTCCTTTTCAAAATTGTTTTGGTTATTCTGGGTTCCTTGCATTTCCATATGAATTTTAGGATCAGCTTGTTCATTTCTGCAGAAGAGGCCAATAGAATTTTGACAAGGGTTGTACTGAATCTGTAGATCAATTTGAGGAGTATTGCTAGCTTAATAATATTATTAACTCTTTCAATCAGTGAACATGGAATATCTTTCAATATTATTTAAGTCTTCAATTTTTTTCAACATTGTTTTGTGGGGTTTTTTTAAAGATTTTATTTATTTATTTATTTGACAGAGAGAGGCACAGCGAGAGAAGGAACACAGCAAGGAGAGTGGGAAAGGGAGAAGTAGACTTCCTGCCAGGACCTTGGGATCATGACCTGAGCCGAAGGCAGACGGTTACCAATTGAGCCATCCAGGCACCCCAGTTTTGTGGTTTTCAATATATAAATCTTGTACTTCAGCAGGAAGGATTGATCGATTGATCTATAAGTTTTTTAAAAAAGATTTTATTTATTTATTTGACAGAGAAAGAGCATAAGCAGGGGGAGCTGAAGGCGGAGGGAGAAGTAGGCTCCTTGCTGAGCAAGGAGTATGATCTGGGGCTAGATCCCAGGATCCTGGGTTCATGACCTGAGCTAAAGGCAGTTGTTTAACCCACTGAGTCACGCAGGCACCCCTCCTATAGAAATAATTTATGTCTCCTTTCTTTTTTCTTGATCAGGCTATCTAGATGTTTATGAATTTTATTCATCTTTTCAAAGATCCAGATTTTGATTTCATCAATTTTCTGTATTGTTTGTTTTACTAATCTATTGTTTCATTTTCTGTTT
Organism: Ailurus styani; assembly: GCA_002007465.1. NCBI lineage: Eukaryota > Metazoa > Chordata > Mammalia > Carnivora > Ailuridae > Ailurus > Ailurus styani. The sequence continues at coordinate 4,876,724 of LNAC01000027.1, read as the reverse complement.
CATTAATCTCCACATTATTATTGTTTCCCTCTTTTGGGCTTAACTTAATTTGCTCTTCTTTTTCTAGTTTCTTAAGGTACAGACTTAGTTTATTGACTTGAGATCTTTTAATTTTTTTAATATAACCATTTGATACTATGAGTATTTGTAATTTTTTTCAGTTTTATTGAGATACAATTGACATATCCAAATCTTTTTTTTTTTTTTTAAAGTAAGCTCTATACCCAGTGTGGGGCTTGAACTCATGACTCTGAGATTAATAGTCACGTGAACTACCAACTGAGTCAGCCAGTTGGCTGAGTTTTATTCTAAGCATTGGATTAACTGTATCCCACAAATTCTGATATGCTATATTTTCATTCAATTCACAATATTTCCTAATGTCCTTTGGATTTTTTGTGGTTTGGGGGTTTTTTGACCCTAGGTTTCTTTAGAAGTGTTCTTTAAATTTCCAAATATTTGAAAAATTAACCAGAAATCTTTCTCATTGGTATTTAGTTGAAGTCTCTTGTGATCAGAGAATATACTCTGATTCACTTCAATCACTTTGCATTTATTTATTTGACTGTTTTATGGCCCAGAATATGTCCGTTTTGTTGACTGTTTCATGTGTACTATAAAGGAACTTATGTAATGCTGTTCTTAAGTGTGTATTATAAATATCAATTAGATCAAGTTACTCTATATTCTTATTTTTTATTTATTCTATTATTGAGAAAAATATTGAAATCTCTAACTATAATTACGGATTTTCTGATTTCTCCCTTTTATCTTTTGATATGTTTTAAAGCTCTATTATTAGGTTTATATACATTTAGGATTATTATGTCTTCTTGATGAATTGATCCCTTATCATTTTGAAAGGTCCCTCTTTATCCCTGATAATATTTGTTATTCTGAAGTGTACTCTGTCCGATATTAAAATAATTGCTTCAGGGCATCTGGTTGGGTCAGTCAGCAGAGCATGCAACTTCTTGATCTTGGAGGATTGTGAGTTCAAGCCCCATACTGGGTGTAGAGCATATTTTTTTTTAAAAATGCTTCAGTGTTCATTCATTTTTAAATTTTATTTATTTATTTATTTATTCATGAGGGAGGGAGGGAGTGGGGAGAAGCAGTGGGAGAGAGAGGATCTTTTTTTTTTTATTTTAAAATATTTATTATTATTTGCCCCAGGGCTACAGGTCTGTGAATCATCAGGCTTACACCTTTCACAGCACTTACCATAGCACAAACCCTCCCGAGAGAGAATCTTAAGCAGGCTCCATGCCCAGCACAGAGCTGGATGTGGGGCTCAATCTCACAACCTCGAGATCATGACCTGAGCTAAAATCAAGAGTCAGATGCTTAACTGCCTGAGCCACTCAGGCACCCCAAGTTTTATTTTATTTTATTTTATTTTATTTTATTTTATTTTATTTTTTTATTTTATTTCACAGAGGGAGAGAGATCACAAGGAGGCAGAGAGGCAGGCAGAGAGAGAAGGGGGAGCAGGCTCCCTGCTGAGCAGAGAGCCCGATGCGGGCCTCGATCCCAGGACCCTGAGATCATGACCTGAGCCGAAAGCAGAGGCTTTAACCCACTGAGCCACCCAGGCGCCCCCCAAGTTTTATTTTAATTTAACAGCTTGTTGAGATATAATTGACACATAATATATTGCACATATTTAGAATATTTAATTTAATTATAAATTTTGATATATTTATACACCCATGAAACTATCTTCACAATCCAGCTCTTCTTTGATTAGTGTTTGTATGGTATGTCTTTTCCCATTGTTTTACTTTTAATGTATCTATATCTTTATATTTAAAGTGGACTTCTAGGGTACCTGGCTGGCTCAGTTAGAAGAACAGACAACTTTTGATCTCAGGGTTGTAAGTTTGAGCCCCACACTAGGTGTAGAGATTACTAAAAATAAATAAATAAACTTGAAGAAAAAAATAAAGTGGATTTCTTTCTCTTTTTCAATAAAATGACAATCTCTGCCTTTTAAGTAGAATATTTAGACAATTTAACTTAATGTAAGTATCAACACACTTGGGGTTAAATGTATCATCTTACAACATGTCTTCTACTTTCCTTTTTCTTTTTTGAAGTAGGTTCCATGCCCAACTTAGAGCCCAATATAGGGTTTGAACTCAAGACCCTGAGACCAAGACCTGAGCTGAGATCAAGAGTCAGACATTTAACCTACTGAGCCATACAGATGCCCCTACTTTTTATTTATTTTAAAGGTTTTTATTTTTAAGTAATCTCTACCCTAGTGTGGGGCTCAAATTTACAACCCTGAGATCAAGATTTTCATGCTCTACTAACTGAGCGAGCCAGGCACCCGTGTTTTCTATTTTTCTTTGTTCATTTTCCTGCCTTCTTTCTGATTATTTTTATGAATCAATAGTATTGCCATTATTGTCTCCATAAATATATATTTTTGCTTCATTTTGGAAATTCCCACAGCTCTTAACTTATCCATATGGTAGAAGTAAGAAAAAAACATCCAATAAGTTGAGTTATAGTTTATAAGTGAATCTTTGCCAAGGTGTTGATGACTGATGATATGTTGATGGTGACCTGTCCAGATGACATATTTGCATGTGAGACATAGTTTCACCCCTTCCCGAAGTGATCAATAGGGAAAGTTTTCTGATCCAATAAGCCAAGTTCTTTGGGCTTATTTGACAAGTACATAGCCACTTAACCATGGGTTACAAGAGGTGACAGGACCTTCCTCTCCTGGTTTTTGTGAAGATGAAATGAGATAATGCATTAATTCCACATACATTGATTGAGCACACACTAGATCGCAGTCACTGCTCCTGATAACTAAGGTACATTAAAGAATAAACCAGACAAAAATCTCTATCTTCACAGAATTTATGTGATAGTAAAGGAGGACTTAGAATAAACATACAGTCAATGGTATGTTCCATGATACTCTGTGCTACATTAAAAACATAAAGCAAGTCAGGAGATTTTGAATGTTGGGAGGCTCAATTTTCAACCAAGGTAGAAGGCCTCACTGAGAAGATGATTCTTTAGTGAAGATTAAGGAGGCGAGGGAGTGAGTCACACAGGTCTCCAGAATAAGAGGGTTCCAGCCAGAGGGAACAGCAGCAAGTGCAAAGACCCTGAGGCAGTAGTACAGGTGGTGTTTGAGGAGTAAGGAGGCCCACGTGGCTGTTTTTGGGTAAGGGAGGCATGGTGGGAGATGAGGTCAGATTGTTCAGGGTCTTGCAATCTACAGGAAGGGTTTTGGCCTTTGCTCTGAGTAAGGGGGAACCACTAGAGCATTTTGTGCAAAGGAATGACGTGATCTGACATTTTAGCAGAATCCCCTGTGGGGGCTGCTGCATGAGAATAAGCAAGGGGGGGCAAGGTCTGAAATAGGCATACCAGCTGGGAGACTGTTGCAGTAATCCCAGCCAGGGGAGCGCATCAAGTATGAGAGCAAAGTGAATGGCCCAGCAGGTGCCTAAGGCAGGGATTCAGTCAGTTTGGGGTTAGTTTCCAGGAGCAGAAACCCATTCACTCTGTCACAAGTTAAAATAATCAGGTCCAGGGCCCCTGGGTGGCTCAGTGGGTTAAAGCCTCTGCCTTCGGCTCAGGTCATGATCTCAGGGTCCTGGGATGGAGGCCTGCTCAGCGGGGAGCCTGCTTCCTCCTCTCTCTCTGCCTCTCTGCCTACTTGTGATCTCTCTCTCTCTCTCTCTCTGTGTCAAATAAATAAATAAAATCTTTAAAAAAAAAATCAGGTCCAGGGGCATCTGATTGGTTCATTCAGTGGAGTCTGCAACTCTTGATCTTGGGGTTATGAGTTCAAGTCCCAGGTTGGGTGTGGAGATTACTTAAATAAAATCTTTTTTAAAAATGGGGGTGCCTGGGTGGGTCAGTCAGTTAAGCATTGGACTCTTGATTTTAGCTCAGGTCGTGATCTCAGGGTTGTGAGATCAAGTCCCGCATCAGGATCTGCACTCACCGTGGAGCCTGCTTAAGATTCTCCCTCTCAGGGTGCCTGGGTGGTTTAGTTGCTTGAGAGCCCAATTCTTGGTGTCAGTTCAGATATCGGGGTTGTGGGATTGAGCTCCCCACTCAGCAGAGTCTGCTTCTCTTTTCCAGGTTCCTTCTGCCCCACAGCCTCAGGCATGCTCTCTCTCTCTCTTTCTCTCTCAAATAAATAGACAAATATTAAAAAAAAAAAAAAGATTCTCTCCCTCTACCCCTCCCAGTCCCCCACCCCCACCCCCGCTTGTGAATGAGCATGCGCTCTCTCTCTCTCTCTCTCTCTCTCTCTCTCTCTCTCAAAAAAAGGTGGAGGGGGGCCAGGGGAAGTGTTCAGGTCCAGAGGGTGGTTAATAGGACAGAAGGGAATCTGGATTTGGGAACCAGCTAGTGAGTTGGTGAACTGCACTCCCCGCCATAGGTCTCAGTGGTCAGTTGTCACCTGCTCTCTCTCTTTCTTTGCTTGATCAGGACGGGGCTGAAGAGGAGTTGTCCTTCCCTGGTGTCTGTCCAAGGATGTCCCCTCCCCTTTCAACTGGCCTGACTTATACTATTCTATATTCAATCTTCTGAGATATGTGCTTTTGGTTGAAGTAGACGAAGACAATCCAACCTCACGGAGATACGCAGTTGGAAAAAGCAGGAGTATTAGCGAGGCCTTTTTCAGATTATTGTGGATATTCTTTTCGACATTATACCAAAATCAGCAAGTGGGAATTTCGTAAAGGTCAACTGTGATGTGTGACCTGAAACTATCCAAAAATCTTCTCACATTCCGTCCCATTGAAATCCATGGGTCTAGCTTGTCCTTTAAGTGTATCTTTAACCCACGCATGATCTTGCAATTTCATGCATTTGTCATTAGGAAAGTATTGTTTTATTGACTATGCAAATCTTCTAAAACATGATACATTTGTTATCAACATAGAAAAACCACATGGCTAACACCACCAATTTCTTCAGAAAAGCCTTAAAGCATCAGGAAGCTGTCAAGTTCACAGTGGCAGATACAAGTTTCCCAAAATTCTATCTTACTGTTCTCTTTGAAGTGGCAGGCTCATTTTGTTTATTTTTGAGAAAATGCCTGCCAAATACCCAAATATGAATACCATGATTGTCTGTTGGGCTCATTTTCAAGCCAAAATGATGCTCCATGAAAAAGGTGGCTGATTTAGGTCACGATTCAAAAATACAAGTATTTTTCCTCGAGGTAGCCACTGTACTTTGGAAGGCAATTGCAGTGTTTTCTGTGTACTTCTCATTTTGTCACACAGAATAGTCCAAAGACAGGCACTCAGGGAAAGATTTAACAAGGTAATAATTCTTACTGCCTCATCAAGGACATTCCTCAGTGAAACTGAAATCTGCAAATGTGTGTGGTGGCGAAGAAGTCTATGACCCTTAGTAGAGTTCGGCACCATTGCCTTGACTCCTGCTCCCACATCAGTGTCTTGGGCCCACCATTGCTTTGTATCATCGGTGCGGATGTCCACACAGCAAAGAAGGCAAATAACATCTTAGTAATATTATGCAAGTAGTTCTAACCTTGAGGGATCCCCTGCAAGGGTCTTGGGGACCCCCAGAGGCCAGCAGACTACACTTTGAGAACCGCTGCTCTAGGGTTGTTGTGAGGATCAGACAGAATAATTTTGGCAAGGTGCCTGGCACAATCTAAGTGCTTACTAAATGCAAGTGATTCTATTTATTATTCAACATGATTTCACATATTTTATTTCACAATGACCTCTCTGTGCCCAACCTGTCTAGCCCAGTCTGCCTCCGTAGTAGGAGTTCATTGGATTTATACTCATCTAGGAGCTTCTCAAGGTCATGTATCTGTAACCCAGAGGTTTGCCTAGTGTCCAGCTTATTTAAATGAATAAATTAGTGAGTCAAGGGCGCCTGGGTGGCTCAGTGGGTTAAAGCCGCTGCCTTCGGCTCAGGTCATGATCCCAGGGTCCTGGGATCGAGGCCCACATCGGGCTCTCTGCTCCGCAGGGAGCCTGCCTCCTCCTCTCTCTCTGCCTGCCTCTCCGCCTACTTGTGATCTCTCTCTCTGTGTCAAATGAATAAATAAAATCTTTAAAAAAAAAAAAATTAGTGAGTCAAGATCTATATGCCAATTTCCCATGCTGAGTGTCTGTGATGGAGTGACTTTTCAGCCAGTCCCTGTGCTAATAAGGTGAAGGGGAGGAGCAGGGGACAGGGTTAGGCAGCAGAGTAGGGGAGGGGTGTCCATCGGGAGTGAAAGGTGGAGGAAAGGCAGGGAAAAACTTTGACTCATGTAACGATTACAAACAGTCTGCCCAAAGGCCAAGCTTGCCCTCTGATGCTTGCATGGTGCTTTACATTTTAAACAGCTCCCTAGAAAAGTAATAAAGGAGTATAAACCGGGAATTTGCAAAAGAGGAAATCCAAAGGCTAAAAACCATCTGAAGAGATGTTCAAACTCATGAGTAATCAGAGAAATGCAAATGAGAAGAACAATGAGATCTCTTTTCACACCTGATCAGCGGGCCATATGGGAGAGGTAGGTGATGTCCGGCTTGGTATGGAGGTGGGTGAACAGGAAGTCCCGTGAACTTCCGCCGAGCAGGTCAGCTGCTGTTCTGAGGCTTAACGGGACAGCGCCTAGTCAAATGAGGCCAAGGCTCCCTAGGACATGCTCCTGGCAAGTATCCTAAATGGATTCTCGAGCCGGTGCCTTCGTTGGTAGAAGGCTGCAGGAAACTGCTGCGTGTAGCTGTGTTTACGGGTGGCGGAGAACCGGCAGCATCTGAGGGTCTCAATGGGGTGAAGAGGCAAAGTGTGCTCCATGTCCACCATGGATTACTGTATCATGATGCTGGGTCTCCGAAGGACCCAGAGGAAGGCTCGAAAGGGGTGAATGAGGGTAGTTTAAGGAAAAGGCTGGCTCTAAGTTGTGGCCATGGCTCAGGGAGACCAACAAGGAATGGTAGAGCCCCGAGATCTAACACGAGGGACGCGTGGGGAGAACAACCGAAACCAACGAGAACTGTAGCTTTAAGGGTGGGCTTCCTGGCGGAAGCCGCAGCCTTAGGGAGAGGGACTCAGCTACCGACAAACTGGACTAGTAAGGAGGCAGGTGCACACCCCGACTCCTCTCTTCTCTCTTCCTGCCCTCTGATCTCCTGCTTGTGCCCCTTACTGGCCAAGCCATCGGGAATTCGGAGGGCAAGGGAACCCAGGGCACGGAGCAGGAAGGAGACGGGTGGAGAGGAAAGCTCAAGGGACAAATGCAGAATACCGATCAGGAGAGTGATGCTCTTGCTGCGAATAATGAACTAGATGTACACGGAGCAACACAGAGGAGTCTGAAAATCTAGGACTGAGAGTAAAAACTAAGAAACGGAATGAGATCCACAACATGATGCCATGTATGTCATTTTGAAAATGCATACAAGCTGGGGCGCCTGGCTAGCGCAGCCGGCAGAGAATATGACTCTTGATTTCAGGGTTCTGAGCCCGAGCCCTGCATTGGGCACAGAGACTACTTTTAAAAAATGCATAAATCTTGGGCGCCTGGGTGGCTCAGTGGGTTAAAGCCCCTGCCTTCGGCTCAGGTCATGATCTCAGGGTCCTGGGATCGAGGCCCGCGTCGGGCTCTCTGCTCAGCAGGGAGCCTGCTTCCTCCTCTCTCTCTCTCTGCCTGCCTCTCAGCCTACTTGTGATCTGATCTCTCTGTGTCAAATAAATAAATAAAATCTTTAAAAAAAAAATAAAAAAAAATGCATAAATCTTATATATATATATATATAACTATATATATCATATGTTAATAGAATTACATATAATAGCATAAAATACTGGGAATAATTTAAATGGAAGATGTGTAAGCCCCATACACTGGAAATGAGAGGACATTCCTGAGAAAGACTGAAGAACTAAACAAGCACCATGCTAGGCCCTGTTCATGGATTGAAAGAATCAGTATTATGAAGACATCAGGGTTCCTCAAATTCGATGCAATAGATTCAATGCAATCCTAAGCAAATTCTAAAATTTATACAGAAATGCAAAGGACCAGGGCGCCTGTGTGGCTCAGTCAGTTAAGCTGCTGCCTTTGGCTCAGGTCATAATCTCTGGGTCCTGGGATCTCACCCTGCTCAGTGGGGAGCCTGCTTCTCCCTCTGCTCTTGCTGGTGCTCTCTCTGTCTCTCAAATAAATAAATAAAATCCTTTTTAAAAAATGCAAAAGACCAATAATAGCCAAAATAATCTTTAAAAAGAAGAAAAAATTGTAGAACTCCACACTATCTGATTTGAAGACTTATGATAAGACTATGACGATCAAGACAGTGTGGGATTGGCGAAGAACACACAAACACATTGGTGGGACAGACGAGTCCAGAAGCAGATCCACGCAAAATACAGTTCATTGATTTTGAAAAAGACATTGAAGCAATTCAGTGGATAAAAGAAAGTTACATCAACAAAGCATGCTGGAACAAGAAGTTACTCATATAGAAAAAAATGAACCTTGACCTCTGTCTCCTACCATACACAAAAGTTAGTTCAATATGTATCACAAACCTAAACATAAAAGCAAATAAAAGCCAAAACTCTAAAGCTTCTGAATGAAAACATAGGAGGCCATCTTTACAAGCTTGGAGTAGACAAATTATTTCTTAGATGGGACACAGAAGGCAGTAAACATAAAAGAAAAAAACTGATACGTTTCCCTTTCTTTCTAGAAGAGTCCCCGAGTCTCCCTCCATGGCTGGCACGCTTCCTCTGCATCTTGAGGTCTTAACACTCCCCCCATGCCCCATGCAGAGCCCCCAGCCCTCCACTCCCCCTGCTACTATGTCTCCCAAACTGAGGTCCTTCGGGGATCATTCATACTTTACTCCACGTTTTCCTTTAAAGCAACTCACTCCCTTTCCCTGAAATCTTGCCCTACCTTCCTTAGCTGAGTCTTAAACAATCACTGCTGTGAAGTCCCTGGTTTGATAGGCTGGTCATTTTTCTCTATTACATGTTAAAATAAATCATTTTAACCATTAAAGATTTTTGAAAATGTATGAATAACCTAAAATTATTTCATGTACTGCATTTTTTACACGTTGTTGGAAATACGTATATTAAGGGTTGTGAGCACGTATGTGTGGGTCCGAAGGTGTGTGTGAGTACGTTGCATGTGTGAGCAACTCTGTGTGTGTGTGTGTAAGTGTGAGGGTGTGGTAGGTGAGCGTAGGTGTGTGGGGGCGTATGTGTGGGGGTGTATGTGTGAGTGTGCGTGAATATGCAAGTGTGTATCTGAACGGGCTGCTGTGTTCCTGAGTGTGCCAGGAAGTGTAGCCTCTGGCAGTGCGAGGTGGGATGGGTTGGAAGAAGACAAGACAATCCACATAATGATGAGTCCTGGTGGGGGGTGACCACCTCCCCCCTGCCCCCCAGCAACGACCCCCACTCACCAGGAACCATGCAGGCCAGAGAAAAGGCGTGTGGCCAGCAGCCCCTCCAGTCACTTCCCTGCTTGGTACCCACAGGCCCTCCGAGGAGGAGGGAAGTCTGTCGTTGGCCAAGGGAGCACCTGGTTACAGCCAGCATCCTGGTAACGATCACCAGGGACTGAGAGTACTTCTGGGAACAGCAGGAGCCAGCAGGCGGGGGCAGATCCTCTGTTGCTATATTTATAGGTCTGGATTTAGCACAGGACCTTGAGACAAGGGACTGAGCTCCCAAGGTTTCAATATGTTCATCCCCTTAGCAATCTTGTATAAGGGATATTTTTCGGTCGTTCAGAGAGGTTGGGTAAATTGCCTAAGGTCACACAGCTAGGATATTCAGAACCAGAGCAGGCCCCATTCTGGCTCTAAGGTCAAGGGTTTTTCTATGACAGCGCAGGCAGCAGGGTGCCCCCAAAAGCCCCATGTAGCCACTCCCTGGATGTGAGAACACAGGCAAGAATGCCAGGTGTCACCTGATTTCACGTGGCTGTTGTCAAACGGGTCAGCCTCCATGGTCTTGGCTCAGTGGTTCTTTTGCACATTCCCATCTGGGTACAGGAACCCCACGAGGGGGGTGAGAGTCCGCCCAGCTCAAGCACACCAGGGAAGTGACCAAACAGAACTAACTTAGCTTGAGGGGCTGGGGAAGGTCCTGGTTGAGGGTGAGGGTCTCCAGGGAAGGGCAGGTGTGCCCAGAGCACTGAGGACACTTAAGGCGGTGGGAAGCTCAGGACAGGGACTAATTACCAAGCAGAATGGAAGCACGTCAAGACTTCAACAATTCTGGCACCTTCTGGCTGCATGTCAGCCTTATGCAAAGATTTCTGTACTTTCACTCTTCTCAGAAGTGGAAGATGAGGCAGTTGCTCTGTCTTTCCCTTCTCCCGTCCTCCACTCCCTAGCATCATGGACTGAGCCCTTTAGTGCTAGCGAGCACGGTGCTCGAAACTAAAGATACTAAAATTTGGATCTCTGCGTGTGCCCCAGGAGCTCCTGCTCTCCTTTTCTAAGAGAGATTCTCGGAAAGCCAGCCCCAGTCCTAGGCTGTAGAGGTGTCAGGTTGGCACTGGTCAAGGGCCCTGTGCCCTGAGGTCCTAGGGCTTACGTTCTGTCACCACCTCATGGTCTCCAGGACAGACCTTTTAGGTACACAGTCCCCTCAGACTGGCTCTAGAACTCAGTCCCCCACTGTATCAGACCCCTGGGCCACAAACATATCCCTGAACTCTTTTTTTTTTTTTAAAGATTTTATTTATTTATTTCACAGAGGGAGAGAGATCACAAGGAGGCAGAGAGGCAGGCAGAGAGAGAGGGGGAAGCAGGCTCCCTGCTGAGCAGAGAGCCCGATGTGGGCCTCGATCCCAGGACCCTGAGATCATGACCTGAGCCGAAAGCAGAGGCTTTAACCCACTGAGCCACCCAGGCGCCCTACATATCCCTGAACTCTTTAGGCTTCACCCTAAAGACAGTGGAGTAAATCCTGCAGCAAACATGATCATGACCAACTCAGGGTGGATGGTTATTTGGAAGTCCCCAGAACTTCTGCATAGGCAACTGCCATACTCTTAGTGGTTCTCAAACTTTAGTGAACACAGAATTGCTCTACGGGGTTAACAGTTAGGGATTTATGTTCCTGTGAAATGGAGAGAAATGACAAACTTACCAAACCAGAGATTTTTACAGTGGAAATTCAGGTAAGAATTCATGTTGCAGTCCTGAGTCTAAATTCCACAGGGACAGCAGGTTGGTTTTCTGTGTTGCAGTCTTGATAGAGAATCCCTTCTTCTGAGACCTTAGCCTTTGCTCTGCAGGCCTTCAACTGATTGGATGATACCCACCACCTCCTGGAGGGCTGTCTGCTCTACTTAAAATCCACTGATTGTAAATATTAATCACATCTAAAAAAATACCTTCACAGCAACATCTAGGCTAGCATTTGACCAAATAGCTGGGTACCCCAGCCTAGTCAAGTTGACATGTAAAATTAATCATCACATTTTCCTTGACCTCTGGGGAAGATGAGCACCTCCTTCCCTCCATACTCCATACTTATGGGCTGTTCTCGAACTGGGTACCTCTCCTTCATAGAACTACCACACTATCTAATGCTATCTGCTTGGCTTTGCTGTCCTACAGATTTTCCACCCTGTGCCCAAGGTGTGAATTTGTGTTGTTTATTTTCTCAGGACTCTGGTTTTTAATTCTCTGAAGATTGAGGTTTTTCTTCACTTTTGATCAATTCCCAGACATTATGTCTTCAAATATTGCCCCTTTCCCATTCACTCTTCATTCTCCTGGATGTGCTGGCTAATGTGTGCTAGATCTTGACATTTCTTTCTCTATATCTCTTAGCTATGGTTACTCCCATATTTTTCTTCTCTTCAGTTTCTCACTGTGTACTAGCAGAGTGATTTTTTCCCCCAGAGGAATAACCCAACTTGCTAAATGTCTTATTCTGCAGTTCAACCTAATAATTTTAATCAATAATTTTTAAAACTATTTTTCATCTCTAGAACTTCTATTTGACTTGTTTTCCATCATTTTTTCATATTACCCTTTATTATTTCTTTTCTTTCTTTTTTTATGATTTTATTTTTAAGTAATTTCTATGTTGAATGTGAGACTCAAACCCACAAACGTGAGATCAAGAGTTGCAAGCTCCACCAACTTTTCTCCCACCCAAGCCCAAGATGCTGAGAAAGTGTTGTTGCTCCTTCTTCAGGCCACGTTGGTAGAATTTTCTCAGCCTCCTTTTCCCCTGACTAGGGTTCTTTTTAAGGCTCCAAGCCTTAAAAGGATAAATTCAGGGGGATGAATTCCAGCTCTCCTGCCTCAAATAGCCTAGGGCTACCTCCTGTCAGAAAGGGCCTTAGCACTCCAGGCTCCAGGCCTGAGAGCCTTTGTCTAGTCAAAACCCCATGAATCATAGGCTGAGCTCCCATTCCTTACTCTGGATTTGAGTTTGTGCTTTATCTCTGGAATCTGAGGATTTTCTTTTCTTTCTTTTGAGCTCGGCTGTGTTGTCTCATGCTCTATGCAGCATATGGTAGCAAGGAAAAGGCAACCTGAAATAGCTCAATCTGACATGTTGCCAGAAGGATTCTGATACATTGATCTGTGTATTGTCCAAGTAATGTTAGTCTCCTCCACTAGACTGTAAACTCGGTGAGGCAGGGACTGTGTTGACTCTCGCTCCCCAAAAGAGCTGAGCATATGGTGAGAGCTCAATAAATATTTTGGAATGAATGAATGAAGAAACTCTCTCTGGGGACATCAGTGTCTAATTCATAGGGGTGTTGGTAGGACTTAGCAAGAGAAGGTATGTCAGATGCTTGGTATCTAGTAGGAGCTCAGAGATGGCATCTATTATAATAATCATGTCTGTTAAGGCAGAGGCTCAACCATGATGGTTTCCCTATAATTCAGCTCCTAACCATCAGCTCAGACATTAGTTCTGGCCTAGTGGGGCAGACAGGTTCTGTGGGTCTGGCCTCCTGATCCTTCCTCAGAGGACAAAAATCAGCCCTTCCTGCCAGGAGAGCATCTTAGTTTTAACCTGAGTTCTAACGCCTGGATATGAATTGGGGAAACTCGTCCCACCACCACATTCTTTTTTATTTTTTTAAAGATTTATTTCTTTATTTCACAGAGGGAGAGAGATAACAAGGAGGCAGAGAGGCAGGCAGACAGAGAGAGGGGGAAGCAGGCTCCCCACTGAGCAGGGAGCCCGATGAGGGCCTCGATCCCAGGACCCTGAGATCATGACCTGAGCTGAAAGCAGAGGCTTTAACCCACTGGGCCACCCAGGCGCCCCCACCACCACATTCTGATTGATCCTGTTATGTCCAGGGATCCCTGACCATGCCATTACCACTGATCCCTCCCGTGGCCAGGATTTTTCTCTAGAAATCTTCATTTTTGAGAGGTTTGTGGAGGAAAAATGCATGTAATAGATAATCATTGATCTATTTTTGCATCTTAATTAATCAAGGGCATTTAACTGCCAGTGCTTCCAATCAGTATGAGGTGAGATAATTTTAGCCCAAAGCAAGGAAACAACATTTCAGTGAGGCTGTGCAGCTTTTTTGGCTGAATGCATGGGAGACCCTTTTTCCCCATTTCCTAACCCAGGGATTTGAAGACTCCAAATGAGAAAGTCCTGTCCTGGAGGGACCCGCTACTAATAGCAGTGCCTTATAGATCAGACCTAAGGAGGACACAAAGGACCTTCTAAGAGGGGACCCACGGGCAACCTTATAAGCATTACAATAACCCCAAGAAACTAGTTGGCAATGGCGTGAGGCAAGAGTGGGACTGACAAAGTGCACAATTGGATTCATGCAGCCTCAGGAGGAAGAATTTAAAATGGCTGTGTGTGGGGAGGGTGGGTACCATGTTCTTGGGCGTATTGGAAGGTATACTCAACCGATGAGGGGAACTTTGAGCTATGGACTATAAATAATGATACACATTAAATTCCTGTTATGTATCAGGCCTCCTATTTAGCTTGATGCTATTCCTCAAAACCACCTGTGAGGTTGATACTGCCCCTCGTTTTATAAATGAGGAAGTTGAGTCGGAGAAGGCTTAAGGAACTTGCCCAAGGTCATGTGCCTGGCTGGCAGGTCAAGAGCCACTTGTCTGACCCCAAACCAGCCTCCAGCCACTGGAGACCTGGCTCTCCTGTGCATGAGAAATGAGCTTCGAGTCCTGGGTTTTGGCTGCTGGTTGGAGTCTCCTGGGGAGCTTTTAAAAATTTGATGACTGGGTCCTACCGCTATAGGTTTTTCTTTAATGGAGCATCAGGATTTTTAAAAGTTCCCTGGGGAGGAGGGGGTTCTAACATGCAGCCAAGGGTGAGCACCGCTGGCTTTGTGGATACCAAGCCCACCCCTGACCACTCCCAGGATTAAGAAAAAGGCCAGAGAAGCCCAGGCCAAGCTCAAAGTCCAAGGTCTGGAACTGGGGCTGGCCCAGAGCCAAACTGGGAACTGGGCCCCACTAACAATAACACGATGTCACAACAGCGACAGGACAACACTCTGATCGTGATGTATGGAGCTGTACGGTGCTCTACACGTCGCTCACAGCAACGCTAGGAGGTAGGTACAAAAGGAAGTTTCTCCCATTCGTAACTGAGGACACTGAGGCACAGACAGGTTAAGTGCAGGGTCACTCGGCTAGGCTAGGCTAGGCTGTGGACCCCTGGCTTCTCTATGCTGCCTCTCCAATCCAAGGCCACGTCCAGCTTTGCACCCCCTGCCCCCCCCCCGCCGCCCGCCGAAGTCTTGTGCCACCAACAGCCCTCTGGTGCCTGATTGGCTGGGGTCTGCTCTGCATGGGAGAGGCGGGGTGGGCAATAAAGGTGGGGAAGGGGGAATCCTGTCCCCCACCCCTGATGGGTCTCACAGTCTGGTGGGGGAGTAAGGCCAGAGAACCCAGGCTCTTAGAGAAGGCAGAGCGAGCCAGGACCTTGCATGTTGGGGGCACGTGGACACAAGGACTTAAGGGGGTTGGGGCTCCTCCTGACCCCCCAGCTGATGGATGGATCGTAACCCCTGGGCAGCAAGCATCCAAGACCCCTCCGACCCTCAGGGTCAGATGTCAGAGGCTGGCTGTCTGGGCTCTCTTTCTGCCCCCACAGAGCATCTAGACGAGACAGAACAGCGGTCACGACACACCAGGTTCAGGGCCAGACCTTCAACTCTGTGGACACTGCTTCCCCTCCCATCACAGGCCCTCCCGGCAGCTTTGGGGCGGGGGTGTGGGGGTAGCAGACCGAGCCAGCCTGGCACTGGTCTGCGCCCCTGCCCACAGCCATTTCCTCCCCTTACCCTGCGCTTCATCACCGGAGCCCAGCGTGGCTGTGCAGCCACTTCCGGAGCGCTGACTGTGTATGGGGAGTGGAAACTCTGAGAGGGACCGTGTCTCTCCGCATTTCCCCAGCGACCGACAAGGGTCTGGCCCAGGGCTTCTTCAGGCTGAATTGTTCTCGGCTGGCGGTACAGCCCAGTGACTCAGCCCATCCGGAGAGATGCCCACGGACCCAGGGCCTTCATTCCAACCGACGCCTGTTAGCCAGCCTAGGGAGTCAGTGGTTCTCGGGCCGGCTGCGCAGCAGCGTCCCCGGGGGACGCCGTGGGGGTGGGAGGCAGAGGCCGTGCGGGTCCCCAGGCCCAGGGCGCCCTGGACCAACCAAATCAAGACCTCGTGGCAGAGGCCCAGGCAGCCGCGTTGCTGACTCTGTCCCTTCCGGTGTCACCTGAGGGTCTTTGTGTGAGGAGACAGGAGTGTTAGCTTACAGCACAGCTTCTAGGCAGAGGCCCCAAACCAGATGAATCCATGCTTTTGACCCACCCCTGAGGGACTCCTTTTTTCTTATTTTCCTATGAGTTTATTTGCACAGTAAGCTGTAGGAACTTCTGAAGGACACTAGGGTGAGGAAGAAGCAGGCCTGGGCCCCAGAGCTACGTGTTGGAGCAGGGGAGACCTTGGGGGGATGAGGAGGCGCATCTGCAGAGGGAGGGCAGAGCAGGAGGGTGCGGGCTGGGGGGCTCCTTGCAGGAGGTGGAGCCACATTCCTCTCATTCCTTAAGAATGAATTTCTGGAGCACCTGAGGGGCTCTGCTGGTTGATTGTCTAACTCTTGATCTCAGCTCAGATCTTGATCTCGGGGCTGTGAGTTCAAGCCCCCTGTTGGGTCCCAAGATGGGCATGGAGCTTACTTAAAAAAAATAAAAGAATGATTTTGTGTGTGTGTGTGTGTGTGAGAGAGAGAGAGAGAGAGAGAGAGAGTGCATGAGAGAGAGCTAGAGAGAGCATGATCGGGGAGGAAAGGGAGAAGCAGACTCCCCACTGACCAAGGTGCCTGATGAGGGGCCCTGGACCCAGGACCCTGGGATCATGACCTGAGCTGAAGGCAGATGCTTAACTGACTGAGCCACCCAGGGATCCCAAAAGAATGAATGTCTAAGAGTAGATTATCAAAGATGGTAAACAGAGAGGCAAGAGGAGCTTTTACTTACTTATTTCTCATCCATCCATCCATCCATCCATCCATCCATTTATTTACTTCCTCTAATTCACTCCTGGGGCTAATCAGCTCACCCCAGGGCAGCTCCAAGGTTGGCTTCTCTAACCTTCCAGCCTGGGCTGAAAGAACCCATGTAAGAACTCACACCAACCCCCAGGGGAGCAGGACGTGGGACAGAGAACGTGTGGGGGGTGGATCTCAGTCCTAGGAGAGCTCTGGGAGCTCCTGCTCCTAGTCCCCAGATCTGACCCAACTCTTCCTGGGCTTGTGGAGCCCCAGGATCGGGAATGAAAGAGACCAGGATCTAAATGACCCCCAGGGCTGGCCGAGGAGTCCCCAGGAGGCTGACCCCGGGGTGGCAGCCATGGCTCATGGGACCATCCCGGGAACAGGTGCCAGCTTCTACTCCAGAAGCAGCTCTGGAGCAGACATGTGGTCTCTTGGTGCATTAGCCTGAGCCGAGGCCCTTCCTCACAGCATGTGTCAAGTGCGCACGGCAACACATGGTCACGCATTCATTCAGCTCTTGCTATGAGCCAGGCACTGTGCTTGGCCCTGCAAGTCAGCCATGAATGATGCCAACATGGCCCTGCTCTGGTGGAGTCTATGGACAAGAAGGGGAACAGACACCAAACCATGAACACATCAGGACAGAACCTAATCAGGTCAGTGGTATCAGGAAGAAAGATGGAGCAAGATAAGGAGAGAGAGAGTGGTTGGGTTGAAAAGGTGAGCGATTTCTGCTCCTGGGTGGGGGAACCTCTGAAGGCACTGAGCAGAGGCTTGAGGGAAAGGAGTGGGACCACCGGATTTGAGGGAAGGAACCACAGGTATGGAAGTCCTGTGGCGAGAAGGAACTTGCGGCGTGACAAGGAGAGTGTGCCCGCAGATGGAGGTGCAGAGGTAGGCAGGGCTGCATCTCTGCGGTCCCCCGAGCCCCTCTTTTTCTGTGTGTCTGACAGGAGGTCACAGGTTGGATTGGAAGGTGCGAGGAATGAGAGATCTGAAAGCTGCCGACTACTGAGGAAGTCGAGACTGGAAGATTCAACGCTGGGACCGAGGCAGGTGTGAGGAAAGAGGAGGCAAGGCTGGTTCCTAGGTTTGCCTCCTGAGCTTCCACGGCGATGGTGCTGATGAGGAGAAGTTAAGAATTCTGCTTGGGGCACGTGATGCTTGAGGTGCCCGTTGACACCCCCCATGGAGCTAGTGGCCTGCAGCTGGAGATGGGGGGCTGTGAGGCTGGATCTGGGGTGGGGTCAGGCATGGCTTACAGATGGAGCTGACAGCTATGGGAGAGATGGGATCCCTGGAGAAACTTAGAAGGGAGGAGCAGGGAAGTGAGCTCTGAGCCCCAGGTCTCTACCACGGAGGTCCACAAGAGCAGGCCGAGAGACTAGCCCGGGAGACCAGACAAGAGGAGGCAGACAGGAAAGATGAAGTCAAGCAGGCGAGGCAAGCTGACCAAGTGAAGGCACGCTGGCGGGAAAGGGGCAGGCTGACCTGTGCCCAAAGCTGCTCATGGGTGAGAACGTTTAGACTGGTGTGCTGGAGGCCACGGGGGACCTGGACAGGAGAGCCTTGGCGGGGTGACGGGGACTGAGGCCTCAGAAGAGTGAGGGCAGGTATGCGTAGGACAGCAGGATGCCCAGGTGCAAGGGCAGACAAATCTCCCTGACGGCACAAGGGAACAGGGAAACAGAGCCAGAGATGAGCCAGTCGGACCTGCAAGGAGAAGAAGGCAGTGGTCACCCGTGACCTTGCTGAGAGCTTTCAGAGCTGCAGAAGTGGACAGTGGACTGTTAGTGGGGAGGCTGCCATGTCATGCTGGAGATTGGATGGAAAGAGGTGAGGAAGAATAAATATGCAGGTGACTCTGAATCGGATGGAGGGCCTCTGTCGAGGCTATAAGCCTGCGGCTATTGGCAAACAAGGGGAAAGATGGTACTTTAAGCGGCACCCTCTTATTACCAGCCAAGAGCAGAGCCAAGATGGAAGCTGGTGGAAGGAAGGCCCCAAAATAAAGAGGGAGCTCTAGTCAGAGCCCTTTTGCCCCAGGCTGCATAGGCCTGGGTAGGTCCTAGGAGCTGGCTGGGCTGGGGCCAGGCAGGGGCCAGGCACAGGAAAGGACTTCAGGAAACAACCAGCCTCACAGCCCAGGATTTGCCAACTACTAGACGAGGCATTGGCTTAAGAACCCATCAGCTCTGGCTGGGGGCCTGGTGACACAGAGGGGCTAATAGACCTCTGGGAGGGAGAGGCCCTTCCTGCTGTCTGGAGATTCCCAGAGGGCTTCCTCCAGCCACACCAGTGAAACAACGAGGAAGGACTTTTACCTCTAGAAAAAGGATGAACCAGTTGGGATGCCTTAAGCCAGTGAAACAGTGATGCTCCTGTTCAAAGTATGGTCCCTGAGCCAACAACTTCTACATTAACTGGGATCTTGCTAAAAATATAGAAGCTCAAACCTACCAAATCAGTCTTAGTTTAATGAATTCCCAGGTGATTCGTAAGCACGTAAATACTGGCTTATGCTGCTGGGTCTCAAATTTGATATACCTTGGAATCACCAGATTTTTTAAAGTATTGATGTCTGAGTACCACCCTACCTTCTGCAGTCCTCCCAGAAATGCCGATTTTACTGGTAGGGGCTGTGGCTTGGGCATCAGGAATCTTAAAAGCTTCTAACATGCTAACTTAACCACAAACTCTGAAAACAGCTAACTGAAACTGTAAAGAAATTTATTTTGGGAGTTAGATTCCAGGGTACCTCCAGGGTAGGTTCAGCAATCCCCCCTGATGTAATTGAGGACAAACCATTATTAGAGGGTTTTTTGATCCTTAGGCTGGTCACCTCATGGTTGCAAGATGGCTGCCATCGCTCCTGAAATCATTCACCCACACGACAGGGGTCAAAAGTTGGGAATGAGGTACATGCAGAGCCGATGTGATGATTTTCTTTTCTTGCTTCTCTCCTTTTGTCAAGCGGGGGAAAAAACATTCTTAGATCCTTGCAACAGATGTCCCCTTGGTTCTCATTGGGCAAAGATGGGTCACCCTTAGCTGCTGGGGAGATTGGGAAAGTGAATTTTGGGGTTTTTCACTGTCCATAGCAGGAGGTGGAAAATGGAGAAGAGAGCTGGAAAGGCCCCCCGGGGAAGGCAGTCATTGGTGTCTGCCAGAAAAGGCACATCTGAACTACGAAGGCACATGCAGCAAGGTTAACACATGAAATAACCAAGTCATTAGTTAACTCTCCCCACCCCTAAGCAAGAAGCCACTCCCTGACTCCCCCAAATGGGAATGTTCTCAGAAGCTTCTGGAGACCCCGCCTGGTTGGCTCAGTTTATGTTTTGGTGGAAACTCTTAATATTTCCATTGTCTGACTTGAAAGTGTTGAAATTAATCATCTTAATTAAGTGTTGCCTAGGTGTTATTTTGACAGAGACTCTCACCCATTGAATTTTCCTTACCTCTTCTTTGTTTTAGAAGCCAAGAAGGAAAACGTGTTAGTGGGAGGGCAACTTTCCTGCCTGCGGTATCTGCATCTGAAAGATTGCTGGAAGAAATGACAGTCAGGTTGGCCCCAGGCTGACCCGCCTTCCCACTCAGCCGGTCTTTTAGACTCCTGAAAGCCAGCAAGAACTCTTCCTTTGCAGAAGTAGCTGCCAGGGTTCCAATGTAAGTTGAATAACATCCCTTACCGAAGCAGACCAGATGCTGGTTTCACGAGTGGACATTTATCCTCTGGACTAAAATGTGCATTCCTAATGTGTGCCAGGAGGTTTTGTGAGAAGAGGGAGCAAGTCTAGATAGGTGACCAGGGGCAGCCTCTCAGAGGTGGTAGCATTTGAGCTGAGACATGCATGGACATCTAGCCATAAGCCAGTCTGGGGAAACAGAATTCCAGAGGAAACAACAAAGGAAAAGACTCATGTGGGAAGGAATCTGGCCATTTCTAGGAAAGATGGAGCCTGGGAGGTCTCTTCCTGGGATAAATTCCCACAACGGGGTGACAGGACTGAAGAGGATAGGTAAATTTTTTTAAGATTTTATTTATTTGTTTGTTTGTTTGTTTGAGAGAAAGAGAAGCAAAGAGCAGGGAGAGGGAGAGAGGGAGAGGGAGAGAGAGAATCTTTTTTTTTTTAAAGATTTTATTTATTTATTTGACAGAGAGAGATCACAAGTAGGCAGAGAGGCAGGCAGAGAGAGGAGGAAGCAGGCTCCCCGCTGAGCAGGGAGCCCGATGCGGGCCTCGATCCCAGGACCCTGAGATCATGACCTGAGCCGAAGGCAGAGGCTTTAACCCACTGAGCCACCCAGGCGCCCGAGAGAGAGAGAATCTTAAGCAGATTCCACGCCCAGCACAGAGTCCCGTGCAGGGCTCAATCTCACGACCCTGAGACCATGACCCACGCCGAGACCAAGAGTTGGATGCTCAACTGACTAAACTACCTTAGGCTTCCCAGTGATAGACGTTTTTTAATGACTTTTGATACACACATATACATATATATGGCTGGCTTGTTTTCCAAAATGAACATTTATAGTTCATGCGTCCAGTTGCTAACAGTTGTTATTCCTGAGGTGTGGGATGCATAGGTTGACATGATGAGAAAAGGGGCTTTAAAGTTTCCATCTTCTGCATGATTTGAATTTTGGCTAAATATTTTGGTATATATCATTTGTAAAACTTAAAGCGACCTAATGTTTTAGAACATTGGAAATAAGCAGGGTGGTAGAGTGTTTTATTATTCTAAATATTATATACATGTTATATGAATTCCATTATTAGTATGAAATATTTCATACCAAAACCCTGATTTTTATAAAGCATATTAATTTATACACCATCAGTAGCTCTAAATGTGACAGTTTTATGACATACACACAAAGATTGATGATTATTCCTTTTTAATAGTTCTGCTTCTTTATTCAGGTTTAGACTCTGATTTGCTCTGATAAGCCATTTTATACTCTGTACATTTCAGTTTTTTGTCAAATGGGAAGAAAGATCTGACTAACCTCACAGTTCCCCAACAGAGTTGTCCAGGAAATTAAATAAAATAGTAAATGGGAGGCACTCTAGATTTTTATTTCATTTTTATTTTTTTAAAGATTTATTTATTTTTTTAAGGGGGAGGAGCAGAGGGAGAGGGAAAGAGAGAATCTTTTTTCTTTTTAAGATTTTATTTATTTGAGAGAGAGAGAGAGATAGAGCACATGAATTGGGGGGAGGGGCAGAGGGACAAGCAGACTCCCTGTTGAGCAAGGAGCCTGATTCCGGGCTTGATCCTAGGACCCTGAGATCATGACCTGAGACGAAATCGAGAGTCAGACACCCCTCTGCAGATTTTTAAATGCAATAGAATAAAATGGAGGAGGAAAAAGAATTAGGAAGGAATTGTTTTTATTAACATATAATGTATTATTTGCTCCAGGGGTACAGGTCTGTGAATCACCAGGCTTACACATTCCATGGCACTCACCATAGCACAAACCCTCCCCAATGTCCATAACCCAGCCACCCTATCCCTACTCCCCTACCCCCCAGTAACCCTCAGTTTGTTTTGTGAGATTAAGTGTCTCTTATGGTTTGTCTCCCTCCTAATCCCATCTTGTTTCATTTTTTCCCTCCATACCCCCCACGACCTCCCGCCCTGGCTCTCAAATTCTTCATATCAGAAAGATCATAATTGTCTTTCTCTGATTGACGTATTTCGCTTAGCATAGGAAGGATTTTCATTGGGAATGAATTCTCCCTTTAATCACATCTCACCAAAGCCAGCGGCTTCTCAGGGCAGCCTTCCCCGACACTCCCATTCACCCTGATCTCTCCATTCTCTTAACTCTGTCACCCTGTCTGAATGTTCTTGGCTACACAATGTGACACTTTAATGGCTTTGTATGCGTTGATGATGACCTCTCCCAGAGAAGGGCCCCGTGAAGGCACCAAGTCCTGATGGTGGGATCTGAGGCACTAGTGAGTAGGTAGAGAGGAGATAATTTGAGGGGAAAGGGTGATCTTTCACAGAGAGTTTTACGTGTTGGGAAGAGCTTCAAATTAGGCTGTGGAAGAACTACACTCTAGTCTGAGTATTTCAGGGACGAGCTCTGAGCATGTCAACTCTTCGCCTCCCCAGTTTCAGTTTTCTTGAGCTGGGGGGCAGTGTACACTTTTGTTCTGCCATTTACTACCTGCGTAATGTCCCTGTGGTCAACGCGCTCCCTGTTCACCACTCTCCGGGCCTCCTCCCCTTCCCAGAGCGTGAAGACTGAGCCCTCTTGAAGTGGGGCCATGGGACTGGGTTACTTCCGGGAGGAGTGAACACCGCATGCCTGGTTGTCCAGGCTCCCTCCTGCCCTGCCACACGGCGATTATGGAAGGAGCCTGGTGTGGACACAGTGTGCCGAAAGGTCAAGGCAGCGGGGATAGCTCAGTCACTGCCCGGAAAGCTGTGGGAGTGGGAAATGCAGTCAAGCTGCAGAAAACCACTGAGCTTCTTGGGACTGTTTGTTACTACGGCACAGCCTAGCCTAGCCTAACGAGTGCAAAGACTGAGCCTCAGTTTCCCCTCCTCTGGGAGAATGACACCCAGTTTACATGGTTGTGGTGAAGACTGAATGAGAGAATGGATGTCAGATTCGGAGCTCTATGTTTGTTCATGAAAAGCGCTCACTACGTGTTCGCTCTTTGCCCACCGCACGGTGCCCCCTCCCTGCCAGCAAGATGCTCATTCTTGGCAAAGGCAGGTGGGGCCACCTGACCAGACCTTCCTTCCAACCTCTGGGGCATAACAGCGTGGTCAGTAGCTCCTCATGGAAGGAGGCACACAATCCTTATTAAGTAGCAATTCTTCTGAGTTCTGTCTGTCCACACTTCCCAGTGCCTTCCATGTAAATCCTGTGGCAGGAGTTTGGGGTTGTTGAGTGACATGGGACTGAGGGCTTCTGACATCCACCTTCCACTTGCAACAAGCCTTGGCAGCTGCACGTTCTCCCCACCACTGCCGCCAGCTGCCTCCGTCTTGCTGGGAGGGGACCGCGTGGGTGGGGGTGAGGATGGGGAGGGAGCCCTCCTCATTTACCGTGAACCGTCGTCCCCTTGGTGCCATGAAACAGGGAAGAAAGATTTGGGACTATGGGCATCCGGTAGTAGGGCCCCCACACCTCACTTCATCTATGCCTTTACTCTAGTCACGACAACAGAATATAAATAAATAAATAAAGCGAAAACAAAGTTCTGAGGTGCAAGTGCCTTTTTTTTTTAAGAGGAAAGTTGAATGAAATGTGGTGCAAAGAGCAGAACATGAGCCCAAGAGTTCAATGGGGGAAAACCAACCCCCCCCCCAACGCCCCCCTGGGAAAACACCCTTCCCTTGTGAATGGTGGCAGGGTCTGTGGTGGGAGGCTTGGCCCTGTGCAGGGGTGGGGGCTGGGTTCCTGCAACCAGGCTGATACTTTCAGGTTCCTCAAGGCAGCAATTTCCTGAATCCCACCCACAGGAAGGGACAAGAGCTGTTAAAGAGTTCTTAGGAATTTAAATCAGTTCGATGGCAGAATTTTCCAGAGCCAGTGACTCAGGATTGCTCACCTGGACACCTTCCCCACTGAAATCCCCTGGCCCCACACATCTAGTTATGGAGTAGACGATGGGAGCAACTTGGAAATGCTTTTACCTGAAACTTTAAAGACTCAAAAGAAAGTCAAGTCCATTTTTAAAGTCTGGGCCTGGCTGTGGGAAGGCCTGGTCCTCCTTCAGCCGCTCTCTGAACCCACAGGATCTGTGGCCGACAAGTAATGAGCTATCCTAGAGAGTTCAGAAAGATGGATTCCACCGCCTGGACTCCATCTTATGAGAAACAGATGACTCCTTGCTCTGAAATGGCGAGCGCCTCCAGGAATCCATCCTCGTCCCTTCTTTGTTCCAAAGCAAACACTTGTCTTGGCTTCTGTTCTCGCGCCCAGACGTGCTCTATGGGAGTGGAGCTCCTGAGCCAAGGACCTGAGACTTGAATTTGAATGGAAGTCAACAAGTATATCCATGAGCTGTGACCACAGAGGGATGGCCTTCATAACGAAACTTCCAGACTTACACATCCATGTGAGTGTCATTCCCTGCAATACGGTCACCTCAGTGGGCCACGTTATATCCAAGGGGATAATCATAGCAAGGAATCGACATTTATGGAGCATTTACCAAGTGTTAGGCTTGTGCTAAAAACCTTATGGGTATTTCTCATTTGACCCTCACAGTGCCATTATCAGATGAAAAAACTGATGTTTAGCGAGATCAAGTGATGAGACCAGTGGGTGATAAGGCTGGGAGTCAAACCCTGGCCCAAAGCTCTCCACTCCAGGGTCAGAATGACCTTGAGGACTACTGTCCTTTCAGATCCTCACTGATGGTGTGACGATTCACCTTGACTCAGGTTCGGCGCGGGAATCAGGAACTTTCACATTCCTTGGCTATCTTGCTATGTCGTTGAAATCTCCCCACTGGGAGGCATGCAGACAATCATCCCAGCCCCCAGCCGTCTTCAGGACAAGCCAGGGATGATCAGAGAGGGTAAGGAACTTGCAGGAAGTGGCAGTGCAATAACTCAGGAATGGACTTGATTTTTTTTTTTTTTTTTGAAACAGCCAAAAGCTATTTGGAGCCAAGTCTACTAATCTAGGTAATCCATCCAACTTGGCAAAAATTAGGCATATTTTGTATAAATTTACACAAGACTGATCATCTTGTGGAGTCCATAGTCTGGTCGTGAAGGCAATTCCAGAAGAGGCGTTTCAGGAATGATTAGAAATTTCTTTCTAGTCTGAACCAAAATCTGCCTCCTTGTGATTTGCTCCTGTGGCTCTAGTTTGAATCCTGGAGCCACAGACTCGGCCTCATCACCACCACTCTCCAAACTCCACTCTCTCCTAACAAGCTCCATTATCTAGTTTAGAAGCAGCAAATAGAAAAGATGAACATGCACATTATGTCTCTAACCTACAATGTCCAGACAGTCCAGCTTTATCCAACAGCCTGATGGANGTCCTAACAAGCTCCATTATCTAGTTTAGAAGCAGCAAATAGAAAAGAACACGCACATTATGTCTCTAACCTACAATGTCCAGACAGTCCAGCTTTATCCAACAGCCTGATGGATAAAAGTATAGTTGTTAAAGTGACTTTAACACAGGGTTGAGAACCACCGTGTTAAGAAGAAAGGACCATTTAGGGCACCTGGGTGGCTCAGTGGGTTAAAGTCTCTGCCTTCAGCTCAGGTCATGATCTCAGGGTCCTGGGATTGAGCCCCGTATCGGGCTCCCTGCTCAGCGGGGAGCCTGCTTCCTCCTTTCTGCCTTTCTCTCTGCCTACCTGTGATCTCTCTGTCTGTGTCAAATAAATAAATAAAATCTTTAAAAAGAAGAAGAAGAAGAAAGGGCCATTTAAACCCAGAGCAGCTCAGTTAACTCCTAGCCAAAGGCAGCCCAGGAACCATGCCCCAGAGCTGGGCTTCAAGCCATCACCCAGCTGCCCCTAGCNAGAAGAAGAAGAAAGGGCCATTTAAACCCAGAGCAGCTCAGTTAACTCCTAGCCCAAGGCAGCCCAGGAACCATGCCCCAGAGCTGGGCTTCAAGCCATCACCCAGCTGCCCCTAGCCTCCTCTGGACACGCCCACCCTCCTTGACCCACAAGGGTTCCCCAAGCTTGGGGTCCCAGCAGGGACAATGAGAGAAAAACAATCCCTGCAGTGTGCCCCATTCTGAAGGTGGTGCTTATCACCCCCAGCAACGCTGGATCCCTTGTTTGGAAGACATCGGTGTGGAATGCACTGTCTGGATTGCCGGAAAGCCAGAGGCAGACAGTGCTCAGGTGCTCCTGGGTTCTGACTCTGCTCGGCCCCCACACAAGGGTGTAGCCCTGGGCCCCGGACTGGGTCCAGAACCAGGAGAGGCCTGTGTTTGCAGAAATTCTCTTGATCATGCTGGATGGTTAGAGGTGCATTCCTCTGAAACTATGATGTAAGCTCTGTTGTAATAGGGTCAGAAATCCAACTTTCCAGTGAGATCTCACCTCCCAGGGATGAAGGCAGGCAGGCAGGCCCCCCTCCCCACCCCCTCCAGAATTCCGAGGGCCAAAGGAAGCTACAGAGACATGCTATCTATTGATACCTTTCTTCTGATAAGAATTTGAGTCCTTCTCTAATTTAATCCAATTTAGCCTTACAGGGTTTGAGTGTAGCATCAGTGCCCATAACCTTCAACTGGGACAGGAGGAAGGCTGGCCTCCTGGCCCTGAGCCTGATAGGAATGACGGGCATAAAGGAACCAAGGCAGGGATGGGCTGGGGTTGCCTCCCCTGAGGCTCCTCTGGGAGCCTGCCCACTAGCTAGGCCTTGCCTCTGTGGCCCCGTTCTCTGTAGCTCCTCTATTTCAGCCTCTCCAGTGGTCTTTTCTTCTTCTTCTTCTTTTTTTTTTTTAAGATTTTTTCCTTTTTCTTTTTTAATTCACTTGACAGAGAATGAGATCACAAGTAGGCAGAGAGGCAGGCAGAGAGAGAGGAGGAAGCAGNTTTTTTAAGATTTTTTCCTTTTTCTTTTTTAATTCACTTGACAGAGAACGAGATCACAAGTAGGCAGAGAGGCAGGCAGAGAGAGAGGAGGAAGCAGGCTCCTCATGGAGCAGAGAGCCTGATGCGGGCCTTGATCCCAGGACCCTGAGATCATGACCTGAGCTGAAGGCAGAAGCTTTAACCCACTGAGCTACCCAGGTGCCCGGTCTTTTCTTCTTAAGCCCAAAGTCTCCCAAGACATTCTGGTATCAGCTGTTAGCTCTCTGCTGCTAACAGAAACCCCTATCTGGCTACTACTCCCTTCCATTTCCCTTCCATGGCTGTCCCCGCTCCCTTCCTTC
Source organism: Ailurus styani (assembly GCA_002007465.1). Taxonomy (NCBI): domain Eukaryota; kingdom Metazoa; phylum Chordata; class Mammalia; order Carnivora; family Ailuridae; genus Ailurus; species Ailurus styani. The sequence goes on along the minus strand of LNAC01000027.1, from coordinate 4,849,313 downwards.
AAGTCAGGGGCATGCTTAGAAATGACAGGAGGGAATTTCAGACCAAGAGCAAGGCACGGTATAGTGGTTAATCAAATGCCCACCATCTATTTACATGAATACAAATGAATTGCTTCCACAGACACCGTGATTTCATGTGGCATGCCATCCAGATAACCCTGCGTGATAGTTAACGTTAGGGGCTTACTTGACTGAGCCACACGTGCCCAGATGTTTGGTCAGACGTTATGCTGGGTGGTTCTGGATGAGATTAACATTGGAATCAGTAGATTCCAATGAAGCAGATTGCTCTCCTTAATGTGGGTGGGCCTCAGCCAATCAGTTGAAGGTCGGAATAGAACAAAAAGATGGACCCTCCCCTGAGTAAGGAAGAATTCATCCAGTCTGATGGCCTTTGAACTGGCGTGTCAGCATTTTTCCTGCCTTTGGACTCGGGCTGAACTGAAACACTGGCTTTGCCTGGGTCCTGAGCCTGCTGACCTGAGTACTGGGACTATATCAGCTCACCTGCTTCTCAGACATTCAGACTCGGACCAGAACTAACCATCTGGCTCTCCCGAGCCTCCAGCTTACCAGCTTACCCTGCGGATGCCGGGACTTGCCCGCCTCTACAATCAGCTGAGACATTTCCTTATAGTAAGTGTCTTTCTCTCTATATGTATCCTAATGGTTCTGTTTCTCCGGAGACCCTGACCTTGCCTCACAGATATTGCTAATATTCCGATTTTATAGATGGAGAAAAGCCCCCCCCAACACACACTCAGGTGTACACAGCCCCGCCCTCTCCAGCAGCACCAGCTGGATCCCGCTCATGCCAGCTCTGCTCTCCTCTTTCCCTCCTTGCTCTGCGCCTGCGCATCCGGCTCACCTTGTCTCGGTGGAAGCCCCGCCTCCATCCCCCTGCCCACCTGGCCCCGGATGTGCCTGGATCTAGGCTGTGTGATTCTTCCCTGCTTCTTTCAGAGGCAAGTCGATATTCCTGGGGGAGTTAAAACACACTTGCTGGCCATCACTGGTTCTGCAGTTACTTCCTTTTTAAACAGTTGGAAATATTTCAGGAACCACACGATTCCATTTAGTTGTCAAGCCACATCATTGTTTTGGAGAGCAGGCTATATTTCCTGGAGACTGTGCCTAATCTCCATTCCTTTCCCCACCTCTTTACACATTCCTTTCTCACTCCAGACAATCTCCTCCTGCCTGCAGGTTTATTTCCAAAACAGCTCAGGGGAAGGTGTTCGGCTGGCCCATACACTCTGACCCGCTGTGTTTTCCCAAAATCTAGGGGGTAGATTAGCCTCTTCTTGGCCATAGGCTGGGTAATTTTCATAGTAGAGCAAATGTATTCTGACTTTTGATGGTAGAAAGAAAGGAAAGAAAGGAGGAACAAAGGAGAGGAAAGAAACCAATAGCAACACCCAACAGCCAAATTGATATGCACATTATGGTAATAATTCTTCGAGAACAGCTTGTACTTGCAGATAACTTAGCCTCTGGCCAACCAGGAACAGGGGGTACTGACAACCAGCAAGCTGTATACCAACCAAGAGATTATATTTGCCCACGTTTTTCCCCACCCCTATTCAAAAACACCTCAGCACCTCAATTCTTCTTCCTTCTGAACACAGAGAGAAACAGGTCGGTGAAGGGGATCGCTCAGGCTGGTGGACGGCGGTGGGAGACAGGAAGATCTGTGGGGCCTGGGACAGTGTTCTCTGTGAGGCTTCTCTTCGAGGCTGGAACCTGGGAGCGGGGTCGTAAGCTGTAGCACAGGGAAGTTAGCGAAGGTGGAGGAAGGCTTTCCAGAAGGCAGGAGCTTGAAAGAGGCCTTGAAGAAAAGGCTTGTGGAGGGCGTGCCAAGAGGGCCATGAAGTAATGTTCCCAGAGCCCTCCAGCCCTCTGGTTAAAGGACCATTAACCACGAATTATTATCCTGGCTATTCTTTCTGTCTGCAATAACAGCCATGACAATGGATGCTGCAAAGGTCAACCCTGGGGCTCCTGTTGCCTAATCCATTTAGTGAGGGCTGGAGGCGGAAATGAGCTGATGAAGTTTGTTGTTGATCCAGACACGTTTCAGCTGGCCGGCCGCAAGGGCTGTGAGAAACTCCAGATGGAGTCAATCTCTGTGTCCCAGGCAAGGAGGGCGGCTAAAATTGACCCTGAGCACATTCAAGGTAAGGCACAAGGAGTGAAAGCTCATCTCCGCTTCTTTTGTGAGGACCCCGGGTGGAGTCCTGACGGGGAGTGGGCTCTCGTCCGGTTCGGGGCAGAGGTCTGCCCGGGGCACCAGAACATGCAACTTGCGGGCTGTAGAGGGGCTCCAGCCTCCTGAGCAGCTACTAGACCCACAGGAGTCTGGGCTGCCCCATTTGTCTGGAGTCATCTCAAATCCCATGTGGCATTGCAGAGACCCACCCAAGGTCACCCAGTTAGATAGAGGCTGAGCCAGGACCAGAAGCCGGAGTATTTCCACTGCACCTGCCTACAGCTCCCCTGCCCCACCAGAGGCAACGAAACAGCAACCTTGAAGCCTCTAGCTGGTGATGGTGGGGGATGGGGAGCGTGGGGTCACCCCCTCTCTCATTTGCTCCAGTCAGGCCTTCCGACAAATGCATATTGAGCCCCTACTGCATCTCATGCACTGTTACATGTGGGGGATGAGGGCATGGAGTTCATAATCAGACCTTGGTCATTTAATCCTTCTGAGCCTTGGTTTCCTCATCTGGAAAATGGGCAACGTTTATCACTATGCCGCACACATACAGTGAGGGCTCAGTGAAAGATGGCTACATAAGATGAGGGCCTGGTCCCCAAGAAGTTCTTGGTCTCGCAGGGGAGCCAGATTCATCAATAACTCTACGCAGTATACATGAACACAGCGTTTGGGCGCTGAGGAAGGAATAACTAACTAACCAACTTGGGCTCTGCCTCTCACCAGTTCCTCAACCTCTTTAAAGGGGCCTGGATCTTCTTCCTTGTGCACTGGGATAATATAAATAGCACATATATTCAGGGTTAGGGATTTGCGATTTGGACCTCATAAATACGAAGGACCTGATGCTCAGTAGGCATCAATAAAGTAGTATCATCAGTTTTGAGGTGAAGTCAGAGAATCTTCACAGGAGAGGTGACTTTTGAATTGGCTTTTGAGCAGAGCTTTACAGGGAGAAGTTGGGCAGAATGGCATGGACAAGGGCATGAAGATGTGGAAACGGCATATTCAGAGAAGAGCAAGCAGCTTGACGGGTCTGAAGCAGGGAGTTTGTGGGAGAGCGGTGAAGAGGGCTCTGGGAACTAGCTGTGGTGGGCCATGTGCCCCGTGTAAAGAAATCTGCACTTTTGGACAGCGAGGGCGATTGGAGGTTTTTGAGCTTAGGTAGGACAGGGTCAAACTGGCCTTTTTAAGATAGACTTTGTTAGCACTTCCTTGACTGCTGGATTTTTGTTTTGCTAAGAGCCATGTTTTAACAGCAACAATGCAATAGTGATAAACTCCTGAATAATTGTCAGAACACCATTGGTTGCCAGTGACAGAAAACCAAAATCAAACTAGGTGTGGTGGTTTTCAGATACGACCACAAATTCTTTGATCTTCCTTCCCTTGAGAAGGATTCCCCTCCCCTTGAGTGGAGGCTTAATGTCCTAACTCACTTCTAACCAACAGAGTAAGCGGAAGTGACAGCCTGCACTTCGAAGACTAACTCAAAAGGCACTCCTCACTTGCTCTCTTGGATATCTAGTCCCGGGGAGGTGGGCGGGGGGAGGCAGCTGCTATGTTGTGAGGACACTCAGTCTCTGGAGAGCCGGCAGGACAAGGAGCTGAGGGCTCCCTCCACCAGCCACACCGCCGGCCACTGGGAAAGCATATCTGGTCCAGTCAGGCCCGCAGAGTCCTTGCTAATACCCAGACTGAACTCATCGGAGAGACTCTGAGTCAGAACTGTTCAGCTAAGAGTGCCCCCAAATCCCTGACCTACGGAAAGTAGGGCCATGTTCTTGTCAGTGACCACATCTTGCTGTGATTGGCTGGTCGTGCAGCAATAGGTAACTAATACACCAGTGTATGCAACCAAACAGAACAGGCGATTAATTGGTGCACATGGACTGAGAAGTTCTGAAGTAGGTACAGCTTGATGCACGGGACCAAAATATGTCTCCAGGGTTCGGTTTCCTTTCAGCCCCTCGATCTGTCTTCCTCTGTGTTGGCTTTTTTCTCAGGTTCCGTACAACTGCTCCTGAAAGCTCCAGGCTCTGATCATCCTTGCTGCTAGGATCTCCAGGGGAAGAGACTGTGTGTCTCTATCCCGAGGGTGTGTCGTTCATCCTGATTGGGTCCCCTGCTCATTCTTAAACCAATTGTTGTGCTCTGATTGACCAGGCCCATCATTTGGCCCGCCCTGGGGGTGAGGGGTGGGGCCACCCTACCAGTAGGATGGGGCCTGGGGCAAGGGAGGTGCCTCCCTAGAGGAAAATCAAGGTTGAGTTGCCAGGAGGGGAAATGGTTGCTGGGCAGTGAAAACAATGGGTATCTATTATACCCACATTTGCATTGTACTTTTCCGTGTGTGTGTGTGTGTGTGTGTGTGTGTGTGTGTGTGTGTCTGCTCTGTGTTATTCCACAATAGACACCTGACTCCTGGCTGTTCCTCAAATGCTTTAGCTTCCTCCATCTCATTTAGGTCTTAAATGTTACGTACTCAATGAAAGCTCCTCTGAACATGACATTTTATTTATTTTATTTTATTTTAAAGGATTTTATTTATTATTTGACAGAGAGAGAAACAGCAAGAGAGGGAACAGAAGCAGGGGAAACAGGGGAGGGTGAAGCAGGCTCTCCACGGAGCAGGGAGCTCGATGCGGGGCTCAATCCCAGGACCCTGGGATCATGACCTGACCTAAAGGCAGATGCTTAATGACTGAGCTACCCAGGCACCCTGAACATGCCATTTTAAAAATGTAACCTCCTTCTACTTCTCCACTGAGATATTGTGATTAAAAAAAATTTTTTTTTAAGTAATCTCTATACCCAATGTGGGGCTTGAACTCACAACCCTGAGATCAAGAGTTACATGCTTTTCTGACTGAGCCAGCCAGGTGCCCTGATTTTGCGATTTATAATAAGAAATATATATTTGGTCTTTGTGTCCATTTCTGGCACGAAGTTTCTAAAACCCTTGAAATTTCCTATGTGGTAAGAGCAACAAAGGTGCTCTTATATTGAACCCCTTTCAGTAACACCTGGGTTCGTGTAAATTAGGTAATTTTTGTAAAGCGCTGAGTGGTGCTGGTTGGGGGGGGCAACCATGTGATGGAAGGCTTAGAACCTTCAGTCCCATCCCCCTGACCCCCGGGGAGAGGAGAGGGACCAGAGGTTAGATCAATTGCTGGTGGGCAGTGATTTAATCAGCCATGCCTATGTAATGAATCCCCCATAAAAAACCAAAAAAGGATGGGGTTTGGAAAGCCTCTGGGTTGGTGAACGTGTGGAGAACCCAGGAGAATGGCACCTGTCCCCATAGGCATCTCTTCCATCTGGCTGTTCCTGAATAATATCCTTTTATAATAAACCAATCCTCAAGTAAATAAAACATGTCTCTGAATTTTGTGAGCCACTCTGGCAAATTAATCGAACCTATGGAGGGGGCTGTGGGGACCTGGAATCTAGAGGCAATCGGTCCACAGTAGAGGTGACATCCTGGACTTGGGATTAGCATCTGAAATCTTGCAGGTGTGGTTACTTAACCAGTGGGGCCTGACAGACAGGGTCAGAATGGAGTTGAATTATTGGATACCCGCTGGTGTCCGGGAACTGCTCCGCGACATTGAAAAACCCATATTACCAGATCCCCATATGCTGTTCCCTGCCCTGCTTTGTTTTTTTCATTCATACTATCATACTATCTTCTTCATTTATCTCATTATCAGTCTCCCCTACTGGAGTGTCAGCTCCACAAAGCAGGGATTTTTGTCCGTTTTGGTCACTGCTACACCCTGTGTGCCTAGAACGTACTAGGTACTCAATAAATAATGATAGGATGAATGAATGAATGAATGTTCAGTCATCCTATGAACTGGGTAGAATTCTCCCTCCCTCTCTCTCTCTTTTTCAAAAAGATTTATTTATTTATTTGAGACAGAGAGAGCTCGTGCGTGGGTGGGGGTGGTGCACAGAAGGAAAGACTTCCTGCTGAGTGCGGAGCCGGAGGTGGGGAGCCATCCCTCTGGCCGATGGCTGTGAGATCATGACCTGAGTCTCAATCACGAATCAGACACTTAACCCACCGAACCACCCAGGCACCCTGGTGATACTCCTTCTTTTATAAATAAGGACACTGAAACATTTTTTTTAGATTAAAAAAGATGGGGGGGGGTGCTTGGGTGGCTCAATGGGTTAAGCCTCTGCCTTCAGCTCAGGTCAAGATCCCAGGGTCCTGGGATACAGCCCTGCATCGGGCTCCCTGCTCAGTAGAGAGCCTGCTTTTCCCTCTCCCTCTGCTGCTCCCCCTGCTCATGCTCTCTCTCTCTCTGTGTCAAATAAATAAAATCTTTAAAAAAATTTTTTTTCTAAGTAAATTCTACCCCCAACGTGGGGTGCAAATTCATGACCCTGAGATCGAGAGCAGCACGTTCTGCTGAGGCTGAAAGGCACCCCAAAATTTAAAAAAATTTTAACAGAAGCATAGTTTACATATAACCTTATATTAGTTTCAGATATACGACCTAGCTACTCGACAGTTACATCTGTTACTGTGTACTCACCATGATAAGTAGAGCTACCATCTGTCACCACACAAAGTTATGACAATATTATTGACTCTAGTCCCTATGCTGGACTTTTCATCCCTGTGATTTATTTATTTTATAACTGGAAGAGTTTACCTCTTCGTCCCCTTCACCTATTTTGCCCATCCCCCACCCGAGGATATTGAAACCTGAGAGAAGGATCCTGTTGGCAAAAAGATCAAAAGTAACTTAAAAAACAAAACAAAACACCCAATTCCTTTAATTGTTGAGTGCTAATGAGAACACAGCAGAGGGGAGCTTAACGCATTACAGTGTGTTCCCAGCAAGTGAAGGTTAAATGGTGTCCTGATGCAGTGGTTCTGATCGAGAAAGTAGCAGGAGAACGGAGTCATCGCCTGGCTCGTGGGGATGCCTGGCGCCCACCTGCTCCAGCACAGTCAGTGCTGCAGGCTTGCCGGGAGCCGCAGTTTCATTTTAGCAAGTAACAACAGTCACGTTCAAGTTAATGTGGCTACTTTGAGTCTTACTGGCTTTATAGTTTCTGGTGGACAGGGATTTGTAAGCTTGTTTTGGTTTTACTTGTAAACCTAAAACCTTAAGAAGTTCGTACCGAGTTTTATGTTTGGAAACATTTGAGAAACATTAAAACAAAAATGAAGTAACTTTGTGAGAATTTGTATCCTTTATAGAGGAACGTGCTGATATTCAAGATTGAGACCCGTGGTTTTAGAAGACTCGGCCCTTCTTGTGGGCGGCAGAGAGAAGGAGCCTGAGAAGGATGTTCTTAGGACAGGCCTCAGAGCTTAAAGACCACCAAGCCCTCTTACTGTGCAGGTGACTGAGCCGACCCAGGGAGCACAGGTCCCTGGATCCCAAGGGTCTTTCTCTGATGCTATTCTGCAAGCCAGAGAAGGACACCTGTCCTCCAGAAGATAGTCTTTTATTTTATTTTATTTATTTATTTATTTATTTATTTATTTTGAAAGATTTTACTTATTTATTTGACAGAGAGAGAGAGATCACAAGTAGGCTGAGAGGCAGGCAGAGAAAGAGGAGGAAGCAGGCTCCCTGCTGAGCATGGAGCCCAATGCGGGGCTCGATTCCAGGACCCTGAGATCATGACCTGAGCCAAAGGCAGAGGGTTTAACCCACTGAGCCACCCAGGTGCCCTATTTTTTTCTTTTAAATAGTTTTATTTATTTAAGTAATCTCTACACGCGACATGGGGCTTGAACTCATGATCCTGAGATCAAGAGTCACATGGTCCTCTGACTGAGCCAGCCAGGTGCACACCCCCCCCATATTCTGTCACTTCAAGGAAGTGCCCTGGGCAGGCCTCCAGGATTGAGCTTCTGAAGACCAGTGGGACCCAGCTGCAAAGAGGGGGAAGCTGAGGTTAATTGGGTTCCCCTGTAGCAACTCACTCCCCCCCACCCAGTGTGCCTGCCAGCTCCTAAGACGGGGCAGGGGAGTGTCTACTCAGCAGGAGTTTCCCAGCTGTGATCTGGGGGTTTTGCTCTGGTATTTGCTGGGACGTGGAGCTAGCTGGGGGAGAGCGCGGCCTTCCCTGGAGGAGTCAGGTTGGGCGGCCACCAGGCATGACCGTCTCTGCACACTGGCCTTGAGATATATGCAAAAAGATGAAAAAGAGGGTACGAGAGAGGCCAGATGTTCCATCTCCTGACACCCAAGGCCAGAGAACTGGGTGGAACATGGGAACTAAAAAAACTTCTGCCTGCTCCTGGCCAGTCCTTCACCAGAGAGCCTACAAGAGGGAAACTGGCTGTGTTCTCTCCTCCCCTGAACAGCCTGTGGTGGGAGGGGCAGGAACTGGCCTAGAGACAAACCACCTTTCAGTGTTGGCGAGGACGGCAGCTTGGTGAGGGCTGAGAGCTGAGGGCTGAGGCACGTGAGCAAGATGGCCACGTCAGTGTCTCCAGCACTGGCTTCTTGGGTGGTTGGAAGACCTAGGAAATGCTTATATGGACTATGTCAAAGGACTCGCCTTCCACGGTCTCCCACATCTTGGTGAGGGAAACTGAGGCACAGAGCTAGAGTGTGCCTAATGCTATTTTCATTCAACAACGATTGAACTGGACCACCCATGGTGTTCTAGGCCCTGGGTTAGGCTGTGTGGGAGAAAGAAGAGGGATGAGACCAGACAGGGACAGTAGGAAAGAAAATGTGGGCAAAGGAACACAATAAAGCAGAGAAAGTTATCTCAGTCATAAATGGTGTCTGTGGGAGTTTGGGAGAAAGAGTGTTCATGAATTAGATTGCTACTGGGACTGGCAGCAAAACTAAGGTCTCTGTCCAACTGAGCTAGAAACCCAAGAACCCATGGTGATTTTCCCTTCCTCCTTTTAGCCTTTTACAGATACTACTGTGCCCTTAGCTTTCTTAGGAAGAGCCGAGAAGGAGCCTATTACCATTAGGGGGTAGGGCTAGGGATTCAGGACAGGATGAAGGAAACACCCAGATTTCTGGGTTGGGAGGTCCGTGGTACTTTTAGTTTCCAGAATCTTATAGATCCTACTTTTTCTGTGTTTCCCCACGGGGACTCTCATGGCCTGTGACACAGAGTAGGGAAAGAAAAGGGAACTTCTGAGCATCTAAGTGGTCTGCTGCCTGCCAGGCATGGGGCTGGCACTACATTCTTGATGTCACCCCATGTGGCAGTCCAGTTCGCTTCTACTCTCTGGGCCTGTGCCCGTCAGTAAGTATCTGTGAGATGATGAATGCCAGGGGAGGATGCCCATTGTTTGGTCCCAGTTAGACGAGAAGGTTTGGGAGGAACAGGGCTTTTCTGTGTGTCTCCTAGCATGCTGCCTGGCACAGAGCGAGTACCCAATAAGTACTCCCAGAACTCAGAGACGTGAGAATTCCTCCTTCGTTCTAAGGAAACTGGGTCATCTACTCTGGAGCAAGGTTCTTTCAATAGCAAAGTACCTATGGCTTTCTGGGCAACTCATTACCCCAGATTGGGGCAGAGACGGCTGCCTGCAGGGCTGGTGGTGGGTGAGGCTAGTCTCGGAGAGTCAGGAGATCCCCCTTCCTTGAGCAGCTCCGGGGAGAGGCCTGATGGGGCCTGAAGGGGCATCAAGGTTGTCTTCCCCGTCTTGACTTGAGCAAACCTCTCGAGCCTCCGCTCCTCCCCTGGCCTGTAGAACAGCAAGAACGCTGCCCACAGTCTTGGTTCCTTTGTGGCTGCCTCCAGAGAAATGCCGAGGATGAATGGAAAAGAGGCAACAGAGGCCGAGCCTCTGGAGAGAAACCAGTCAGGACTGCTTCCCAGATGACTCCTCCCATTTTCTTTCACGACCTTACCTCACTCCATTTTGGCTGTGCCCACAGGACCCCAGGGATTGTTTTGTTTTTAAAGAGCTGTTTTCTCTTCAACTTTTAATTGAAAAGTCATATGAAGTGGACATGCTCCGGCTTCCCACCAAAACAAGCCCAAACAAATAGCTCCCGTGGGGGCTCAAACAGCCTCCCCAAACCATCACTCACGCCATACTTATTAAGCACCTACTGTCTATTCTAAGAGGGACATGACCACTCTGGCATCTTTATCCAGTGTGGTACTGGGCATAGAGCAATCACTTGCTAAATATTGAATGAATTAAGTTTGGGGAAACTGATATCAAATGCCTGCCATTGTCCCTTATCTCAAGCCTCAACACGGGGCTTGAACTCATGACCCTGAGATCAAGACCTGAGGTGAGATCAAGAGTCAGATGCTTAACTGACTGAGCCACTCAGGCGCCCCTCAAGCAGCTAACACATTAAGAATCTGTTGTTATAAAAATGAATGTCAGCAGGAATGGAAGTTAAAAGGTTGACAAGCCTATGGCAAGATTAAACCCATAAAAAGAGACCACTCCTCACCCACTGTAATGGCTGAAATAAAAAAAAAAATTGATAATACCTGGTGGTAGGAGGATGTGGAGCAATTGGGTTTCTCACACCTGCTGCTGGAGAGTCAATTTTTACAGCCAATTTGAAAAAGTGTTTGGCAATATCTCCTAAAAGGAAATAAAGACCCACCCTATGACCCAATAATTCCATTCCTAGGTATACACCCAAGAGAAACGAATGCACATGTTTACCAAAATGCACATAAAAATGTTCATGGCAGGGGTACTTGAGTGACTCAGTCAGTTAAGTGTCTGACTTCTGATCTCAACTCAGAGCTTAATCTCTGGGTTGTGAGTTGAAGCCCCGAGTTGGTCTTCATGCTGGGTGTGGAGCCTACTTTTTTTTTTTTTAAGATTTTATTTATTTATTTGACACAGAGAGAGAGATTACAAGTAGGCAGAGAGGCAGGCAGAGAGACAGGGAGAGGAGGAAGCAGGCTCCCTGCTGAGCAGAGAGCCTGATGCGGGCCTCGATCCCAGGCCGCTGAGATCATGACCTGAGCCGAAAGCAGAGGCTTTAACCCACTGAGCCACCCAGGCGCCCTGTGGAGCCTACTTTAAAAAAAAAAAAGTGTTCATGGCAGTTTCTTTTTTTTTTTTTTTTTTAAAGATTTTATTTATTTATTTCACAGAGGGAAAGAGATCACAAGGAGGCAGAGAGGCAGGCAGAGAGAGAGGAGGAAGCAGGCTCCCCGCTGAGCAGGGAGCCCGATGCGGGCCTCGATCCCAGGACCCTGAGATCATGACCTGAGCCGAAAGCAGAGGCTTTAACCCACTGAGCCACCCAGGCGCCCATCATGGCAGTTTCATTCATAGTAGCTCCAAACTGGGAACAAGGCAAATACCCATCAATAAGAGAGTGGATAAATTACTTAGGATATACTTACATAATGAAATACTACACAGCAAAAACAGAAAACCAAAAACAAATTAACTACTGATACAAGCCACAAGATAAAGAAATCTCATAGACATTAAATTGAATGAAAAATCCAGAAACCAAAGTGTACATACTGTATGATTCCATTTATATGAAATTCAAAAACAAGTAAGTGCAATTATTGGCAGTAGGAAGAATAATGGTTTCCTATGTTGATTGTGAATATAGATGGGGAGGAGGCATGAGAAACCAGAGGTGCTGAAAATGTTTTATCTTGATGTGGGTGGTAGTTTCATGGGTGTAAACCCAGGAGAAATTTCACTGAGCTGTATGCTGAAGATTAGCACCCCTGGGGAATGAGTTGTACTGTATGTTATCCCCATTTTTAAAAATATTTTATTTTTTAAAGGAATCTCTATGTCCAGTGTGGGGCTCGAACTCACAACCCCTAGATCAAGAGTCACATCCTCCACCGACTGAGCTGGCCAAGTGCCCCTGTATGTTATACCCCAATGGAGAAAAAAGACTATGTATTATAAACATGCGTGTACCTTAGTATCCCAAAAAGTTAACACGTTTAGTAATTCTGTTCTTTCTATAGAAGGTGCTGTTGTACGGGACTAGTATCACCAGTATTATGGCCACTAGTGAGTTCTGGATGGAAAGACTTGTCAATTCATCACCTTCGGTCCATCCCTCGGGGCCTCCTCCCTATTGAGAAGACTAAGATCATCAATTATTGCTTCAACCCACTCCCTTTTCCTCTTCCCATTCACTGATGGACACCAGTGCCCATCCTTGGAATCCCTCCCCCCTCTCAGAGCACCAGGGCCTTTCTCCTTCTTCTTCTTCTTTTTTTAAGATTTTATTTTTAAAGAATCTATCCACCCCAACATGGGGCTTGAAGTCACAGCCCTGAGACCAAGATTTGCATGCTCTGCTGACTGAGCCGGCCAGGCACAACCCTTTCCTCTTACTGGCCCACCCTTTAGCCTGTGTTCTTGAATCCACATGGTTCTGTCTCCTGAAGAACTATTCTGTCTCTCACTTTTCTCTCGCTTGCATTTTCAATTCTTTCTTCTCACCTGAGTCCTTCCTCTCAGACTACAAACAGCTCAACTTTCTCCTATTGAAAAAAAAAATTTCCTCTTTTGGACCCCCCTCCAGGAATGCCCTATATATATATATTTTTTTTTCCCTTGTATATTCACTTCTATATTCACTGTTCCTATATTCACTATCCCTTCTATATTCACTGTTGTCCTTCATTCACTGCCTAATGTCTCTTAAATTCACAGCTTTGGCCACACTACTAAAATTCCACAGGCAAAGGACACTAGTGAATTTTCAATGATCACATACAAAGAATACTGGCAAGCCTTCTTTTACTGATACCTCTGATGCTGCTGACTTCCCTCCCTTTGAAACTTTGTACCTTTGACTTTCATCATGCAGTCCAGGCTCTCTGTGTTCCTGCCGACCCCCTCCTCTCTGTCTAGTTCAGGGATCTTGTTCTTTACACTCCCTTCCAAGTGCTGCTTCTCCCAGTTCCATCCTTGGTCCCCTTCCCAGCCCCACTCAGGCATCCTTCATGGATGGTCTCATGGTTGTCAATACCATCTGTAGACCGTTGACTCCCAGATCTGTTTCCTCTGAGTTCAGGGCCATGCGGTCAACTAATTGCTGGTCAACCAAGTCTCAATGTTCTCAGAGCACTTCAAGTTCAATGTGTTCAAACTCAATCCAGGATTCCACTCCCAGATCTGAAATTCTCTATCTCCGTTGGTAGTACTCTGCCACTATTCACTAGATCATCCCTGTTAGAAGCCAGTAGTGACGGCAGGGGTTCTCGACCCTCATACTGTTGATATCTTGGGCTGGATCATTCTTTGTTGTGGGGAGACTGTCCTGTCCCACTCGTAGATGTTCAACAGCATCCTTGGCCTCTATCCACTGTATGCCAATGGTGACCCACCAGTTGTGACAACTAAGAAATGTCTCCAGACATTACCAGATATTCCTTGGGAGGTAGGCTGTCAAACTATCCAGGAGTTGAGAAACACTGGGTCCCAAGCATGGGTTAAGGAGTCACGTATCTGGGCACCTGGGTGGCTGAGTCAGTTAAGCTGCTGCCTTCGGCTCAGGTCATGATCCCAGGGTCCCGGGATCGAGTCCCGCATCGGGCTCCTTGCTCCTCGGAGAGCCTGCTTCTCCTTCTCCTTCTGCCTCCTGCTCTGCCTACTTGTGCTCTCTACCTCTTTCAAATAAATAAGTAAAGTCTTAAAAAAAAAAAAAAGGAGTCATGTATCCGAGTGTAACCTTGCACAAGTTAGCTACCTCCCCAAGACTTAGCTGGTGTTCTGTAAGGTGGAGATAGTTCTCTTCTCATGGGGAGGGCTTAACATAGATCATACAGGAAGTGCATGGTCTGTACCCGATGCGGCATTGGGCGAGAGGAGTAAAAACTCCTCTCTGTCCTCACATTGAAACTCTGAGGCCTCTCAGTTTTATATTCTGAGTGTTTCTTGTCTACTCACTCTTCTCTGTTTGCAATTGACTGAATGTTCCTGTCCCGCCAGTATGCCTATGTTGCAAAGCCTAACCCCCAGTGTGACGGTGTTAGGAGGGTGAGTAGGGCATGAGGGCAGAACCCCTTCTGCCACGTGACAACACAGAAGATGACTTCCAGCAACCGGGCCACGGGCTCTCACCACACCGAATCTAAACTTGGACCTCCCGGCCTCTGGAACCGTGAGAAATAAGTGTGCTTGTTGAAGCCACCCAATCTACAGAATTCTGTGACAGTGGCCCAAATGGACCGAGGCACCGTTCCTACCTGGGTGATTGCAGCTGCTCTGCACCTGGCTCTCAGCTTCTGCAGCCTTGTTCTCCTCGGATCCACACCTCCCACCCAGCACCGGGCCTTTGTGGGCTGGGTGCCGCCCACCTCCGCAGCCCCACCTCTTGCCCCTCCTGGCCTTGAATTTCTAGGCTAGCCACGCTGAGATGTTAGGCATTCCTTTTATACCCGTTTCCTGCCTCCATGTACTCAGGCTGATCCTTCTGCCTGGAAGAGCCTCCCACACTCTGCATCTGGCTGACTACTTGTTTTGAAGGCTCACTTGAATTTCACCTACTCCAAAAATTTACACCTGGAGCCTCCTTTCCCCAGCTGGGCTCAGTGGTCGGAGCTTCCCCCTTCAGAGCTGCTCTCTCCTTGCGCTATATTTTTGTTTCTGTATCTTGTCTCTGCTGGGCTGCATGGGGAAGGAATTGTGTCTTTTCATGTCTGTATACGTAACATCTAGCACATTCCCTGACACGCAGATGGGGCTCAGCAAGTATTTATTGAGTGAGTGCATGGCTACAGTACCATATTATCCTCTATGTTAGGTTTAGAGCCATAGTTTAGAAATGGTTATAACACAGTCCCTAAATCTACTCTCTCTGGATGGGAGGCTAGGCTTCCCTGGCCAGGGGCTGCGGCAGGCGGGGCACTGACCGGTAACACTTGCATAATGTGAGGTTGACTAATGTTGCAGGGAGCCACACCAGATATCTGCTTACAGATATCTATCTCAGTGGTTCTGAGAGTCAGAGGCACTTTCCACTTTCTTCACCTTTTTCATCTGTGGCCTCTCAAAGTATCCTAATCCATGGCCCTTCCTGGCAATGCACTCTTCTCACTCCTTCGCTGGCCTCTGGATTGGCAAGCTGGAGTTTCTGCAGCTGGCTCAGCCAACCCTCGGGGC
The DNA here is from genome assembly GCA_002007465.1 of Ailurus styani. Taxonomy (NCBI): domain Eukaryota; kingdom Metazoa; phylum Chordata; class Mammalia; order Carnivora; family Ailuridae; genus Ailurus; species Ailurus styani. Next base: position 4,834,017 of record LNAC01000027.1, on the reverse strand, counting down.
ACAAATATAAAAGGACTACTGTGTGCATGACCTGTTGGAGGACTGTTCTTCGGTCCAGGATCCCCTAGAGGAACCCACCAGGAGGCCAGGCCTGCCTCTTCCCTGTTATCTGTCACAGCTGGGGCAGTGTGCTCAGACTCTCCTTGCTAGGCCTGGGGAAGGAATCCCAGGCAGGCACCAAGAAGTTAGAGGTGTTTGGCCAATCCTGCCCTCCTTCTTCCTCCAATAACAATAAGGCTTTGTTTGTCAGGCCTGAGGTTCCTTTTCCAGCTCAACTCTTTGAGCCTCGGTTTGCCCATCTGTCAGGTGTGTGTGTTGGGGGCGGGGCGTGGACTAGGCAGACCACCCCGGGCCCGCCCTCCCAGTTTTCAGGGTGCTGCCGGCGTGCGTAAGAGGGTAGATCCTGCTTGCCCGCCGGGGACCAGCAGGGGAGCCCGGGGAGCCCGGCGACGTAGGCGCCGCCGGGAAGCCCTTAGGCAGAGCGGTCCCCAGAGCCGGAGGTTGGGCCAGAAAGGACCCTGTGGCGAGACGGGAAAGCTCTGTGGTCCCCGAGCGAGCGCCGTTCGCGGGCCAGACCCCGGGCTCTCGAAGGGCAGGGGTCGGCTGGGTCGCGACGGGCGGGGCCGGGCGGGGGCGGGAGGGACGGAGTCAGGAAATTCCCAGCACATTCCTTTCCATTCCGGCATTCCCTGCCCCCTTTCCTTGGGTGCTCGCTTTTCCGGACCCTAGGAAGGAGACCTGAAATGCTTTCCGGGTTTGCTCGCGGCCCTTCTCCAGCCCCTGGCAGCCGGGGGCCGGGCGCGCGTGGGGGGCCGAGGGAGGCCGGCGCGCCCGAGTTCGCCGCCTTCCCG
>LNAC01000027.1:4819263-4832471 GCA_002007465.1 Ailurus styani | reverse complement strand
GAACCGGCTCCAGGCTCGCACGAGCGGGGGCGGGGGATGCGCGGCCGCTGCGAGGTGGGGTGTTGGGTTACAGGCGCGGGCGGAAGGGGGAGAGCCCCTTTCCCAGACCCGCGAACGCCGAGCCAGAGCGCGGGGAGGTGGGGCCGCCGGCGGGCAGGTCGCCTTGGGGTCCGCGGTTCAGGCCACCCGGCTGCAGCGGCACGGTCCCCGCGTGGGCACGGGGTGGGAGGCGGTGCTTGGGAGGCTGGGGCTGAGCCGCCGGCGCGGTGGCTGCTTGCTCCGGATCGATTTTCCCTTCCCTTTCCCGCCTCCTGGTCGCCTGTCCATATGGTGTGCGGTGGCCGCGCGCTTCCCGGGCCGCCCCGGGCTCGGTACCTGCGGGGGGCGAGGAGCGCGGGACTCGGCACCTTCCAAGCCCAGCCCGCAGGCCGCGGGGAGAGCGGGCGCCCCGGGGATTGGCAGCCGCCTTCGGGTCTGCCTGGAGGTGGACCTGCTGGAGTGGGACGGGAGCGGAGCAAACCAGGGGCAGAAGCCGGTTCCCCAGCCGGCCCTGTGGGGGCGGGGTCAGGACAGCAAACCGTTTTATTGCTTAACTCAGCTGGGGGCGGAGAGGGGTTTGCGTCTGCGTCCTACCCCTCCGACACCGCTTATTCCCGGGAGAAGGAGAATTGGGGCAGCTTGATCTGAGTTGATGGGCTCCAGGACAAGGGGTTGTTTACTGGCATATTTGGGGTCAGTCACTGGGGAATCCCTGCTTAGCCACCGTCCCCGGGCGTCCCAGACGAGGTGTCCCGGGTGCGCACGCCGCCACCGGGGCTGGCTCGGAGCTGGCGTTGGGACCCGGGCACCGTGGCCGGTGGCAGGAAGAGGTCAGAAACCACTCTGGTGGGGCGGGAGGGGAGGGTGCCCCAACCCTGCCTCTGCTTCCTGCCTGTGCTGTGAGCTCTTGCCCCAGGCGGCCACGTACCCTGAACCAACCCCCCCCCCCGCTGTCCGCTCCCATCCGGTCCCTCCTCATTTCATCTCCCCCCCACCCCCCGCTGATCTGGGAATGGGGGGGAACAGGATGGCGCGTCCCTTTGGATAGTGCGGTTAGGGCTGGGCTTGAGGGAGAACGCTCATGTCCAAAAATGGTAACATTCATTCCCTTTTTTAAACTTAAAAGGGGGGGAGTTTAGGGAGCCGACTGAAGTTTTTTTTTCAGCCAAAGGCATCCTGTATTAGCTCACTCAGGAATCCTAAGCCCTGAATCGGCGCCCTTTTACTCACTTCATCAGACAAGCAGAGGTAATTTAAAACACACGCACAAAGGGCTTCCTCAAAGCCGGGCGACCTGAGACCCAGGCCAGGGCTTCTGCTGGGCCCCACCCTATAGGGCAACGGCAGAAGGTCTCCAGCTTGGAGCTGACTTACTTGCAATGTGACAGTTGCTTAGACATCCCTCCCCCTCTTCCTGTTGCCCCCGTCCCCCGGGGGGCGGGAGAGGGGGGACCTGGGGGAGAGGCTGTGACAGTCCCCCACTCACCAGGCTTATTTCCTGGGACAGTTGGACTGTTGGTGGAGTGGGTAATTTGGAGATTCTCATGGGGTCAAGGGGGGGCTTTTCAAAATTTCAGGGTGGGGCCTTCTTGAGACTAGATTTCAAGTTGGATAGGAGGGGGTGGAATTAGGGTGCTGAATGTCTCAGGATCTTCCATGAGGAGTAGAGGAGACATCCCTGTTTACGGAGCACCTACTACATGCCTTGTTGGGGCACGGGTGGCAGGACTGTGGGATGCAGTTCCTGGGAGGGCAGAAACTCTTATCTCCCCGGTGTTGGTGCCTGGACCCGTGTATAGTATTCTGTATTATCAAATGAATGAAAGAATATATTAAGTATAGTTGGGGAGAAAAATTTTGTCTCTTTCTCTATATACATATATAGTAGACTCATAGAACTCTGACGTGGGTGGTGGTGGGTGTGTCTCCGGCCTCTGTGTAGCCAGGTGGGAACAGGGTCCTCTGGGAATCTGGTGATCTAGGGGGTAAACTCAGCAGTTGCAAGAGCTGGCATTGGTGGATGTCAGCCTGGCACACCTGAGGTTGAGGAAGTGAGGAGCAGAGGGGGAAGTAAGCGGTCCAGAGTCCTAACTGGTGCTTGGGGGAAGGGGCTGGAATGCAGCCATCTCAGGGGCAGGAAGCTTCCCCTCACTTGTCCCTGGGTGGTGAGGAAGGCAGGAAAGTTGGGCTTGGCATCCAGAGCCTGCGTGGATCCCTGGACCAAGGGAAGCCAACATGTGCTTTGGCAGGGTTGATGGAGGGGGTGGGGGCGTGGCGCAGGCTCTGGGCCTGACTTTGAAAATCCAAGGTTTTTTTTTTTTTCTTACCGTGAAATTCTGTTACCTCGCATGGGCCTCAGTTTTCTTGTCTGCAAATTTCACCTAGTTCTCACTGGGGTGGTGGACATATAAGCAAGTGGTATTACATGGGAGATCAGACCTAAAGTAACTTGTTGCTTTTTTTTTTTTTAAGATTGATTTATTTATTTGAGAGAGAGAATGCATAAGCGGGAGGGGTAGAAGGGGAGTGTGAGAACATCTCCAGAAGACTCCATGCTTCGATCCCATGACCGTGAGATCAGGGCCTGAGCCAAAACCAAGAGTTGGATTCTTCACCAACTGTACCACCCTAGGCACCCCAACCTGGCTGTTGCTTTTGACAGCCTCCCTGCTGAGTGTGGGAGGTGAGGGATGAGGGGGATCAGAGCAGACTTGTGGGCAGAGGAGGCTAGCCCACCATTCCGGATGGAGGCAGGAGGGTGTCTGCGGGTGTGTGGGAAGACACAGTGCAGTGGGATTCGAAGGCCTCTGGGTGGGAGGCAGAGACCCTGTTTTTGGCTGTGGTGCAGTCACAACGATTGGAGAGACTTCGGGCAGGTCGTTTCGTTTCTCTGAGCTTTTATTAGAGTATTCAACAAATACTTCGGGAGCACCTACCCTGGGAGGCCCACTTCCAAGTGCTGGGGTTGGAGCCCAGAATGCCCTGGACAGGTGCTTCCGATCTGTTTCCTCCTCTGTAAACGGGCCGCGTTCCTGTCCTGCCCTGCCCCACCCCGCCGAGCCCTCGGGGGCTGACAGGCCTCGGATGAAATGATGTGGCAGGAAGTACTTCCCGGGTGACTGGGGAGGCCTAGGCGGAGGCAGGTAGGAGTCTGTGCATCGGTGGGCTGCGGCTTGGCCGGGCTTCAGAGAATGCTGCCATGCAGGGGTCATGGGGCTGGCCTCCCTGCCTCCAGACATAAAATGCAGTGGCTTAGGGAGTGGCCGGGCCTTCCCCATCTTCCTGACTTTGAGGCCAAGCTCTGAAGCTGCCTTTTTGAAGGGAGCAGGCCTGAACGCCCCATCTTTGCCGGGTGACGGTAGGCCCCCGGTTTCTCCGCTCACGTGCGGCTCGTGCCCACCTTCCTGGGTGTGCTGGCTGGAGAGAGCGTGGACTCTGCGTAGCACCCTGGCTCTCCACTTGCAAGCTTGTGACCTTGGGCGAGTTACTTTAACTGCCCAGCCTCCAATTCCTGGTGTATAAAAAAGAGCTACTATCCCCACCTGCTGGGTTGATGAAGGTTTGTGAAATGGCAGCTTCCAGCTGTTCAGTTTTTTTCTCTCTTCTCTCTTGACTCTTGAATCCCAGAGGCTGGGGTTTAATGGGTCTTCCCCCAGGTGTCAGCCCTGGGTTTTTAAAATTTTTATTGTTATGCTTTTTTATTTTTACGTGTAGGAGCTTAGTCAATATTTGTTGAGCTAATAGTGTTAAAATAGGCACTCACCTGGCAGGTGGATGAAGGCCCAGGTCCCGAGTCCGCACCCACATCATGCCAGGTCTCAGGAAGATGGGCCCCCTCGTTTATACTCCCTGCTGGACTGCAGGACCATTGCAGGGGCTGGCCAAGGCCACCGGTCAAGGGGGAGGCCTGCTATGGAGGGGTTTACTGGAGCAACAGGACATCTGTCGGCCTTGAACCAGAGTGATGCCCGCTGGAAGTAAAATGTGCAGGAGGAGGACACTGGCTCTCATTTCAGTCCTCCTGCCCCTCACTGTTCTGCACTCCTGCCTGCTTCACCCCATGCCTGTGGCCGTGGCCGCAGGACCCAGCCTCTTCTGTTCTCTGCTGAATCCCCGGTGCCTAGTACAGGGCAAGGTGTCGGGAAACATAGTATCACACAGGGCTCCCAACTCCAGGATGGGAGGTGGGGATAGGGATGGAATACTTTACATTCCAGACAAACCACCCCATCCTGGGGCTGTATCCTGGCTCCAGCCTCTGCAAATAGACGTGCTTTGGGCACTCTGGGTTCAGGTCTTGGCCCCTCCACGGACTTCCTGTGTGATCTTCAGTGAGTCACCTACCTGCTCTGTGTCTGATGATGCCAATGGAGAAATGAGGAAATTAATCATTCCTGCCTGATGGAGTTGAGTGGAGGTTTAAACCAAGTAATGTGTGTAGGGAATTCAGCATAGCACCTAACAGTGAGTGCTCAATAAATACATGTTAACTCTTTGAGGAGCCTGAGTTTCTGTGGCCTTTACCCCATATTCTTGGAGATAAGGCTTCGTATATAAACCCATCTTAGAAGGAGCCGACCCCTAGTGGGCTAGAAGTATGCAGAGTTGTGTCCTCGTTGACCTTGGACCTTGAAGTCAACGCTGGCTCATTCCGCGTCACTTGACCTTTCTGATTGCTCGGTCCCTTCACTATAGAGTGGTGTAGTGCCTACCCTTTACCTACCTCCTGGGTGTCCAGGATGAAGAGATGAATGTGAAGTGCCCGAAAGCTCTGTCAGTTTGTTGCAGTACAGGTAAGATGACCTCAAAGCATGAATTTCCTCTAGCAGATACGGCCTGGAGTGTCTTCAGGCCCCAGGATCAGGTAGCTGAGGGCGCTCTTAGGGCCCCTCCCACACCTCCCGGCAGCCCGCCAGCCCTGCTTGGGTCTAGGACTGGTTAAAAGCCGCTTCCCCTCCCAAACCTGTCTCCTGTGGGTGCTCTAAGAACACGTGCCCCACGGTTTGCCTAGTGATCGACAAAGCGTGTAAGCGAGCCGGCCGGGGTTAGTGGGCGTGGAGCATGGGGGCTGCGGGGCTGCCTCTGGCTGTCACCTAGTCTTTCCTAGGACAGATGAGAGAAGGCCCAGAGCTCACTGAGAACCGCATTGTCCAGCTTTGAGGAATGATAAGATCTTTTTTTTTTTTTTAAAGATTTTATTTATTCATTTGACACAGAGAGAAAGATTACAAGTAGGCAGAGAGGCAGGCAGAGAGAGGAGGAAGCAGGCTCCCCGCTGAGCAGAGAGCCCGACGTGGGCCTCGATCCCAGGACCCTGAGATCATGACCTGAGCCGAAGGCAGCGGCTTTAACCCACTGAGCCACCCAGGCGCCCGAGGAATGATAAGATCTTGAGGGGCTGTTGGTCCTTGGAGTCGGGCTTGCATGAGTGAGAGGCTCACAGGCTCCTTCAAGGTCTGTTGTCAGCAAAGGAAAAGGAGGAAAGTCGTTTCCTGAAGCTGACTTCTTGAGGGGGCGCTGCCAAGACTGTGTTCACTACAGTGGGGGTGTGGGTGGGGGGAGGCCTGGACCCCTGGGCCCTTCCTTGCAGGCAGTTCTAAGTGTGAGGAGGTCAAACCAAATGGGCACACCCTATAGTTTGTTGTTGGTGGCTGGGACTTGGGCCTCCCCTCCCCTTCTCCAGGAAGGCCCGGAGCTGGGTGCCTGGCCAGTGGCCACAAACTGTAAGCCTGGCTTGAGGACTTATCGCACGAGGCCTGGTGCCTCCTGTGCTCCTAGAACAGCCCGAGCCTGAGACCTGAGGCCCGCTGCTGTGTGTCTCTAGAGAAGAGCCGGTGTCTCTCTGTTCCGCTACCTTCTAGACCCTTCTTAGTGTAAGAACATCAGTGAATTCCCCTGGCGGAGTCCATTGGTGAGCGTTGTTTGAATCTGGTTTATGTGTCCTGCGCTTCACCCACCTGGGGTCCTACACATCCTGGTTTAGGTGGAGAGGGAAGCAGAAAGATAAAACATCACACCAGGCAGCGCCCCAGATGGCCAGAGGTGTGGTGTTGGCTGCTCTTGGGCGGGAGCCAGCCCTGCTCCCTGCCCACGCTGGTGGGCCTTGAGCTGCCTCTTGAAGGATAGGCAGCGTTTGAAGATTCTGCTGGGAAGGTTCCCCCTTTCCTGGCAGTTGGGCTCTGTGTGTGTGTGTGTGTGTGTGTGTGTGTGTAAAAAGGAGGCCAGGGCAGGAGGGAGCCAGGAGAAGTGTGGAAGAGCAGACCAGAGGGCAACCATGTGTAAGCTGCTTCAGGCCGGGCAACACCCGTCCCATTGTTCTTGCTCCTTGTCCTTCGCTCAGAGCCGACCTCTCACCTTTCTGAGAGGCCAAGCTATTTGTACAGCTCAAGAGCCCCACATCTGTGCAGGTGTCGTGGGGACCATTCCAGACAGTTCACCCGGCCTCAGCTGCCCCCACGTGTAACCCACCCAGGCTTTTCCTAGGACGGGGTATGCAGCCAGTGGGCTCTGGTCTCAGGGCACCTTCCCCCTCAGCCCTGCTTTTCTCGCTGCTGAGGATGCTCGGCAGGCCCACATCTCTGCAAGGGCCTGGGGGCTGGGCTCGGTTCCTCGCCAAGGACAAGGGAGAGGTTCCAGAGCCCACTGGCTGGTCTGGACAGGTTAGTCTCCTGCTCCCAGGAGAGGTCATGGCTCGAGAGGCCGTAGACAGAGGAAAACCCTTAGCCTTGTTCCTTAGTCCTGGTCACACTGGATCAGTCCACTCAGACTCCTGATTCAGGCCCGGGGGTGTCTCACTGCTGAGGCACTGGTGTCCTGCTAAGTACTAATTACCCAGACCTGGTCCTGTTGGTTCTGCTGGAGGCAAGGGGCCTTGGGAGTGGTGGGAGCAGGAGACCCAGCAAATCAGGGCTCAGAGCCAGCCTGGAAACCCACCTTCCTCTTTTTTTTTTTTTTTTAAATAGATTTTATTTTAAGTAATCTCTATACCCAACATGGGGCTTGAATTCATAACCCCAAGATCAGGAGTCACGTGCTCCACTGACTGAACCAGCTCCCACCTTCCCCTTAACACATCAGGATTTCTCGCTGGGTCCCAGGCTAGGCATTAAGTCCGAGCTCCCAGAAGCCTTCCTTCTCAGTGGGTAGGGGGTAAATTTTTACAGAGAGGGCTGGTCAAGTGCTCTCTTCTCTGCCTTGCCTGCCCTAGCCCCTGCTCCCATGTCCTGGCTGGGGATTATCTGGCAGGTTCTCAGCATATTAGGCACCTCGAGTCTGGTATAATGATGCATCAGCCCCAAAGCCACGTGGGTGACCATCATGACGGCAACTTGCCCTCATCTTTCATTCAGCCCTCCCAGGCAGAAAAGCAAAAACGATAGCAGTCCCCAATAGCCTGGGCATGGTCATCTTCCCAGACCAGAGCTGGGAGCAGAACTGTACTTAAAAAAAAAAAGAACAGGGGTGCCTGGGTGGCTCAGTGGGTTAAGCCTCTGCTTTCGGCTCAGGTCGTGGTCTCGGGGTCTTGGGATCAAGCCCCGCATTGGGCTCTGCTCAGCAGGAAGCCTGCTTTCCCCTCTCTCTCTGCCTGCCTTTCTGCCTACTTGTGATCTCTCTCTCTCTGTCAAATAAATAAATAAAATCTTTAAAAATATATATTAAAAAATAAAAAAAAGAACAAAAAAAGTCAACAATTTTTTTGTCATCATGGTCATAGTGTCTCTCTCCTTCTGAGCACAGGCTAAGTAGCAGACACTGTGTTGGGGACTCTGTGTTGGGGACTCTGTGTTGCATTAGCACATCTGATCCCATGAGGCCGGCACTTTATCCCCATTTCACAGGTGAGAGAGCTGGCTCAGAGCAGCAGCTAACTTCCAAGATCACACAGCCAGTCAGAGGGGGGCCAGATCCCAGGCCTGGCAGTGTGGCTTCCCTGTTTGCCTCCTCACCACTTTGCTGCTTATTAAAGAAATACTTGTGTTAATCCGGGAACATCTGACCAGAGACAGACATAGATGAAACAAAACCCAGGGATGAAAACTTTTTGGAATTGGATAGTGGTGATGGTGGCACAACCTTGTGAATACACAAAAAACCATATACTAAATATACCAAAACTTGCTCAAAATATGTATACACTAAATATATATAAATATAGTCTAAATATATGTAAGTATACTTTATAAGTATAATTTCTAAAACCTGCTCAAATGGGTGACTTGTATGGTATAATTGTGTCTTAATTTAAAAAACCTGAGAACATGCTAAGTAATACAGAGAAGAAAATGACAATTGCCTGTCCTCCCACCTCCAGAGCTCAGCAGCCTCTCAGGAGTTTCTAGTGCTTTCTGCCTCCTCGCCCTTCTTCCTCATTTGTGTCTACCTGTTCTCTGTTGCTCACTGTTTACTCTCAGGTCAGGGATCCAAGTTCGTGGTGACTGAGTGGGAGAGCCACAGAAGAGGAAAATAATCAAGAGGGGCATCTTTCATAAAAAGCTTGATGTGACCCTGTGCTTGGAAACTGCTTAAGAATAGATCGCACATAAGCACAGGAAAGTGGAAGGCTGGGGTGGGGAAGGAGGGGGTGGCTGTCCTCATTCCCCCAAGGCCGAGTCCCACCGCACCTGTTCCTCTAAACCCTGTTGGTTGGGAGTCCTTCCCACCTTCTGCCGTCCCCAGGCCTTAATGGGGTGGGAGTGTCCGGGGCGGGGGCAGCTTTCCCCAGGGCCCGAGTCCTGGGAAGGGGAGGGGGGCCGGGGTCCTCCCCCAGGAGGCAGCTGCATGCTCTCAGGGTTGCCTAGCAATAGTGGGAAGAGGTGACTTAGCCCACTACACAGGCAAGAAGAGAATCAAAAGCAGCCGGGGATGGAAATCGGGGGTAGATGGAGAGGATGCTGTTACCCTGGAAACTGCCTGCTTGGTCCTTGGCTGTAGCCGGCTACTTTGGGGCCCGGTTGTGGGGTCCTCTCCAGGCCTGCGGGGTGGGGGGACACAGAGAAACGCTTCTTGCACATGGCTTGTGTGTTAGGCATGTTCTCTCGGCGGCCCCATTTAGCATCCACGACAGCCTGGGAAGGGACGTGGGTTGATCACTCCTGACAGATGAAAATCCCAAGCTGGGAGATAGACAGTAACATGCTCGACAGCTGCAGAGCGAGATGGGCCTGGGAAGGAAGGTGCTGATGCCTTTGGTCCTTAAGGGGAGCCTTTTGGTTTAAAGCATTTCCCAAGCCCGAAATCTGGGAGGGGATGTAGACACCGTCTGCATCCTGGGGACTGGGGAGGGAAGAGACGATGAGAGAGGAGAGGCTGGAGAGGCTTTTGTACCAGCCGCCAGTATTGATTAAGAATGTCTTGGTTCCCCAGATAAGTAAAATGATCGTTACACTATTTGAAGGTTGTGTGGTTTGGATTACTTCAGTCCGTCAACCCTTTGAGGAAGGTACTGTTATTTTCCTTGTTGCAGACAGGGAAACTGAGGCTCAGAGAGGGTCAGTATCTTGCCCAAGCTCAACCAGCTAGTAAGCCAGGTTATGAATGAGCCCAGGCAGATCGACCTCTGAACTCAACTCTTAACCATAAGTACTGACAAACCTTTTGCTATTCTACAGAATATTCTACAGAATTCTACAGTTTATGTTTTGAGAGACAAGGCTTATATAAATGAAATCATAAGGAGCAACTAAAGATGGTTTAATAACCAAGTACTCATTATAGGATTCATTTTTCTTTAAGATTTATTTATTTGAGAGACAGAGACAACAGGAGTGGAAGGAGTAGAGAGAGAGGGGGAGAGCATCTCAAGCAGACTCCCCAATGAGTGTGGAGCCAGATGCGTGGCTTGATCTCATGACCCTGACATCATGACTTGAGCTGAAACTGAGTCAGATACTTAACCGACTGAGCCACCCAGGGGCCCCAGGATTCGTGTTTTTTTTTTTGTTGTTTTTTTTTTAAAGTAAACTCTGTCCTCAATGTGTGGCTCGAATTCATGACCCTGAGATCAAGAGTTGCACTCTCTACTGACTGAACCAGCCAGGTGCCCTGTGATTCATGATTTTTAATACTTACGGTTTCACATGTGGTTTTCTCTTCATTAATCATGATGAATTTGTGAGGTCTTACTCCCTTTTTATAGAGGCAGGGCAAGTAAGGCCCAGAAAGGTTAAGTGACTTTACCAGGGTCTCTTTTTCAGCTTGAATAGGGGTGGAGTTGGTTTTGAATCTAAGTCTTTGACTGAAGGGTCTGAGAGGCTAAGTCAGGGATGCAGGGCGGATCCGAAGTTACCTTTCTTGGTTGAAAAGGTAGGAGAGTATTCTAATTGTATTTCTCCACGCTTCTGGTAGAAGCAGTAACTGACAGGAATAGACTCCGGTCCCCTGAGCCTGAAGGGCCCCCTGTGTCCCCAGTGGCCTGTGCAGAGCGGACCCCAGCTTTTGGGAACTGGCTTCCCCACTCTGGGACTCAACCCTGTCCCTCCTCTGTTGCTGTGCTTCCCTCAGCCTCACCTGCTGTCTCTCCCTTTGTTTGGTCACCAGGGAACAGGCTTTGTGTTTTTTCTTTTTGTTTGTTTGTTTGTTTGTTTGTTTTTTATTTTTAAAGATTTTATTTATTTATTTGACACAGAGAGAGAGAGATCACAAGTAGGCAGAGAGGCAGACAGAGAAAGAGGAAGAAGTAGGCTCCCTGTCGAGCAGAGAGCCCGATGCGGGCCTCGATCCCAGGACCCTGAGATCATGACCTGAGCCGAAAGCAGAGGCTTTAACCCACTGAGCCACCCAGGCCGCCAGGGAACAGGCTTTGAACCAGGGAACCCAGGCTCACTGTTTATTTTGGTTTTAAATGGAACCCAAAGCTGGAGGTTCTTGTTTAAGCTGTGAGACTGCTAAGAAAGTTGGGGAGGGAAAGTTGGGGGGCTTAGGTGGCAGCGAGTTCAGGCTTTTCAGCGCTGTGGGCCAGGCCAGGGGACAGCCCTGGGGGGAGGAGGGTGCCCTTCCTGACCCCCAGTTTGGAACCTTTCGGCTCAGGGTGTAAATCAGAGGCCCCAAGTGGTTCAGCGGGCGGTGGAAAAGTGGTGGGGGGTGGGTGGGAAGGGAGCCAGTGACAAGCTGTCTTCTCTCTGCCTTGGTTTACCTATTGCGTGCCGGTTGGTACCGGGGGGCCCGTCAGAGCACAGAGACAGGCCAGAGCCCTCAAGGGAGCATTTTTATGGGCCTGAAGATTTATTTTTTAAAAAGCCACCTGTAAAGCTGATTATAAACGGATGGGACCAGAATAGAGGTCTATTTTCAAGCACTCTGTAGGTGAAACGCCAGGAGGGGTGGGTACGTCGAGGTGGGTGGCCTCCTTCGCGCAGGTTTCCGAGTGGAACTTGGCTTTCCGTCTTGGAGGACAGGCCGCCAGCCCTGCGTGTGGGTGGGTGGGGGCTTGCTACCATGGGTTCTGTCTTCTCTCCTTAGGTCGGATGTGGGACTCTCCACTGTCACAGCTTCGGGTTTTGGGAGGGAGTGAAGGGGGGCTTTCAGTTCTTCTCGGTCCCAACGCCAGGAAACAGGATCCCCACCGCCCCCCAGAGTGCGGTCTGCAGCAGGCAGGGGAGCACCTGACCCCCGGGTCCGTCCCGGGGAAGGAAGGCCGTGCACACGTGTGAATGCAGGGACACGTGTGTGTGTCTCTGGCTCTCAGAAGCCCCTGTGTTGATTTTGGCGGCTGTCTTGCTTCGGCAGAGGAGTGGCTCTCTTGCAAACACTGCAGACATCCTCCAGATCACATACAGTGGCACTTTCCAGTGGAGTTCCCGATATCTCGGAAAGGCCTTTCTTTCCAGGAACCCAAAGTACTTTTCCAGACTTGGCTCTGGGAGCCGGGAGATGGAGGAGGCGGCTCACGAATCCTGCTTTCCCGGATCAGGGGAAGCGGGGCCAGACCCCTGGTTTCCTGCCCTTTATCCTGGATCCTGGCTGGGACTGTTCGGAGGTATCTTTGCAGGCATGAAACGCTGAGGCCTCCTTTTAATTTCAGTGTTTCCCCAGACTTGAGTCTCTGTGACAGCCACTGTTTTTGTTTAAGTTAAACAGTACTTAATTTAGAGGTTCACTGTACATAACTACAAAAAAATTACGGAATGCTGCACTAGAGTCTCGGTCCAGTGGGCCTGTGTGGGCTGCTGGCACAAGCAGGAAGGCCACAGTGGGCACAGGGGTGCCAGGCTTGGGGACCTGCCCCCTGATTCCCCTTCCGTGGGAGCTCCTGGTTCAGGAGGCCCAGGCCCAGGGAATGTGTCTGGGAATGTGGAGCTGAGCTTCCGCCTCTGTCCTCCTCCCCCGCCCCTTCCCCAGTGTGCACCCGCCCGGTAGCGTGCTGTGGGCCAGGCGTGGTCAAGGGTTTCCCAGCTATTAATTCGTTTAGTCTTTTTTTTTTTTTTTAAGATTTTATTTATTTGAGAGGGAGGGAGCACAAGCAGGGGGAATGGCAGGGGGAGAGGAAGAGGGAGATGCACGTTCCCCACTGAGCAGAGAGCCTGATGTGGGGGGCTCCATCCCAGGACCCTAGGATCATGACCTGAGCCAAAGGCAGACGCTTAACTGACTGAGCCACCCACGCGCCCCCTCATTTAGCCTTTACCTGCCCCTTATAAGATGTCTTAGCTGGAGGTAAAGAAATTTAGAAAGGCCTGCAAAGGCTCAGGCAGTTCCAGCTGGTATTTCTAGGTTTTTCTAGGCCAGTGCGCAAAGCCCAGGTGTGTTATAGGAAGAGGTGAGGTGCTGCGGTGCCCGTCCCCCGTGCCGGTCCCATCCTCCCTGGAAGTAACCGCTGTCTGGTGTTCGGTGCTTTCTGTCCTCAGCGTGTGATGTATCCTGCAGTCCCTGCCTGCATAGTCGTCTGTATTGTGAATGGTGGCACAGCCAACGGAGCACCGCACCTGCACGCTGTCCTTTCTGCTCACGCCCTTCCTGTGCTCTGGAGCCGTCGAGGTTGGCCTGGCCCCCCACCTCTACCCCCTGTCACGGAGGAGACCACGGCTGAGGCCTGGAGGGGCTGAGGGGCCTGAGGGACTCCTCTGGGTCTCACAGGGGCTTACAGGTGGAGGCGGGACCAGAAGCTGGGTTTCCTGCCTCTTCGGGTTGCTGTCTGTGTTACACCTGCTGCTCCGCCCCCTTCCCCCCACCTC
>LNAC01000027.1:4753223-4817500 GCA_002007465.1 Ailurus styani | reverse complement strand
GTTAGGCAGTCCAGCTGTGTGTTTTCCTCTTGTGGCCAGAGGCCCACTTTGAATTCCTCTCCCGATGTCCTGGCCATGCGGACACGTCCCTCTGCTCCCTGCCTTTGTCTCATTTGGCTAGCGTCCCTACTTCAGAAAATCTTAGGGAGTTTCTGGTCCTCTTCTGTGGGTCTGGGGGTCTCCAAGGAAGCAAAACCTCCTTCCAGCCCCAGCACTGAGGGTTCTTCTCTCTCAGGCAGTGGATGGATGCCAGCAGCCTGCTGTCTTTAGCCAGCAGCCTGCTGTCTTTAGCCAGCAGCCTGCTGTCTTTAGCCAGCAGCCCAGGGGGGCGTGGAACCCGACAAAGCTTCAGACCCTCCCGCTCACCAGCATGTGGGGTCCACCTGCCTCCCTTTCTGTGGGGACCCTGGCGGGTGGTGTTTAGGAAAGGAGTAGGTGTGGAAAAACCCCATCCTCTTTGGACTGGCAGTTCAGAGAGCTTGGGAGTGCTCGGGAGGACCGTGTTCTGCACCCTGGGAGCGAGGAGAACAGGCGTGCAGGACGTGCGAGGCCCTGTGGCTGCTGCGGAATGCTAGACAAGCCACACCGGAGCCTCACCTCCAACACGGGGGGCTGGCTTCGAGCACGGTGGGAGTGCCGTGTTGTAAATGCCTTACCGGGATTATCCCGTGGAGGTGATATCTGAGGTCTGGGTCAATGCCAGCATTCCGTGTTTCTGCCCTCTTGATGGGGGTTGCTGCGTGGAGCCAACACTTCTAGAGGTGGTCTTGAGGTTGGTTCCTGGGCTTCCCAGCCTGACCCTGAACCGAAGTATTGTGCCAACACGTAGAGACTCTTATCTTTAGAAGTCTTCCGTGTCCTCAGCTTTCAGGAATTTGTTCCCACCCTCTAGGCAGGGCGTGGGTGGGGCCAGGTGAATGAGTTTCCCTTATGGATCCAGTGGTGCTCTGTGTTTTGGGCCCTGTGTGCACTCTTATTCTGGAAATGCCTACTTGGGGTGTGACCACGTGGGAAGTCTGGTGTCTGTGTAGGGTAGGGAGCCTTATTTGGGATTGGCGAAGGGTCCCTTAGCTCAGCTTTCTAGTCTGGGTGCTCCAGGTGTGGTCTGGGGGTGGGAGAGCATCTCTGCCCACTGCAGGGTGGACCGTTCATAATCTGTCTTTTGTGTAGGCTTAGCTGCATCACAGGACTGGTGTGAGGTAGGAGAAACTCCAGTCTGCGCCAGGGAGCAAGGATTTCAGCCTGGAATCTGCCCAAGGGACGGGTGTCAATAGGCGGCCTTGTCCTTCACTTTGTTTACTTCCAGAACCCAGCTCTAGCCCTTCTTACCCTTGAAGCAGTGGGAAGAAATCAAACCATAGGATGCCAGAGGGGACTATACTGTCACCTGGTCCTCCCCCCCTCAGATGAAGAGACTGAGGTCCATAGTGGTGATCTGACTTGTCCAAGGATGCTCTGCCCCGGCTTCATTCCTTGTGGGGCTGGTTTTGGTAAGAACTGTTTGTTCAAGCCCATCTGCACCGTCTTCTGAGGTCATGCTTGTGGGTGGGCTCCAGAACACCTGCAGACAGGCGGGCAGGCAGCCTGAGCTTCTATGCTCCGAAGGCAGAGGATTGGAGCTGCTGGGGTTCTGGCTAGTGTGCGGGCGGTCAAGTTCAGGTGGATTTCACCCATGATGGCAGCTGTGCTCTGCCAGGTTGGAGGTGGCGAAGGCCAGATGGGTTCTTGGTGTGGCTGCCCTTAGACTCAGATGTTCCTGGGGCTGCCTCCTGAGACTGCAGTTGAGGAAGGGAGGGAGAAATGAGCCCAAGGGTCAAGGCTGGTGGTGTGGGCGGGACTAGCGGTCACAGTCCTGATATTTACAGCTAACACGCTTACATGCCCAACCCTGTGCTGTCCGTGATGTGCTTCAAACCGTGAATCCTCAGAACCACCCTGTGCAGTAAAGGTACTGTTCCATTTTCATCTCCACTTTACACAAGAACTTGAGCTTTAGTGAGATTCAGTAATTCGCTCCAACCCACACAGCTCTAGCCTTTAAAGCCAGGGCTGCCTGGCCAGAGCCCACGGTGCTCACCACTGCCCTGACTGGGGACTGAGAGCCCCTCGCTGGAGACAGAACTGGGTCTCCACCCTCCTTGGGCCCCAAATACCTCTCTACTGACACACACATTCCTGCACTTTCCTGCAGAACCTGGGACTGCCTCTGGCTGCTGCGTGATGCTGGACGAGCTACACCTACCTGCTCCTTACCTACAACATGGGGGGGCTTAGTGATAGGATGGGGGGGGCTGGGCACTCCAGGGCCTGGTGCTCTGTCAAGCAGTGGACATGGGGACCTGGTGCTCTGTCAAGCAGTGGACATGGGGACCTGGTGCTCTGTCAAGCAGTGGACATGGGGACAGCTCAGGGCTAGATGTGGCCTTCTCTTGGCCTCTTCCCTTCTTCCCCGGGTCTTTTTTTTTTTTTTTTTTTTTAAGATTTTATTTATTTATCTGACAGAGAGAGAGATCACAAGTAGGCAGAGAGTCAGGCAGAGAGAGAGGAGGAAACAGGCTCCCTGCTGAGCAGGGAGCCCGATGCTGGGGCTCGATCCCAGGACCCTGAGATCGTGACCTGAGCCGAAGGCAGAGGCTTTAACCCACTGAGCCTCCCAGACGCCCCCCCCCCCACGTCTTTTCTCTTTCCCTCTTGCCCCGTGTGGCACCCCAGGCACTAGCCATCCCCAAGGCTGGTCTTGGGAATGAGGTTGTCCTGGGCCTTGCCTCTGGGGAGAGGCAGACCTCCCTGCCTTCCTGGGAGCACAGGGGTGCTGGCTGTGCCTCTCCTGGCTACCCCAGAGTGTGCCAGCTTCTTGGTCGTGTCTGGCTTGGGCTGGCCCTGCGTCTGGAGGTGCTCCAGGCTCTACCCCAGGATCCTCGCCCTGGGCTGTAGGCCCTGGGTTTCACATCACGCTCTTACTTCATCCCCACAACTAGATATGAGGCATCAACTCTGTTTACAGGTGAGGGGATCAAAACCCTGAGAAGTCAAGTAACACACTGAGCCTCGCGTGCTGCAGACTGAGATTCGCACCTGAGATTCAGCAGGTCTGTGGGGGCTGAAGGGCCCATACCCGCTAAAGCTCAGAGGGAGCAGAAATTGTGGCAGCTGCTCCGAAAGACAGAAGCCCAACCCCCAAACAACAAGGAAACAGTGCTCAGCCTGGCTACTGCATCCCGGGTCTGGGCAGGCTGGGGAGGACAAGGGGCTGGTGGGTTGGAAAGCTTTCACAGGCTCGTGGGCACCATTAATCCGTTAGGCTGTGGCGGGGGCATCACTCAGGAATGCTCAGGCAGGCCAGCGTCATGGTGCAAGGACAGCCAGAGCCAGTCTGAGCCTGTCTCTTGACTCTAGCCTTGCCTCTGGGATTTTGCTCTTTGCGTTTCAAGCCACATCGTCACCTAGACCTGTTCATAGGCCGCAGGAGCCTGGTGAATAATACTAATGCAGGAGTCACTGGAAATATACTCATGCAGGAGTCACTGGAAGTAACTCTTCTAATGCTGTGTGCCGGGCGCTGCCCTTAGCATTTTACATCTAAGCACAAGGACTTTCCAGGGGCTGACCCATAAGATTTGCACAATAACCCTGTGAGGTGGACACTAGTATCCCCATTTTACACTCGGGAAAAGCGAGGCCCAGAGAGGTTTAGTAATTCACCCAAAGTCCTGCAGCTGGAAGTAAGTGGCAGAGCAAGGATTTGGATCTAAGGATTTCCAGTCAATAGGACCATGGTTCCCTTGAAGTCAGGGACCTTTCTCCCTGTGGCCTTTTTCTTCAATCTCCAAAGCTGACCGAGCACCTGATACTGAGAGGGCTTTAGGAAAACTTGTAATGATAGAAGGAAGGGTATTTGGATCCTGCGCTTTGAGGGAAAGCTGTCTTTGGCAGGTATCCTGGCCTGGCCGTCCGGGGACTTGGGAGATCGGCAGCGGCTCTGTGGTCCACTCTTGGTGTCCCGCAGCCACGTGCTACATGGGGGGGCTGCCTCATTTAGTAAGGAGGCAGGGCTGGGGAGACAAGCCCAGGAGACGCGGCCCACAAAAGCCCCTCATTAGCTCTTCTGCTCTTTGGGGAAATCAGCATTGCCCTCACGTCACACGTGCCTTCAGGTGTTGAATTTGTCCCAGAGGGATAAGATAGCAAATAATTTAGAATTTAATCCAGTTTTCAACTCATGGTGGGGGGACACCTTGTTTCTTATTTCTCTCTTCATCCACAATGCCTGGCGAATGGTAGGCACTTAGGGAATGTTAGTTGCGTGAATAAGTTAAAAAAACAAACTTACTATGGAAAATTCAAATGCAGGAGTAGAGAATGGTCTAATGAATCCGATCGTACCCATTACCCAGCTTCAGCACTTAGCAGCGAAGCCACCCTGTCATATTTAGCCCTCTGGGCTAGTTTACTGTGAGATGAGCGTGCTTTCTCATGTGTACAAGGGACAAACGGAGGTGAGGTGACCTTACAGCCCTAACACAGACTCACCCTCGTGTCACCTCTGTTCCAGGCATGGACAGGGCAGTGCTCCGGGCTTGAACCACTTGGTAACTGGCCACGTGGCACGGCCCCAGCCCCAGGGTGGGAAGACAGTCTCCGAAGGATGAGTTCAGCCAGATATTTGAGGTGGTTAGACATACTCTGGGGCCAAAGGCATTGCAGCCAATGATAGTCTATGCACTCAGTTCACACTTAAGTGTGGGTCATTTCATTTTTTAAATGACATTTTAAAACTGAGAAAGAGTATGGCGAATAGTACAGCAAAGACCGTTGTGCTCACTACCCAGATTTCACAGATATTAAGCACTTGCTCTTTCCAGGTCAGGGTCAGGTGCTTGAGACCAGGTCAGGGTCGGGTGCTTGAGACCAGGTCAGGGTCAGGTGCTTGAGAGACCAGTGGGCAGTAGGCCTATAAACCAGCTTTTTCCTTGTCATAGTAAAAGGCGTCACATGCAGTTTAGTGAAGGGAGCCCAAGGAAGGCCTCAGCCCATCCTGGAGGAGACAGGTGAGAGTTGTAAAGTGAGCTGAAAATCAAATCTGGGGTATGTCTGGGTGAGTCAGGCCAGGGGCGGTGGGTGGCAAAGGGCAGGGAGGTGGGCCAGGCAAAGAGTGTGACCAAAGCATGAGCGATGAGCATCAAGCTCTGGGAAGGGTGGGGCCGGGGATGTTTGAGAAGGAGTGGGCTGGGAGCAGCTGGAGAGAGAGGCCTGGGGGTGGGCGGCAGTGTACGGGGTGAGTCAGCAGAGGGGAGAGTGCGGCCAGCCTCGGGGCAGCCGTGGGCTCTGGGCTTGTCCTCAGTCCTGCTCAGTGCTCAGCTGGCTCAACTGGACGCTGCGTGCGGAGAGACTTGGAGACCCACACGGTCTGGTGGGGAGGGTGGGAGCCGTGTCGGGAGCCGTGTCAGGAGTCGTGCAAGGAGCCTGGCTGTGTAGAGAAGGCTCCAGGCCGTGTTGCGAGGCCCAAGGGAGAGAAGTAGTACTGGTGGGAGTTGTGTGGGGGAGATGGAGTCTAGCTCAGAATTTCTAATCGTCAAACTTTCCAGAGAAGGAACAAACTGTGGGGTCCTGAGTTTCCTGGTCTCAAGTGTGTTCGGGTGGACTTGTTGAAGCCCGTGGGGGTGACGGAGACAGGAGGGCTCTGCGGTGCCCAGCCCCCAAGGCCCCGGCTCACTCTGTTCTCAGGAAGGACGCTGGGGAGGGTGGGGAGGGTGACCCCTGGCACGGGTGGAGGAGGTGCTGGCTGGTTGCCATGGGAACCATCTCATCTGTGGGTTTCTAGTTCTGAGGATGCCCTGGAAGGGAATGAGCTCACTCCACCTGCGAGTTGATGAGTCAGCCTCCTACTTGTTCTCCAGGGCGAGGCTGCACCTCAGACCACTGAGGCTCCTCCGCCCGATGCGGGCTGTCGTCCCCGGAGAAGAGCTGGACATGGTAGAGGCGCCGCCTGCCCTTCTGGCAGCTCCGGGGACCCTGACTCCAGTGGAGGCAGGAGGAAGCCTCTAGGCCAGTCGCCCAAACCTCGGCCCTCGACAGGCGCTGAACCGGCCCCTCCGCTGGCCACTTGGCTGCTGTGGCCCGGGCACCACCCGCCCTATGCTGGCCTCGGGATTGCAGTTGCCTGGGCTGGACGGGCTCCGAAGATGTGATCGTAGAGGTGCGGGGGGGCGGGGTGTGGAAGGAGGCGTGCAGGCCACTTGGGAGTGTCCGTCCATCAGGGCGGAGGGTAGTTTCTGGGGCTGGATGAGGAAAGGTTCCTGGGGGAGTGGCATTTGGTCTGACGTGGGAAGGCTGACGGGTCACTCGTTAGCCGGTCAAGTGCTAGGCATTTGGAGGTCAGGGGTCATGGCCAATGGCTGCGGCTGCTTGCCGTTGTTCTTCTAAGGCTGTTGTTCTTCTGAGGGTGTGCTCAGTGCATGGCTGCTGGCGGATGGCGATGGCGAGGAGCCTCCCAGCTTTCAGGGCACCAGACCTCTTCCTCGGGACTCAGATGTTCAGACCACACCCCCTGGGTTCCAGTCCCTGAGGAGCCAGATGGTGGCTTGTAGCCTGTCCCCTCCTCCGCTATGGCAGCCTCGGGAGTGACATGGGAAGGCCAAGAGCGCTCTGGCGTCTGCTCGCCCGCTTCCTTCACCCACGTGGGCTTCTGTTTCCATTCGAGGAGATAAACAACTTCGGGGGGTGAAAAATGATCATTTAACTCTTTTACCTAAACACAGGATTTATAGTTTCAGAAACCTATTTTTGTTTTCACCCTCATACATGCATTATTTTTGATAATGGTAATCATAGTGTATATACAGTTTAGTTCTGCTTTTTTATTTCTCCACATGGGATTTTATCTAAGATTTTTTTTTTTTTCGTATAGAGCTGCACAGCCTTTGTGTTCCTTCCTTGGAGAAAGTGAGATCCAAGTATAGAGTTTCCTTTGTGAATATTTTTTTATTTGTACTTTTTTTGCCTTTCTCTAGAAAGTGTTTGAGGAGAGCACATTAAAAGGCTCATGTACAACAGAGTTTTAAAGTTGCAAGATCTGAGCTTTGTCAGGGTGAGGAAGAGGTAGTTGAGAAAACAGTGTTATAAGAGGTTAGTTTTTATAAGTTTGCCTTGACCCTAGTTTGGAGCTTCCTGGTAGCCGAAGCAAAAGGGGAAATTGGAATTATCAGATGT
This sequence comes from Ailurus styani, assembly GCA_002007465.1. Lineage (NCBI taxonomy): Eukaryota > Metazoa > Chordata > Mammalia > Carnivora > Ailuridae > Ailurus > Ailurus styani. The sequence continues at coordinate 4,810,291 of LNAC01000027.1, read as the reverse complement.
TTGTTTCTAATAAAAGGAAGTATATCACTTCATGGGAGAGACACTTTTTGTAAGTACTGAATACCAGGAACTTTTCCATTTTAGGAGAGTGGTGCGCTGGCTGATGCTGTCAGTAGTGGTTTCATGGAACACAGAGGCCTTTTTTGTATAGTGGTTCTTCTTCTCCTTCTTTTTCTTTCTTTTTTTTTTTTTTTAAAGATTTTTACTTTTAAGTAATGTCCACACCCAGCATGGGGCTTGAACTTACAACCCTGAGATCAAGAGTCACCTGCTCCACCTGAGCCAGCCTGGCGCCCCTGCATATTGGTTCTTAAGTCAGCCCCCAGGAGACATGATGTTAAGCTGCAGTTAGATGAAGGCATTTCTGTGAAAAGCCGAATAGTGGAATATCGTCCTCTGCTTCTAGAGGTTCAGCCTAGGTGAGACTTTACTCCGTGCAGATGCTTGTTACGGGAGACCCTCACTTGAGGCTGTTTGTCCAGGGCCGGAGAGCCGTCTGTGTGGACTCCTGGGCGCTGTGTTTGTTAGAGGTTTTCCGAGACCTTTACAGAGAAGAGAATGGTTTGCTTTAGGTAGGAGGCACGTGAGGACCAAAGCTGCTCTTTTGCTAGGAAATCGAGAGAGTTTGGCCCATCTGCCTTTTCAGAAGGAAGGCAGTAGAGGTCAAGGATGTCCTCTGGAAGCACTTTAGGGTTTGGTCCGTGTCTCAGCCAGGCATTTCTGGCCCAGGCTCCTTGGCACGGAGCAGGGATGCGGCCCTGCAGGGAGAAAATGGCTTTCCAGTCGGGCTGTGCCTGGTGTGACACCTTTACCAGCTGCTTCACTCCTCACTGAGGTGACAGTTTTCTCCTCTTCCTTCTCCCAGGGGTGGACATTTCCATGCTTTCCAGTTTTTGGCTCTCCTAGCTAATGCCTCTGTAAATACTCCTTTCGTGTGGACACTTGCCTGCATTTTTAGGCGAATATCTGGGATCAGAGTTAATTGGCCACCAGCAAAACACAACCTATTTTCTTTTTAACTAATTAAAAAGGAAAATAATGCTTAGTGTGGAAAATACAGCCAAGTATAAGGAAGAGAAGAAAGATGACCTGGAATTCTCCCATGCTGCGAGTATGGAAGTGTTAGTTTTGGGCGCTGCTGGAGTGAACCCGCTACTCCTTGTCAGGCCGGGGTTGGAGCTGGGACGGTCCCCTCCGGATGGCCGTCCTAGGTGTCCCCTACCTGCGGGGGGGGGGGGCCCGATTTCCCCCTCACACTGTTCTGCCTGGCTGTGGGCTACATTTCTAATCTGAAGGCCTTGTTCACATTTTCATCTAGTGTTAGATGCAAAGAAGGTGATTCACAAAACTGTCAGGACTTAAATATTTGGGAGGAAGATGTGAAATACTATTCCCTGGTGACAACTTAGCAGGTTCCTCAGGAGCACCTGAAGAATGCCAGCATGCCAGGGCGAGACCTCAGGGATGGGGGCACAAGGCGGAGGAGCCTCTGGGGAGAAGTGGAATCCATGTCCGGAAGGGTTTTGCCCAGACCTGGCTGCCGACCACAGTCGCCAAGTTCCTGTCTCTCTGTGAGGCTTGTCAGAAGGACCGTGGCGTTTGGTAACATCGGAGGGAAGTGGGAGAAGTCCTAGAGGAGAACCTAAAGCTGCCGCCTCTCACTTCTCCCTGTTCACTTCCCCGGCCCGGGCGCTGCTCTCCTGTAGCCCCGTCTGCAGGAGGAAGCCTGGGGGCGGGAGGGCCGGGCCCCTGCTGAACTCTTGCCTGGGGTGCTGGGTCTGGGCTGAGGGTGGCCGCACCCCTAACCCGCGGTGTTAACTTCTGTCCCTGGGCAGCTCTGCTGTCACCTGCGCGGTTACGTATCTGACAGTTTCCCAGATGCTGGGATGGGAAGAGGAAGTTGGACTGTTCATGAAATGACTTGACCTGAAATAGGCAATGAGGCCTCAGACCCTGGGAGCTCTAAGAGCCAACTAAAGGTTTCCTAGGTGGCTTCAGATGCCCACGCGGGTGCTACATCGGGAACACTCGGTGCTGTGCACGCACCAGTGACACCCCTGGACGGTTGTGTGATTTTCAAGACATAAGGGGCGAGGCACGGAAGCTTCCTTTCTCCTGCAGCCCTGGCCCTCCCCGTTGTTCATCCTCACCTAGCGCTGGGTACGTGGAGTTGGGTGTGCTTTGGTTGGGCACCGTACCTGGAGGTGCATGGGTGTTTCTTGGGGGAGGAAGAGATGGTGCTTCCATGATGGTGTCGTTACCCAAGCCCCTGTACCCATGTGTGGGAGTCTTGGAGGTGCACCTAGGGGATGCTAATGCCGTGTGTCCCTAATGCTGACTGTCCCACGGCCAGCGCATCCGGCACATTGCACAGCCTTCCAGTGACCAGGGGCTATGGATGACCAGACCTTTGGAGCCATGGGATTCGCCAGAGGGATTCTTGGGGTTGGAACGTTTCCTTGGGGGCACTGAAGAGGGAAGCCACTGGAATGTCCCAGCTGCTGTTTGGGTTGTCCGGGTAGAGAGCTTCCTGTCAGGGCCTCATGGTGCTCCAGCTTGCGGCCATGTGCGCGGGCTGGGATTGATTTGTTCTGTCTGGCTTGCTAGACACTCTACCCTCTTTGCCTCTCCCCACCCAGAAAACCACAAGGAACTATAAAGGCTGGTCCAATTAAGAGTCATGGTAATTGGGAAGGAGAGAGGGGCTCCTGAGGGGCCAGCAGACTTGTGTTTTTTGCTCTGTGAAGGAGAGGTTCCTTTGCTCTGAGGAGTGAGGCTGGGGACAATGAAGGGCCTCCTGCCTACACTTTATCTATCTATCTACCTACCTACCTACCTACCTACCTGTCTATCCGTTTGTCAGAGAGAGGGAGAGAGCACAAGCTGGCAGAGCGGCAGGCAGAGGCAGAGAGAGAAGCAGGCCCCCTGCTGAGCAAGGAGCCCGATGTGGGACTCGATCCCAGGACCCTGGGATCATGACCTGAGCCAAAGGCAGCCGCTTAACCGACTGAGCCACCCAGGCGTCCCCTGCCTACACTTTTTAAATTGAGCACCCACTCCAGGTGACCACAACTTCCCTCCAGGTCTTCTGGTTCCAGTGGGCATGTCCACTCTGTGCCACCCACGGGGAGAGTTTCACTCCAATGCCATATTTACTAAAGAGTGGTCCATGGCCCACCTAGGGTTCACGTACAAACTATATAGCCTCCTGAGCCTTGCCCAGACCTGCCAAACCAAATGCTTTGGGCTCAGAGCCTAGGAATCTGCATTTCTAGCAAGCTCCCTATTCAATTTTTGAATAAGACTAGAGGTCTCTGTGATGGATTCCCGGGAAAATCTTGTTGCTTCAGTCTGAATGGTAGAGTATCCCCAGAATGTGAACCAAGTGTCTCTTCTGGACTCTAAATCCGCATAAATTAGAGGGAAAATAAGGAAAGGAAGGAAAATCTGTTCTTGCTTTCCTGACTATACATTGCTTTGGGCCAGTTGGCTCTCTGCAAGGCTGTTTTATTTTATTTTAAAATTTAATTCATTTTTTGTTTGTTTGTTTTAAGTAGGCTCCACGCCCAGTATGGGGCTTGAATTTAGGACCCTGAGATTAAGAGTCTGCATGCTCTCCTGACTGAGCCAGCCAGGTGCCCCTGCAAGGCTGCTTTAAAGCAATACTGCAGGGGGTGCCTGGGTGGCTCAGTCAGTTGGGCGGGGTCCTGGGGTCGAGCCCCGGGCGGCCAGCTGCCTGCTCAGGGGGGAGCCTGCTTCTCCCTCTCCTGCTCCCCCTGCTTTTGTGCGGCGCACGCGCACTCTCTTCTCTCTGTCAAATAAATAAATAAAACCTTAAATAAAAAAAAAAAAGGAATACTGCATTGCTGATAGTGGAGGCCATGCCTTTCTCACTCTGGGCTTTTGGAGGGGCCCTCTCTGCCAGACAGGTGGCCCTCCCTGCTCACTAAGCACAAACATCTGTGTCCTTCAGTGACCATCCAGCTCTGTTGTTTGGTTTCCTGTGGAGAGAGGACTTTTCAAGTTCTGCACCCCGCCCTGTCCCACCTTCGTGACCTCTGAGCCCCTAGTGTCCACGGAGCCAGATGCTGACTGTGGGCTGTTGTCTGGGTTCTAGCTTTCATGCAGACAGCGTGACCGCGGGGGTTTGGGTTGGCTCTGGACTGTGGACGCCTCTTTGTTGTCACGCTCCTGGGTCTGTTCAGCCTGGGGGGGCTGCCAGCAGCAGTGTGTTTGTTGGCATAGACTCAGACTGGCCCCTGGAGATGGGCCCAGGCAACTGGGAACCTACAAGGCCTGTGAGACTCAGTTTACCAGGGCAGTTCAAAATTCCCTAGGCATCATTTTGGGGGCTCTAGGTCAAGGAGCCCTTGGCTGCCTGTCTGTCGGGAGTTTCTCAAGGGGGATGAGGTACTGTGGGGGCCACCATGCGGAAGGGGATCAGGGATCTCAGATGTGGGGGAGATTGAGTTTGGTACAGCAGGCCTCGGGGGAGCCCCAACTTGCCAGTAACATCAGAATAGACTAGGGTTACCAGGGTCGGTATGGAGAAGGCGGGCCTTGGAGTGAAGTACAAGTCAAAGGACCCTCGGAGTCCTTAATTCTGGAGGCCCAGAGATGTTGAATCTTCCAGGCAATACAGCTTAACTGAGAAATAGTTCCACCAAGAAGAAGCCTCAGTCTGGGCAGGGCTCTAGTTGAACAAGTGGGTGCCCTGTTTTCTGAGGGTGCTTGGGATTGGTGTGGCCGGTGGGTCAGCGTTGTGGCTCAGAGGAAGTGAAAGCTCTGTCAGTGCTCATACCCTTTGGCCTGGTTGTTCTACACCCCCAGCCTCCAGGATTTTGTCCGAAGAAAACTGTCTGGCTGAAACAGAAATGCCTAAGGATATTCTCTGTGCTATCTGGGGAAAAAGCTTCCGTGCCTAAGTTACATCAGGAGAGGAATATCACAAATCTTGTTACCTCATAGGGCCGGAGCATTTCTTCAGCCTTTAAAATGACGTTTATAAAGATCATACAGGAATAAAATATTCAGTGGTCTGTTTTTTTTTTTTTAAGGTTTTATTTATTTATTTATTTCACAGAGGGAGAGAGATCACAAGTAGGCAGACAGGCAGACAGAGAGAGGAGGAAGCAGGCACCCTGTTGAGCAGAGAGCCTGATGCGGGCCTCGATCCCAGGACCCTGAGGTCATGACCTGAGCCAAAGGCAGAGGTTTTAACCCACTGAGCCACCCAGGCACCCTCAGTGGTCTGTTGAATATTAAAGAACACTATATGGTATGTGCCTTATAATCAGTTGTAGCCATCAAAACTGGTGTAAACAGAAAGTTAATAAGCAAAAATGAAATGTCTCTGTTGAGGTTGTAGAATGAAATACTTTTTTTTTTTTTTTTAGATTTGATTTATCTGAGAGGGAGAAAGCATAAGCAGGGGGAGCAGCAGGCAGAGGGAGAGGGAGAAGCAGGGTCCCTGCTGAGCAAGGAGCCCGATGTGGGCCGGGACCCTGGGATCATGACCTGAGCCGAAGGTAGTCACGTAACCCACTGAGTCACTCAGGTGCCCCAGGTTGAAATTTTTTTTTTTATTTGACAGAGAGAGAGAGAGATCACAAGTAGGCTGAGAGGCAGATAGGCAGAGAGGAGGAAGCAGGCTCCTTGCCGAGCAGGGAGCCCAATGCGGGCCTCCATCCCAGGACCCTGAGATCATGACCTGAGCTGAGGGCAGAGGCTTTAACCCACTCAGCCACCCAGGCGCCCTAGGATGAAATATTTTTGAAGAAAAAATAGTATTTCAGTTTTCTAGCAAGTCAGATAATTTCTACCTGAAGCACCATCCCTCTCCAAATATTTTTTTGCTGTCACCGGTCCTTTGCTTGAGTAATGACAGCTCTGTGAGATTTTACCGTGTGTTCTGAGCATGCTCAGTGTGTGCTGAGTACTGTTAGGTGCTGCGGAGTGCACACAAGGTGTAGGACGCGGTCCCCGGAGCTGAAGGGTGGGGCATGTGTCGCCTGGCTGGGAGATAGGATGTGCCTCCGCTGGGCCAGCCAATCAGTGCTAGGTGCTGAGGCATGGCTCTTGCACGGATGGGGGGCATGGGGAGATGGGGCGAGGATAGGTGGATGGTGTGGGCCTTCAGCTGGGGTTGGAAGGATGTAGGACCAGGAGAGCTTTCCAGCCAGGGAAGCGATCAGTCTGGCCACCCAGCGGAGTCCAGTTCTCTTGAGATGGGCTCTGTCTGGATCCTCGCAGCCTTGCACGAGAGCAGAGAGAAAGAAGATGCCTATTACTCATCCTTAGAGATTGTCAGCTCTAGTCCTGGAAATGGACTCTTCTAGGAATCTCCAGAGTCCTCTAGGGACAGGGCTGGTGCTCCCCGGGAGCTGGCCAGCCTTCCTTTGCAAGCCCTCTTGGTGCCTCCCAGGGGCAAATCCGCAGGCGCAGGAACCGCCTCTGGAAGGCTGCCCTTTGGTCCCTCCTGGGCTGGTGGTAGAGGAGCAGCATTTCTTCTCCAGCGACCTTTCCTGTTAAATGTGTCCCTGGCCCTCATGGGCGCCAGGCGCTCCTGGGGGGCCGCCCCATCCACACTTGCCATTTGGGCACTTTGACATTTTGTTTAAGCAGGGATGTGATTGAGAATGTGTGAGGGTGAGAACCGGAGGTGCTGGCTCTTTAAGGCTCGGCCTTCAAGTGAGTTTGGCAGAGGAGACACTGAATGTTTAATTTTAGGGCCAGGAGGGCTGGGGGAAAGTCCCTACCACATCTGGTTTGTGTTAAGCCCTTCCCTTCAGAAAAGGGCTGTGTTTATGGTTCAAATCCGGCAGAGATGGGGCGGGAGGGGCGCCCCTTTCCCCCACTAGGCATTGGGGCACCGAGAATGCACAAAGCTTCCTTCTGGTCCTGTGACCCCATCCCGAGCTAAACAGTTCCAACTTTGAGACATCTCCGGCATCCGTTGTCTCCCTGAAGTTGCAGCAGATGTTTGCCTTCAGACGGCCTCCAGCAGCTGGGATTGCGGACTGAGCTCTGTCCCTGGTGCCCCAGGGAGTTGGCCGGCAGACAGCCCGGCCTGTCTGGAGTCTGCGGGTCCCGGGTGGTCAGGGGTCAGTAGCGCTGCTGGGACCCCGGCATCCCAGAGACGTTCCAGGCTCTCAGAGCCGGAGGGTCCCGCAGAGACCAGCCCCAGGCCCCTCTTGACAGATCAGGAAACTGAGGCCCAAAGAGCCGGAGAAGCTCGTCCAAGGTCACACAGCAAATCAGCGGCAGATGCGGGATTCAAACCACACTTTCCTGGCTCTCAGTTGGTTTGGTGCTCTTTTCGGGGCCCCGTATGGCTTCCCCTTCTGCCTGCTGTTTGTATTACTCTGGCAGGGCCTGCTCTCTCTGAGGGCTGGCTTGGGGACAGGGGCTGGGGAGGAGACGTCCAGGAGGCTGGGCTGCTCGCCGGTTTCCCAGCTCTGGCATGGCCCCTGGCACCGGCGAGAGCTTAGAAACCGTGGAATGAATGAGTGGTGTGGTCTGAGGTGGGGGTGCTCCCGGTAGAGCATTGCTTCGGGGGAAGGGGCTGGAATGGCATGGGTCTCTGTCTCCAGGCTCTCTCCTTGTTCCAAGGCCATGTCTTGTCTTCCCCAGCCCTTGCGCAGTTCTGGAATGTCACCCAGCTGGTGCGGAAGCCCACGGTTTCAGAGCCGAAAGGAGCTGCTGGTAGCAAGTGTTCCTCCCTCTCAAGTGACAGATGAGGAACTTGAGGCAGGGCCACACACGACACGCAGTCTGTAGCCCTCCTGCTGTGCTCATGGTGGGAACGGATGATAGAAAGAGGAAAGGCCCGACTTGTCCTCTGTGCCTTCTCCACCTTGTGTCTTCCTCCACTGGATGACCGTTTTCTCCATCTCCCTCTTCCCTGCAGCTTCCCGTGACCCTGAGGTGGAGGACAGGAGGTGGTTTCCCCAGAGCCCTCCCGTGCAGTGACTGGGCTAAGTCATCCCCTCGTGGCTTTCTGGAAGGGGAAATGGGGCACACTGGCTCATGTCCTCCCAAAGCTGGAGTCTTCTTGGAATCAGAGCCCAGGGGAGGGCACCGCAGCCTGGGGGCTCTCTCCGCTGCTGTTTTCATGAGGGTGGGAGGCGCTGGGGATGATCACTGCCCCCAAGTCCGCCTTTCCTGCGTTGGGGGCGGGGGTGTGTTTCTTGGGCAGGTGGCACTGGTGGCAGGGAGACAGGCGATGGCGTTGCCCCTCTGTGTGGAGTGGGGAGCTCTTTTTTTTTTTTTTAAGATTTTATTTATTTATTTCACAGAGGGAGAGAGATCACAAGTAGGTAGAGAGGCAGGCAGAGAGAGAGAGGGAAGCAGGCTCCCCGCTGAGCAGGGAGCCCGATGCGGGCCCCGATCCCAGGACCCTGAGATCATGACCTGAGCCGAAAGCAGAGGCTTTAACCCACTGAGCCACCCAGGCACCCATGGAGTGGGCAGCTCTTAAACATGGGTCACGATTTGAAATGTTTTGGGTTGATAAGTCTTCAGTGTCTCTGTCTTATTGTGAGAGTATAACTTGCTCATGGTAAAAAAAAACTCCCCGCAGGTAATATGGTTATTTTTTCTATGCCACACATAAGGTTTTGTGTTTAGTCTGCATCTTTATCTGTTTATATATATATATATATAGAGAGAGAGAGAGAGTGTGTGTGTGTGTGTGTGTGTGTTTGTGGTAAAATACACAAAAGATTTACCATTTTTACCATTTTTTAAAAAGATTTTATTTAGAGAGAGAGCGAGCGCATGCACATGAGTAGGGGGAAGGGTAGAGGCAGAAGCAGGCTCCCCGCTGAGGAAGGAGCCCGATATGGGGCTCCATCTCAGGACCCTGGGATCATGACCTGAGCTGAAGGCAGATGCTTAACCAATTGACTCCCCTAGGCGCCCCCCCTTTTTTACCATTTTTAAGTGTGCAGTTTGAGAGACAGTAAGTGCATTCACAGTGTTGTGTGACCACTGCCGTCATCTCCAGAACTCTCGTCATCTGGCAAAATTTAAACTCTGTCCCTATTAAACGCGATCTCCCCTTTCCCCCCTCCTCCTGGCCCGGGACAACCAGCGTTCTAGCTTCCCTGTGAATCTGACCGCTTTAGGTACTGGGTTGAAGGGGAATCATGTGCTATTTGTCCTTTCGTATCTGGCTTATTAGCTTGGCCACACGTCCCCCGGCTTCATCTGCGAGGTGGCCTGTGTCAGCACGGCCTTCCTTTTTCTGGCTGACCAATACTCCCTGGCGTGCGTACACCACGTTCTGTTTGCTCATTCACCTTTGGGTGGACATTTGGATTGCTTGCACCTTGTGGCTGTAGTGTATACTGGTGCTATGGACGTGGGTGTACAAACACTTGTTTGAGTCCTTGTTTTTGATTCTTTTCTGTATCTACCCGAAAGTGCAGTTGCTACATTTTATGGATTGACTGTTTATTTTTTATTTATTTTTGTTATTATTTTTTGTATTGACTGTTTATGCTTTTTAGGCACGTTAAGCCCCCACGGCAAGGTTGATAGGTCAGTGGAGGGCTCTGGACACTAGCCCTTTTTCCTCCTTCCCCAGGGCCGGGTTCCCGGGCTGTTGGCCTTGCCCCGGTAGCTCCCTGCAGAGGTGGGCAGGCTGGCCAGCTGGGTCACCACGGGGGTTCCGTGGCCGCTGCTGGCTGCAGAACAGAAGTCTTGGGAAGTCTGGGGCCACTGAGCTAATGAGAAGCGCTGGCATCTCTTGCCGAAGAAGGGCCTTTTTGGCCCAGGTCCCAGCCTTCCTCCTGCTCCAGGTCCTGGGAAGGGGACCGCAGCGTCCTGGGCACTCTGGGGAGGAGTGGGGACCCCAGGACCAGCGGGCCCCACTCTCCCCAAGGCTGCGCCTCCCGGCCCCCTCCTAGTCTTTCTGTCCTGGGCTGATTCTGTGCCAGAGGCTCTCCTGGAGGGTAATTGTGAGATAGATTTTTGGCCATCGAGTTACAGAGGCTAATGTAAAATTTCCTAGCTTCCTTTGGAGAGCAGGTCTCTCTCTCTCTTTTTAAAGATTTTATTTATTTATTTGACAGAGAGAGACCCAGGCAGAGAGGGAACACAAGCAGGAGGATTGGCAGAGGGAGAAGCAGATTTCCTGCAGAGCAGGGAGCCTGATGCGGGCGGGCGGGGCTCGATCCCAGAACCCTGGGATCCTGACCTGAGTTGAACGCAGTTACTTAACCAGCTGAGCCACCCAGGCGCCCCTGTGTGTTTCCTGATAACAGAGCAGGGTCTCCCCTCCCGATTCCTGCTCTCCCCACGTCTGCTGCCCCTGCAGTTGACGGCTGGCTCAAGTCGGGCCCTCAAATATGGCTGTACCCCAGATCCGCACACGGAGCAAACCGGTTTCTGCCTGCTGGCTGGTGTGGACCTCCACCACAAGCCAGGACCCTGGCTCCCTGCGGGGATCTGTGCATCATTCCCTCTCGGGGGCCCCCCTGGGCAATGTGTGTAGTGATCCATCGCCCCACATTGGCTCCCTGAGGCCCAGCGAGGGAGACAGAGACAGCAGGGGAAGGAACTGTGGAATTGGGTGTTTGGGAACTCCTGGGTTTCGGTCGAGGGCTTGTTCTTTGCCAGCTGGGGTACTTACCCCTTTGGAGGCTCAGTTTTTCCATCTCTGAAATGGGGGTCAAGATCTAACTTGTGAGGTCTTGGTGAAGAGTCCAGTGATGACCGGTACAGAAGTGCTTGCTTGGTAAGCGAGTGTCACTGAACATCAGCTGTGGGCGTTGTTGTGCCCGCTAAGTGGGAGGGGAGCCCGGTGCTTTCCCTCTGCTGCTCTGAACACCCCCCTGCCCCCCTCCCCCCTGGAGAGTCTGCATGAGCGGACGAGGGGTGCTGTGAAGCCCTCTGGCTGGGTGGCTGCAGCTTCCTCCCTGTGCACTGTCATGGGCCTGGCTGCCGCTTGCTTAGCAGGGATTACGTTTTTAGGGGAAGAAACGGGCCAGGGGCGCCTCAGTGGCTCAGTGGGTTAATGCCTCTGCCTTCGACTCAGGTCATGGTCTCAGGGTCCTGGGAGCGAGGCCTGCATCAGGCTCTCTGCTCGGCAGGGAGCCTGCTTCTTCCTCTCTCTCTGCCTGCCTCTCTGCCTGCTTGTAATCTCTCTCTGTCAAATAAATAAATAAAATCTTAAAAAAAAAAAAAAAAAAAGAAATGGGCCAGGGTACCCCGGGCTTCATACCAGTGCAATGTGTTCTTGGATCCTGGCCCCCTCTCCTGCCAGACCCTCTTAGAACCCCTCCCTTCAGCACCAGGCATTCTGGCTCAGCACTCTCTCCAAGCTGGGTCACCGTATGACTCTTTCTTAGGTGGATCCCCCCACCTTCCTAGATTGTAGGCTCCAGGACCCCATACCTTGTTGTATTTGGGGACGGGAAATAGCAGCCTCCCTCCCCAGGCAGTGGTGTGCCCCTTTCTCCTGCAGGATAGAATGCTTGCGACCACCCGTGCGTGGGGCCCATCTGCCCTGGGGGGAGGGAACGGGAGTTCCTGTCCCACCCTCCAGGACGGTCCGTCTTGCAAAGGCTGCACAGTGTGTTGGGGGGAGCCCAGCTTTGCGTCGGCAGTTCTGGGGTGAAGGGAAGCTCTGCCGTTGTCGTCCGCGTCCTGCAGTCTGCCCTGCAGGGTCACTGGCAGGACTAACTGAGAGGAGGGACGTCAACCACCCTGGTTGGTGTCCTGGACCTGGTGGGCTCCCTAAGTGTGGGCAGGGTTGTTACTTCCACGTGTGCACAGAGCCAGGGAGCGCTTTTAGCAAACCCTTCTCTGCACAGGGGAGGCGGTACAGACTCTCTCTGCGTTTCTCAAGCCTAGAGTTACCCCAACTTGCTCGATTATAGGATTCACTGGGAGTACTTGTGACTTGTTAAAATGCTGATTCATGGGTCCCACCCCAGAACCGCTGAACCAGACTGGTGGTTGTTGGGGTGGGATCTGCATTTTCAGCATGTTTTATAATGGGGCCAATTTTGGAAACTCTCACATTGGCTGCTCTTGGATTCCTGTCCCGGCAGCTGTATCATTTGATTTCACGAGAGCCCACTGAGACAGCTGTGAGGCAGGTATGGCCCCCCATAGCGTGGAAGACTTTCTAGGTGAGGATGCCCCAAGGCTTCTGGGACAGACTCAGGCCCTGTGCTCCCGGGTGGTGGAACCGGAATTAGAACTCGGGCCTCACAGTGCCGTGTGTCCATTGTGCCTGCCAGCGTTCTCCTGAAGCATGGAAAAGGTGGGGGATGGAGAGAGGTGGGGTGACAGGAAGGAGGTGAGTATCACGGCTGCGGTGGTGGCGGAGGGGGAACAGTGGCGTCCTGCTGCTGCCCCTTGAGGGGGGCCCGTGGAGACCGGCCGCAGTGAGCAGGTGCCAGGGCGGCCGGGCGGGGGCTCTCCTAGGCGTGCCTTCTGAAAGCCAGGGCCCAGCTGAACACGGTGAGCCGTGGGCTGTGTTCCGGGGCCGCTGTGGATCCACAGATGGAAGGAGGGTAGGGAGGCAGGAGGGGCCAGGTGAACAGGGCTCGAACGCTGTTTCGGGGCCATTGGTGGAATCCGGAAGTCCTGTGGAAGCTAGTGTCCACTTCCCCTGTCCGTCCCCCCTGTTTCCTTATTCCCAAGGTTGGCTTGGTCCATGAAAGGAAAACCCTTTTAGGTTCTTNCCAGCTCAGATGGTGGAGGGCCGAGTGTGCGGCAGGTGAGGAATGGGTATTGCCGGGCCCTTCCATGGGCAGGGGTCCACTGCCTCCCCTGTTTCCTTATTCCCAAGGTTGGCTTGGTCCATGAAAGGAAAACCCTTTTAGGTTCTTCCTGTATCCCCTGCCCCCTTCGGTTTGCCTGTAAGAGACTCTTACTGATTTTAGCCTGCTGGTCTCTGGGTTTTGGTGGAAAGGCTAGGGGAGGGACGGTGGGACTCCCTGGACTTGCTCCGTTAGGCTCTCCTAAGGCTCAGCTTGTCTGTCCCTTCTGCGCAGTAGGATCGCCTTTCCCTGGGGAGCTTTAGGTGTGCCTCTGCGGCCTCCACTCCTGGAGGGTGGTCTGCCTGGGTTGGGGCTGGGGGGGTGGGGACATGGGCCAGTGGGCAGTGAAGGGTGACGAGCCTCACATTGGATTTGTGCATGTCACCTGCTACTGGGCACTTGGGAGAGTCGGGGGAGAGGAGGTACAGGCTGACCGAGCCTGTGGTTAAAAGCATGGGCTCTGCAGCCTGAACTCTGGCTCTCCCATGTGCTGTTTGATGTGACCTTGAGTGACTTTGTGAGCTCTGTGTGTGCTGTCTCAACTGTAAAATGGGATTGATGATAGTATGTACCTCATAGGGAGATTGGGATGGTTAACGGTGCTGATGCTGACCGAGCACTTGACAGTGGGCTTGGGAGGGTATCCTGGTCTCTCAGATCCTTTCCCTATGACTTTCATATTCAATTGTTAGGGTGAGGGCTGTTGAGACCCTCCTTTGTAGCCATGGTGAGGTGCTGGAGGTGTCTGGGTGGGCAGGGGAGTTGGCGGGAAGCCGGGTTTCAATGGATGGCGCCTTCATCCATTCATTCCTTCATCTCTTGGCTTGGGTACAAAATCTGAGGGTGACCTTTGATCCCTCCCTAACCCCCAGGTGTGCTTATGTTCACCCTCTTCTCTGTCTCCACCACCGCTGCTCTGGTTTAAGCCACTTTCTCTCTTGCCTGGACCTTTGTGTGGTCCCCTGGCTGTTCTTGTCCACCTCTGATCTGTTCTTTGCACCAAAATTAGAGGAGTCTCTTTCCAAGATGCAAGTGTAATATGGGTCAGCCAACACGTGATTCCAGCACCCACCTCATCCTCACCCCCCTACCCTCAGCTGAAGTCAGGCAGACCTCTTCAGGGGCTTCTGTTGTTCTCAGGAGAAGCCATCCTAACCTCCTGCAAAGCCTCAAGCCCTGGTGGCCGGCTGACCTCAGCCTCTGCCCCTCTCCTTCCTCTTGCCCCATCTTCCAGTGGTTTGAGCAAGGCTTCATTCCTTGTGCCTGAGTACTGTGATCCTTTGTTCTCTCTGCTCTGGTGGCATTGCCTCTGGACCCTGCCCAACCCCACACACCTGCATAGGGTGACCCTATGGGTTGGTTTGCACCTGTTACCCTGAGGTAAGTATTATTTTTTTAAATTTAAATTTAATTAATTAACATATAGTGTCTTATTAGTTTCAGAGGTAGAGATCAGTGATTCATCTGTTGCATATAACACCCCGAGCTCATCACATCACGTGCCCTCCTTAATGCCCATCACCCAGGTACCCCAACCCCTCAGCTCCCTCCCCTCCAGCAACCCGCAGTTTGTTTACTGTGATTAAGAGTCTTTTATGGTTTGTCGCCCTCTCTGATTTCATCTTGTTTTATTTTTCCCTCCCTTCCCCTGTGCTCCTCTGTTTTGTTATTTAAATTACACATATGAGTGAAATCATATGGTAATTGTGTTTCTCTGGCTTACTTCTGCTTAGCATAATACCCTCTCGTTCCACCCATGTCATTGCAAATGGCAAGATTTCCTTTTCTGATGGCCGAGTAACATTCCAGTGTGTATATATACATCTTCTTTATCCATTCATCGATCGATGGATGTGCTGATGTAATTATTAATAGCACCCCCTTTTATTTTGAAGTGTCCCAGTTTAGATGATAAATTATAGGGTCCCTCTTCACGTTCACAATCTTTTCATCTAATTAAAATTCCTCAGCTTTAAAAATTCACTGACTGGGGCACTGGTTGGCATGTCAGTTAAGTGTCCAACTCTTGGTTTTGGCTCAGGTCGTGCTCTCAGGCTCAGGTCATGGTCTCTGGGCTGAGCTCTCAGGGCAGTGTCTCCTTGAGATTCTCTCCCTCTCCCTCTGCCCCTCCCACTTGTCCTCTCTGGCTCTCTAAAATAAATAAGTAAATATTAAAAAGAAAAAAATTCACTGACTTCCTCAGGGCAGCAGTCAGTGTGGGTGTGGATGCACACTCCTACACACATGTGACCAGGTTAGGGCCCTGTTTTAGCCCCACACACCTTCTGGAACTTTTCCTATATGCATTTAGACTCACCTTGCAAATATATAGTCATTTATATGAGTCTCTGATTAACACTTGTGATCCCCAGCAGACCGAAGCCTCCTTCATTTAGGAGCCCAGTGTGTGACCCCAGGCCCTATGTGCATCTGGCTCCCGGCTCCCAGGCTGGGGATCCTGGAGCCTGGGCGAGTCAGGGCATCTGCGGTGGACCGCTGTGGGGGAAGCTGCTGACATCAGGCCAGTCCAAGCCCAAACAAGCCAGTTGCCCACACTCTGGCATACACCCCCCCGACTTGGCCGCCCCTTTTAATTATTCCCGATCTCTCTCAATGGGCTTTGTGTTCAGAAAGCCAAA
Source organism: Ailurus styani (assembly GCA_002007465.1). NCBI lineage: Eukaryota > Metazoa > Chordata > Mammalia > Carnivora > Ailuridae > Ailurus > Ailurus styani. The sequence continues at coordinate 4,794,876 of LNAC01000027.1, read as the reverse complement.
AGAGACCAGAGTTCAAACCCTGTCTCCACCTCCCTAAAACTGAGACTTAGAAGAAAAACCTGCTTGGCCCATTCTGCATCCCCAGGGAGCCAGCGAGTCCAGGATCTTCTCTCGTGGTTGGATGTGAGCACGGGGGGTGACTCTTAGCCCTGTGTCCCGGGCTGACCTTTAGCTACTCTCCTTGATCGAGGCCCAGGGATGGCCTGAGGACAGTTGCACAGGTGTCCGTGTGGCTCTAGACAGATGCAGGGCTGGTGCGGGATGGCGGGTGAAGCTGGGTGGTGCGGGCTGATTGCTCCTTTGTTTCCCACCCTGAGTGAAGAGAGAAGGCTTCCCTGGAGGGGCCTGAGCCCAGCAGAGAGGAGAGGGCTCAGGCTCTGGGGTCCTATGGACCCTGGTACAGATTTCAGTTCTGCCTCTCACTAGCTGTGTGCCTGGGAAGGTGGTGAACGCCTCTGACCCTCGGTTTCCTCTTCTAGCGCAGAATTGTTGAGCTGCTTTGCTGAGGTGCTGGGTGCCTCAGAAGCGGTTAGGATAGCCAACATCTCTGATCTCGTTCCCCGCTCTGTCCTCCTCCTCGGGGCCAGAGGTCCCCATTGCCTTTAGTGCCACCTTCGCAGGGGGCTTGACGTATTTTTCTCTGGACTGAGGTTTGGGGGAAGCTGTGTTTGTTGCCCTCCGGCTGCCCCTGCTCTCTGCACGGTTTCCGAGGTGAAGCCCGGCACTGGGGGACAGAGCGGGTGCGGCTCTCCCCGCTTCGGGGGAGCCGTGACCACACTGCCCCACAGAGCGAAGCCCCGTGTCCTGCCTGGTCCCGGCAGCGTTGGAGGGTCCTGGCCAGACCCACCTGTGGCGGCACTTCCTCCCCTTCTCCCCCCGCCGGAAATGTGGACGTTCCTGCAGGCACATCCCTGTTCCTCAGCCTCCTGCTTCCTGCTCTGATCCCTTTGCTGCCCTGTCCCTCGAGCTGGGCTGGCCCCCTGGCCCGCGGGCCCAGCGTGCTGGCTGCCAACGCCCCCTGCTCTGACGGGTCTGGTGGACGGGCCGGGAGGGCAGCGGTGACCTGGGGCCGCATCGGCCTGGGCCTGGCTGTGCTTTTCCTTAGCTCACAGGTTGTCTTCGGGGCCTTAATAGGGGGTTTTAGGGTTTCTGTGTTGCTTTATAATGTGCTGATCTGTGTTTTGATTTCGAGAGAAGAAACTTTATTTTCCAGGACCTCAGATGAAGAGAACCGACCTAATTAGGCCCTCAGCCCGCGGCCCACTGTCCCTGCACGTCTGTGTCCGGTCACTGTACCCGCCGTGTTCCTGCAGTGGACATACGAATTGTCCCCACCCCTCCCCTGCCAGCACGGCTGATGGGATGGTGAACTTTCTCCCGCGGACCCGGTGTTCACCGCGGGAGGGGGTCTTCGGGAGGGGGGACTTCTGGCGAGCATCGCTGGGTGGCTGGGTAGGTGCACGTCGTCATTCACGACCTCCTGCTGGATTGTTCTCCAGCAGGGGGTACGAGCCCCCGGTTCCCTCGACCCCGACACCTCATTGCTCACCAGTCTCTTAGGTGTAAAGGGACAGTTATGCTGCTCAGGAGGCACTCCATGTGCCATGCCTCTCGTTCCCTTCCTCCCTTCGGGGCTCTAGGAACCAGAAACTTCCTCTTAGGCATGGGGTGATTGCTGTCACAGAGAATTACGGAGATCTTCTGCAGGAAGCCCCTGTGCCCGGGGGAGTGGCAGTGCGTCTGCTGTGGCCACTTAGGAAGTTCGCGCTTACCCCACCCCCAGGGTGTCTGTCCTCGGGGGATTCCTCCTGGCTTGTGCTGCTCCCACGGTCGTTGGACTCTGAGTTGGCACTGCCACCCCTGCTTCCTGCTTGGGCGTCTCTGGGTTCCCCGGAGCTTGGAGCTTCGGAGGCCACGTTTCTCCCTGTATTCGGTGGGAGGTCATGTGGACTGGGTGGCAGTCCCCTCAGGAGGGCGGTGGGAGCCATCGCGGCGGTGGCTTCGGTCTGGGCCAGGCTGGTGCTGAGCGCCTGTCGGTCCTGTGCCCTCGGCAGGGTCGAGGAGTCCAGGGCCGGAGGTGCTGGGCCGCGGGGCCCGCTGGAGCATCCTGACCCAAACTCAGGGACACACGCGGCACTGAGGCGACCTCCCTAACTCCCGCGTGGTGCCCGCTGACCATTTCGCATACAGTGTGCGTCCTCTTGGGAACCCGTTGGTGCTGGGTGTGACCTCACAGATGGAGGCTTCGAGAGGCAAAGTCGAGGGTCACACCTCAGCGACACAGGGAAGTCCAGTTAGGGGTGAGTCAGCCAGGCCACGAAGCCCCATATTTTATGAATATGAGGTTGGGCCAAAACCTTGTCATCCAGGGAAGCTTTCTGTGGAACCGAGTGGTCCATAGCTGTAAGCATCGGTGCCAGAAAAACCAAATGACCTCACTTTGGGGTGGCTTTTCCTTCTTTGGAGAAGGAATGTGTGGGCTACTCCTGTGAGCTCCAGCCTCCCGAGGCCTGTGCGCTGGCGGACCTGCAAGGGCCAGAGTTGGACTCCAGACACGGGGGAGGTGTTCCCCACAGCTCCGGGTCCGCCATGGGGAGCAGGCCGTCCTCACACTGGTCTCCAGAGCAAGGTGTCACCCTGCTGCAGGGGGTACGAGGGCAGATGCTCGGGGCTGTGAGCTGCTCTGCTCCTTGGGGAGGCGTCGAGAAGGCCACTGGTACCTCCAGCTCATGGTTCAGGCCTGGCTCCACCAGCGCATGTGGCCAAAGATGAGACCGGTCCCTGTCACCTTGGAATCCTCCTGTTAGCTTTCTTTCTGACCACAGTCCGTAGCTGGCTGGTGCAGTCCGCGTACTCAGCGCCTGGATGAGGGGAGGGTCCAGGGCCTGGCTTTGTGCCTGGTTTCTTGCCAGGTGGACTGATGGGTAAACAACAACAACAAAACCGCAGGAAAAGGCTTAGTGGGGCCCTGGAACAGTTTAGTCTGGGTTTGTCTTTTTTCATAACTGCCTTTTTAAATGCAACTTACATACAGTTCACCCATGTAAAAGGTATGGCTGGAAGGTGGTTCTTGCACTCACAGCTGTGCAATCTTCCTAACCGTCAGTTTGAGAACATTTTTTTTTCTCTAAGATTTTATTCATTTATTTGACAGAGTTGGTGGGGGGAGAGCACAAGTGGGAGGGGTGGCAGGCAGAAGGAGAGGGAGAAGCAGGTTCCTTCCTGAGCAGGGAGCCCGATGCGGGACTCGATCCCAGGACTCTGGGAACATGACCCGAGCTGAAGGCAGAAGCCTAACGACTGAGCCACCCAGACACCTCTGAGAACATTTTCATCACCTCAGAAAGAAAGCCCATGCCCCTTTGCTTCATCCCACTTTCTCCCCTGCTCCCAGCCCTAAGCAGCCAGGACTCACTTTGTGTCTCTGTAGATGACTTGGTTTTTAACAACCGGTGAGCACTCAGTCTGCTTCTGGCCCTGGGCTAAGCCCTCTGCATTCGCTCCCACACCCTCCCACACAACCACCCGTCTATTCCTGTGGAATAGATGTTCGTATTTGTGTTTGTTTTCCTGATGTGACAGCTGAGGCCCAGTGGATCGGGATCACAAAGGCCACCGGAGCCTGCCGAGGGCTGCTTCGCTGCTCTTTGGTCTCTGTCGGTGGGGGTGGAGATGACGGAGGCCGCCGAGCCTCATGGCCTAGAGCTCAGGGGACGGCCTTGGTGTCCTCACAGGGATCACAGGCCCCCTGTCTTTTAAAATGGTTCCCCATTCTCTCGGGAGCCAGCAAGTTCCACCTACACAGGTGGGAAGGCGCTGAGCTGCCCAGGCCTCCATCTGCTTTCTGAGGGCCTTGTCAGGAAGGTGCCTGGGCCTCAGGGAGGCCGCGGGAGCTCTCTCCACCTGGCTCTGTTCATCAGGTCAGACCGCCCGCTGGGGTGAGCCCGTCAGGCCCCTGCTCCTTTTTCTCCCAACCTGGGCTGCAGGTGGACGGAAACGAGGGAACAGACAGGCCCCTGCTCCCCTGCCTAGTGTCCCCACGCTGGCTGGGAGGCTGGTCTCCAAGTCTCCTTATCAGTGGGGCTAAAAAACAACAGCACGTCTTTCCAGCCTGTAGAGCTCTGTGAATGATTAACCTTGATTAAACAGAAAGGGGTGGGGAGTGAGAAGACGAAGACCACAGACGTGTATGGGCTCCTGCTCCGTTGTGTTTGCTTCCATTGGCCTCATTTTGACAGCGACCTGCAAAGTAGGGATATTATGTGTCCCCATTTGTCAGATGAAGGGACGGAGGCCTAGACAGGCTAATTAAGGTCCCGCAGCGAGTGAGGGACAGAGGTGGGCTGGATTGAGATCTTTTAAGAGTCTGCCCTGGACATAGCACCAGGCCGTTTTTGATTAAGTACATAAGATCTAATTTGGTCCTTTCTGATGCTGTGCTGTGTAGGTCTTGTGGCTTTTTTTTTTTTTTTTTTTTTTTTTTGCCTCAGAGAGAAAGAGAGCATAAGTAGGGGGAGTGGCAGGCAGAGCAGGCTGAGAGAGAAGCAGGTGCCCCGCAGAGCAAGGATCCCGATGCGGGACTCATCCCAGGACTCTGGGATCATGACCTCAGCCAAAGGCAGATGCTTAACTGACTGAGCCACCTGTGCATTTCCCAGCAGCTTCTGTCTCTTTAGACCGTGAGCTGAAGAAGGACCCAGTGATGGGACTCTTGGGGCAACGGGAAGGTCCTGCTGTGTAGGTCTTGTCCCTCTTTTACAGGTGGGCATCCTGAGGCCGAGACTAAGAATCCTGGCCAGAGAGAGCTGGTGAGAGGCGAGAGACTGCAGCCCCAGATCTGCCCCCTTGCACAGTCTGCACCCTCCGGTGCCCCAGCTGCCTGCATCCTGAGTTTTCAGGATCCCAGCGTTCACGGGGCCTGGGGGCAAGCTGTGAGAGAGGTGCCCTTTCCAAACACAGGAAACTGCCTGGCGGTTGTCAACTTTGTCCGCAACCACTCCCAGGCTGGGGGAAAGTAAATAGATCTGGGTGGAGATGTTCTTGAGGACTCTGCTTTTCATCTCCAAGCGAGCCAGCTGACAGCTTGCTTTGAAAGGCTGGCAGCGTGCCCTCGATAAGTGAACCAGATACTCCTGTTTATGTTACGAGAGCAGCGGGCATCTGACATCACTTCTGGGCAGCTCTTGGCCTACACGCACCACCCAATGCCCACACCCTGGCTGGCCTGGCTGCAGGTGGGGACCGGAGGGTCTGCAGGGTGGCCTGCGGGAGAGGGAAGGCACCCTGGCCATGGCCGCAGATGCTGCGGAGAGCCTGATCCCGCGCACACGTGCCGGCCCGGTCCCCTCGGGGACCCTGGGCCCGCTGGCCACCCACTGCGCCAGCCGGCACCCTGGCAGAGCACCCACGGGGCGGGGGGGCGTGAAGAACTGGTTTTTGACTCGAGGAGTCTAGACCAGGTCCCTGGTTGCTCTACTCCAGGGAGGGGCACTGAGAATGAGCATCCAGGTACCACCTTCAAGAGGCTGAGAAACTAGACTGGGGTTTTCTGGAGCCTCTTGGCCAGGGAGCGCTGCCCTTCATCTCATACCAGCTGTTGGGGTGGATGTGTGTGATTGCTGGCTTATCCTCCCGTCCTGGCCCCTGCTTACGACTTTCTTTGGAATATTCTACACAGATAAGGCATTTTTAAGTTTTTCAGAACCTTTTCTCTATGTGGTATCTTATTTGATTCTTTTACTAGTTCTTTTAAGTAGATGGGACAGTTTTTTCTCTTTTTTATTACTTTTTTTTACTTGGGAAACATCTGCTTCCCTCTCCCCTCCCTGATGATACATGAGCATGGATCCCTCCCCCCCACAGAAGAATTCCCAGAAAAATGGAAAGTTCCCTGTATCCCATCCCAGAGGTCTGACTTATATAAATGTACATGCTTGCAGACAGACTCTTCTTACATTTGCGTAGCTTTTTTTTTAAATAGGAATGACTGTATATGGTATAAAAATCTAAAGAAACAGAAGGCTATTCTGTAAAAAGCAAATGTCCTTTCCTCCTCTGTCAGGAGGCCCCAGCTCCCCTCCCTTCCAGGAACATTCTGGCATACAGCTTTTGTGGGTGATCCACTGAACTCCCAACAGGTGTCTGTTGTAAGGACCGGCACTTTCAGTGTCGAGACTGAAACACTGATCATACTTTGAGTTCATTGAGATGAAACTGTCCCTATGGAATTTATTGGCCTCTTTTGATAAGGAGCAGAGCCTACCAATCGGAATCAGCCCTACAAGCAACAAAAGATTGCCCCTGTGTGCTCTATTTGGTTGTGCCTTTTTTTTTTAAATTATAGTTCCATTGGTTTTAGGTGTATAGTAGTGATTCTCGACAATTCTATACATTATGCTTTGCTCACTGCAAGTGTAGCTCTCATCTGTGCTTCTCTCTCTGAATTAGGCACGTTATGATGGGAAAAGTTGCTGCATTCTGGCCTGCAAGGTGTGAGGGACTTTTTGGGGTTCCGTAGCGGGAAGGGGTCGAGGTGACTTACCGGGATCACACGCACACCAGGCCCTCTGAACAATAGCTCCCCTGGAATGATCCCAGAGGAGCGGGAGGGTGTGCCTGGGAGAGGTGTGGGCCGCATGTGAGCCTGGGGCCTGGGGCGGCCGAGTGAGGTAGCGCTGCTGTCCCCCCACCACTGCCAGGCCACCTTATTTGGCTGCAGGTGGGTTATCTTGTTTCCTCTGTTGTGCGACCGGTAGAAAAGTCACCTTTGTCAATGGAAGCTTCTCTGGCGAGGTCAGCCAAGAGTGGATGGCCCGGATTGTGCTCAGAGGAGAGTAAACATCCAAAAGGAAAGTGCGAGCAGGGAGAAGGGTGAGGGAGCAGATCGTTAATGCTGGCCATATTTGCAGATGCCTGATCCAGGGAAGCGGAGAAAGTCATGGGCATTCGCTTCCTGGAGCCCCCGCGCTGGTCACGTGTGGATGGGTTTTGTTTCAGGTGCTTTTCATGTTCCTGAGATCACTCACTTAGCTTTGAACCTGCCGTACATACAGTTCTGTATCCTGCTTTTTTGTTAATTATATCTAAGGGTTCTTTCCATAATAATACATAGTTTCAGAGCCTCTCATTTTGGCCGCGTAATGTTCCATTAAGTGGATGAATCATAATTTACTTTCCTGATACTTTATTAGTATAATTTGGGGCTGTTTCTAATTTTTTCCTCTCAAGTAATGCTGACAAGAACATTTTCGTACTCATGGCTTTTATTTAGCAGTGTTTGCCCAGAATAGCGCCTTGGCATTGGGCTAGGGCTTGTGTGCATTTTAGTTTCCCATGGTGGGGAGCTTTCCCCAGGAGACGTACTGTGTCATCCCACTCTCGGTGTCACCCCGCCCGCTGTGACATCAGCCCGCCCACTGTGACGTCTTGAAGGCCTTGTCATGGTACCCACCCTGCCGGCGGAATTAGCAGAAACTTACTTTTGCAAAGGTAACAAATGAGATTCGGTACCCTTTGTTTCAATTCACCAAGTATGGCAGCGTGCATGGTACCTCTCCCTGTCATCCCTGGTGACAGGTGTCAGTCCTCCATCAAGCCCAAGTGAGAGGGAGCCCCTGCTGCCCCGACAGGAAGTCCTGTCAGCTTTTGCTGCCAGATCCATAGATGGCTGCCATCTGCTGCGGTGGCCGGAGCGGTGGTTGTGCTAAGCACCATTGTGTGCTCAGTACTTGTGTCAATACCTGGTACGTTCCTGTTCCTGTGTGTGCCGCTTTTTTTGTTAAGAGACTTAGAAAGATTTCGTGTTTTCCCACTGTGGAGTCAGAGACCCTAGGAATCTTTTTTTTTTTTTTTTTTTGGTTAATAACCCAACGTAGGGCTCCAACTCGCAACCCTGAGATCAAGAGTCGCTCGCTCTGCTGAGTGAGCCAGCCAGGCGCCCCGGTTCTACTTTCCTTACACTCGCCTCTTCTGCTCATTTGTTAAACCTCTTTGAGGCTTCGTTTCCTCATCTGTAAAATGAGGACAAATAAGAGCACCTGCTTCAGAGTGGTGTTGTGAAGATGTACGCGGTAAAGAGGGTAAAACACTCAGAAGCGGGTCGAGTACACTGTACGTGCTTAGTAGATGTTAGCTGTTGATATTGTTATTTAGGGCATCTGTTTGTCTCGTCTCAGTTCTCAACTGATGGTGACCTTTGGTCGTCACCACTTGAAATGGGGAGATGTTAGTGGCATCTCGCGGGAGGGCCGAGGGATGCTGCTGGACATCTGTGATGCATGGGACAGGCCCCCCGACCCCAGACAAGAAACCAACCCCAAGTATCAGTAGTACAGAGGTCGAGAAGCCCTGCTCACACGTTTAAGTGTGTCTCTTGGTAACTGAGCTCCTTAAACATATCTCTAAAGTAACATTTTCAAGGACTGCCTTGGCCTCTCAAAGAATCAGCATCGCAAGGGAACTTCGCTCAGTCCCTGGGATCGTATGGGTCCCTTCCCAGCACCTCACTAAGCACATGCCATTGGCAGGTGGCTGCACACTGGACGTTTGGTCTGTTCTGACATTGAGCTCTAGCCTTCTCGACACTGTCCTCCATCCTGATGATAGTAGCCACCATTCTTTGAACCTTATGCATGAGAGATTGTGCTCAGCAGTTGCCATGTATTTGCTGCATTGACCCCCTCACCATCCTTTGAGGTGGGTTCTGTTCTTATACCCAGTTTACAGATGTGGAGATCCAGTGAAGTCACTGGCCCATGATCGCTCAGGGGCAGAGCTGGGGCTGGGGCTGGATCCGGGTTGGTCTTGCTCTAGAATCTATATTCCTCACTTTGCTTCCTGCCTTGTCCAGCCTGGGGCTGCACCCAGCAGACTTGCTTGCTCATCTATGGGAAGGTCTTTCAAATCTTTAAGGTGAGCCACTGACTACTCTCTTCTGTCCTCTGGTCAGAGAGCCCCAGTTCTCGGAGTTCCCTGGAAAGACAATGTTTCTGATCTGCTCACCATCCAGAATGCTCTCCCATGTCTTGGTAACCGCCTGCCTGCTTCCTGGCTCTGCTCCCGTCGCCTCTCCAACACGCTGCCCCCGAAGAGGCTGCCCCTCCCATGCCAGCTCTCCTGATGTCCCATGAGCTCAGACTCTGTGCCTCTGCTGACCCGAGTCACCCAGATTCCATCTGGTTGCTGGTGTCATTTCACGGTGACCCATTTTCAACGATACTCTGTAAGATCCAGCCCACCCGTACCTGTACCCGAACTCCGCAGTGTCCTGGTGAAACAGAAAGTGTGTGGGGCGGGGAGTCTGGAAGCTGAGTTGTGACTAGACCCGACTTTGTGGCCTGCGAAGAGCCACGTGCCTTCTCTGGTTGTGTGTCCTCCGTGGTAAAGTGAGGCTTTGACTTGGGTGCTGTTAGCATTGCTTCCAGCTGTAACATTCTTCAGTGAAATGTGTTGAGCAGCAAGAACATGTAATAATTGTAGTTCTAATTATTGTGGTAGCAGTGATAATAGGTAATTATTGTCTGATTTTGTATCTTATTTAATTTTCATCACAGTTCTGCCTGGTAGATGCTATTGTCTGTCCCCATTTGACAGATTTGAAAACAGAGGCTCAAAAAGGCCCATGTGATGAAAGTCACATTCTATTGCATCTGAGCTGGGAGTGGGACAGCATGTTCTCAAAAGCCACTTGCTTTTGCAGCATGTTTTATGGGAAATATATACTTGTTAAAGTTATAATGGAAAGGTATTAGAGGATTTTCTGTGACAGTGGGACTTTGAGACCCGTAGAGAAGAAGGGAGACAAAGGTGCTTCTCCATGGCTAGCTCCGTGGAATTCAGCCTGGGCTCAAGCACCTTCCTTCTTCTCCCCTGTCTCCCCGTCATGACCTGTCCATCTGTCCCCCCGCTCCCAACATGGGGCCTGGCCGGGCCCATTCGCAGCCCTGACTTTCAGCCATTAGACAGGGTTAAATATCCAGATCGGAGGTGGGTGGATAAGACAAGTCCTGAGAGAGATTGAACCCAGTTCGGGTTGTCTGTCAGCCCTTCCCTCTCTCCCAGCACCCTCAGAGGTCGCAGCTGGAGGAGGGTGAAGTGGGAAAGGGAACCTGTGAGCATTTCCAATAGGGGGCCCCAAGCACTTTTCCTGAGACCTCCCAGCATCCCTGAGCCCATTTCTGCCGCAGAGTGCATCACCAAAGGCCCATCAGCAGCTTCTTTTCTTTTCTTTTAAGATTTTATTTATTTATTTGAGAGGGAGAGAGAGAGAAAGCATGCACAAGCAAAGGGAGGGGCAGAAGGAGAGGGAGAAGCAGACTCCCTGCTGAGCAGGGAGCCTGATGTGGGACCCTCGGATCATGACCTCAGCCAAAGGCAGACGCTTAACTGGCTGAGCCACCCATGCATCCCCCTTAGCAGCTTCTGTCTCTTTAGACTGTGAGCTGAAGAAGGACTCAGTGATGGGACTCTTGGAGCAACGGGAAGGGCCAATAGGGTGAGGCAGGGTTGGGGCTAATGCCATAAAATGGCCCCCTGCCCTTCATTTGAGTGAGGCTGGACCCTAGCCCTGCTGGGGTAGAACTCCTCACCACATCTGGGCTGGAGGCCCGGGGCCCATGGGCACCCCTTGTGGCTGTTGACTTTTCCTCCTTGCTGGAGCCCTGGGGCACTGCTAAGGAGCAGGCGTCCTCCTCTGTCATAACATTGGACCCTGAGTGTCAAGACCAAGGTCTGTTCACACATCTTCACCGGCAACTGGGACATCTCCACCCTTTGTGCGTGTGGTGGAAATTACTAGAGCTTTGTGCTTTGAATCCAGTTTAATAAGTCCTTTCCTAAGGAGCTCCTGGAGGGCTGCCGTGGCCAGGGAACTGTGAATCTTCAGTCTCAGACACAGCAGGTGGGGTCGTACGCCGGAGGCGAGAACATGGCTGTGGGGTGCCCACGTTGTCCTCCCCACTCCTTCGCCCCACTGGTTTCTTCTCTGGTGAGGATCCACGGGGCCACTATGCAAGTCACGGGCTTTCTGCACCCCACACCACAGTGTTAGTCCTTTCCCATAACACATCCGAGTTCTCAGACACACCGGGTGTCATCTTGGGAGCTCAGGGCAGCCCTTCAGGTGGGACCTGGACAGAGTTTGGCGGCTGAGGACAGGGAGGAGGCTGCAGGCTGGGGCACAGAGCAGGTGCACTGGGAGGTGCTGCTTATTGGTGGAACTGCTTTATCTCCTCCTCCTTACCACTGACGGAGCGCTAAGTGACAGGCATTTTATAAGTGTTTTCTAGTTAATCCTCCTGACTTCATAAAGTGCTGTCACTGGCTCGCTTTTACCGGACAGGGAACTAAAGTTTAGGGAAGGTAAGCTCGAAGTCAGCCACACAGCTGGAAAAGAGTTGAACCAGATGTGGTAACACCCCGACGTGCACGGGCTCAGCGAGTGACCTTCACCCTTCCCTCCCTTGGCGTGAGCTGCGTGAGAGGTGCTGCTTATTGGTGGACCTTTCCTTCAGATGCCCCTTGAAGGCAGTCACCTGTGGGGCCCGGGGTGGGAGACTGAGGGTCTCCCGGTGCCTCGCAGCCCGGGAGGCCTCAGAACCAGGGCTTTGTGTGGAAGCCGTGAGCAAACAGGTGCATTTCTGTCTCCCAGAGTTCTGAGCCTGGCTTCCCCAGGAAGTGGGGTCGGCTGCTTTCAACAGTATTTTCCTCTTGCAAAAGCAGGTTTTTTTTGTTTTGTTTTTTTTCAAAACCAGCCTCTTCTTCCTCTTGTCCCCAACCCCTCTCCACAGCTGAGTGATAAACAGATCTCACAGCCCCCAGCCGTGGCCAGTGGGGGTGATTCCCCAGGACCTTGGGTGCACTGGACCCGAAACTGTCCCCTTCCGGGGAGATCCACGTTCCCAAGAGTCTGTAGGAAACCCCAGGCAGAGGCTGAGTGTGGGCCTGGAAGGGAAGTGAGAACAAAGCCCAGTGGAGATTCCAGATGGTGGTAGAAGCTGCCCTCTCCCCACATCTGTACTGTGATGACCCCCGGGGTGGGAGTATATGGATGGGTCACAGCTGGGAGAGAATGTAGAACCAACCACAAGATAAATTCTCTTCAAGATGAAAGAGTTCTCTAATATGTTTTACAACAACAAAAGTTTTAACAAAATGAAAGAAGAGGCTAAGTACCCCTGGTCTCCTGCCAGGTGGCAGTGCCAACACCTAGTGAACTGGCCTCCTCTAAGCGGTCTTGAACATCCGGAGGGTCCCTGAGGGCGCTTTTGGCCCATCAGCCCCTGCCCTGATACCGTCCGGCATCATCCACAGGTGTAGCTGCATCTTCTAGAACCGCCCCCCCCCCAGCTTTGCATCAGCTCCTCACTGGCTCCTTTGCCCAGTTGTCCAGTTTTTACATCGCCTAGGTTGTCCGCTGCACAGGCAGGGGTTGTTGCTCTTTCGGTCACTGCTGTGTCCCTGACTCTGTGCTCTGGGACTCTGGGCAGAGCATTGAGGCCACATGCTCTCTGACAAGTGGCCAGGCAATGACCGTGCACTGGGCTTTGGGCAACGATGGTGTGGGTGCAGGGTGCTTTGGGCTCTGTGCCCCCAAACCAGGTGTGGCAGGGGGCTGTCAGGAAGGCTTCCGGGAGGAGGTGATCGCTGATCCTGATCTTGGAAGGTGAGTGTGAGCTAGCCAAGCGTGGCACAGAGGACATTCCAGGCTGAGGATCGGGATATATCCGTGCCCGCCCTCATCTGTGTGCCAGTCTTCCCAAAGCTTTTGGATAGCATCCACAAGGCCCTTCTCCCTCGTAGGAGCCCATAGGCGCAGAGTGGAGCCGCGTTTGCAGGGAGAGAGAAGTCGCCTCGTGAGGCATGGTTTAAAGATGAGGCCTGGACTTGGGGGTGTCGAGCGCTGCCGCCTTCTCCCCACCCGCGTGGACTGACACCATCCCTTCTTGCTCACCGGCTCTTCAGCTCTTGCTCATAAGCCCAAGCAGCCGTTTCTTTTCCCCTCATGATCACTGGGGGTGGTATTCCTCCCTTTGGCCTGTTCCTTGCCACTTCCCTTTGTTCCCCAGGGCAAGAGGAAGTGGTGGGGGAAGGGGTCATGAGTCTGGTGACCTTTCTTAGGAGGAGGGGTGGTTCTGGTGTGCCTGCTCCTGGTTGGGTAACACACCGCTCAGCATTGCAGCTCTGCAGGGCTGGTGGGGAGCTGACCGGTGCTGCCGGGGGCGGGGGGGCTGGACAGGGGTGCTTGAGCCCCCGTGTCGTTGAGGGTGCCATTTGGTGCATAGAATTCTGGAGTTGCCAAGACGTAGGCTGCATTTGAAGCTGGCGAGCTCTTCTTTCTGTTTCGCGTGGAAAGGGACCGCTGGGGAGAGGCCCCTGCCCCAGTTTTAGGTGGGCCTGGGCAGTGGAAGCACGGGCTTCTGCCCGTCCCTGGGGCCAGCCTCTTCCCTCTGGGGGCCACGGGGCGGTGGGCCGCTTCAGTGCTGCTGCTCTCCCCCCACAGACTGGAGAATCACAGTATAGATGGGCTTTCACGTAGTCTCCTCAGCGTCCCTTCTGGAATTCCTCCTCACAGCTTTGCAGCGTGAGAGCCTCACACCCTGACGCCAGCCAGCCAGCCAGACACCCAAACACACATGCGTGCGTCGGGGTCCTCACCTTCCTCTCCTTGTCCTGATACCGCCCTTGTGAACTCTGAACCCAGCAAGACCTACCAGTTCTTTCCCTTAGCCAGCTGCCACATGGACAAAGATTTAATCACCTCGTTTGCCCTGATTAATTACTTCAGGCTCACATGCCTCCCCTGGGGTGTTCTGCCTTGTAACTGTGAGGACGGAAACTAAGCCTAAGAACCTAAGAGGTAAATTGCCGGCCCTTCTAACTGTGGGTGGGGAGGGATTAAGGGAGGGTCCAGCCCAGGGTGCCCGCCACACCTTCCACACCTTCCACACCTTCCACACCACACCAGAGAGGCCATGGCAGGCGGGTCCTGGGGCCCACCAAGGCCCCTGCGAGGGCCTCAGAGACCCTGGGACACATGGGGAGCCTGACCGCCTGCTCGTCTTTCCTTTGCCCAGACGTTCACGGCATGGTGCAACTCCCATCTCCGCAAGGCAGGGACGCAGATCGAGAACATCGAGGAGGACTTCCGGGACGGCCTGAAGCTCATGCTGCTGCTGGAGGTCATCTCAGGTGAGGGGGCCACCTGGCCGAGGGGGAGGTGCTGGCCTGCCGGGCTCGGCCACTGCAGGGGACGTGGCCCCGACGCGACAGCTTCTGCTTTGCCTTTGTTCGTGGTAAGCTTTGGGTCCCTTGGAAGAAGCTGGGGGCCCCATGTGTGATTCAGACTAGGAGACTGGGTTTGGTCCTGGCTCTGCTGCCCACTGTCCGCGTGTCCTTGGACAAGTCACTGCCTCTCTGCCTCAGCACCCTCATTTGCAAAAAACGAAGGCCCACCATGGCTGACCATCTCCAAACCTTGGCTCCACTAGTACCTCTCCACCTCTGTCCAGATGATATCACTCCCTTATCTGGCCCCCAGTGAAGAATTTGGATGTCCAGAAATTGGGAGAGACAGCTCCCCTTGAATGCAGATCTTAGGAATACCTTTCTTCCACCACACCTTAGAGGTCGGTGGTTCCAGTTTTTTCTCGCCTTGGTTTATACACTGGGTAATCTTAGCTACTCTCTTTGCTTTTCCTTCTGCCTCGATACCAGTGAGTCCCAGACCTGGTCTGAGTCCAGCGTTTTCCCTCAGGCCTATCTCCACCCAGATGTCTCCTCCACAGCATCCCCTCAGCGTGCCCAAGACTGTGCGGACTGCCCCTGGCCCTGACGGACCTCTTTCCTCCTGTGTTCTCCGTCTTGATCTCCTGAACCAAATGGAGGGCTCAGAGACAGCTCTTTGCCGTGCTTTCCAACTTGGCGTTCAAGTTCCGTTCATTCTGTTTCCTTCTTCTGTTAGCCTTTTAGCTTCTGCCACATGGTGTCAGTGTGGGCCTCGTCAGCTCTCACTAGATGATCCGCAGAGGCCCTCGACCCCCCCTAGCTCCTTCCCCCGCACCGCGGTCCGTCCTCCACGCCACAGCCCGAGGGGCCAGCTGGCGGCCCAAATATGGTCTCGCTGTCCCCTGCTCGGAGCCCGCCAGCGCCTGCCCAGGGCTCGAAGCCCGCAGCCCACATTCCTTAGCATAGCTCACAGGATCCTTTGTGAGCTGGCACCTGTTTCGTTTTCAACTAACTTCCCAAAAAGGTATCAACCTCAGACCCTCTGTCACCCCAAGAGGCGTGCAGTCCTCCCCAGGGACGGGCTCTCTGCCCTCTGTGCTTCTGCATAAACTCCAGCCGACTTGTACCCTGGAACTTTTAAATACCCTCCTGAAATACCCAGGTGAAATCTGCGCGTGGGAGCACGGGAGTGGGGATGGGGGATCGCGGGTGTGCGCTACAACCTACAGAACAGAAAATTTCGTGTTTCGAATATTTTTAATTTCACGGAGTATTTCGTGCCGTCCCTCTGTCGTGCAGACACACCAGCGTCCATCTGCAGACTTCTCTGTCACCCCGCACGGAGACCCCGTGCCCCTCAAACACTGGCCCCCGTCCCTTCTCCCTCGAGCGCCCGGCAGTCACCCTTGTCTTAGTCTCTGAGTGTGACTGTTCCCAGCACCTCGTGTTAGTGGAATCAGACAGCAGATGTCCTTCTATGGCTTATTTCATGGTAAGGCTTTCCAGGTTCATCCACGTGTCCCGCTCTCCTTCCTTTTTAAGGCTAACCTTCCGCCGTACGAACGCACCGCGTTCTGTGTACCCATTCATCTTCGGGCGCACGCTGGGATTGCTTCTACCTTTTGGCCATTGCGACTAGCGCTGCTGTGAATGTGGCTGTACAGATATCTGTTTGAGTCCCTGCTTTCAATTCTTTGGGGTAAATACCCCGAAGTGGAATTGCTGGATCATATGGTAATTCTGTGTTTAATTTTTTTAGAAACCACCTTTCTGTTTTCCTCTAACTGCCTTTTAGAGTGTCCTTCCCTGCCTTCTCTTCCAACATTCCTTAGTTTACACAAACCCGGTGTTGTGCAACTTCAGTGTTTCCCTCCAGGAGGGCTCTCCCCATACGAGTGGCCGTCCTCCTCTGGGCTCCTGTCACATCCCATTCATTCCTCTGTCATGTCCGTTTGCCCATGGTATGATCATTTTTGGCCCATTTGTGGTTTTCTCCATCCCACCCTGAGCTGCTTGGGGCAGGGATGATCTCATCTGTGTCCCAGGTGCTCAGACCGGTACTTGGCATGTATGTGATGCTCAACAAATATTAGAGTGACCAGATGCCCTGCACTGGGCTTTTCTGCATAACCAGCAGCATTTTCCCCACCAAACAGGCAGGCCTGTGCTCAAGGGGACCCATGCACATCTATGAACTGAGGTTATCTCTTTCCCTGGGGTGGGGGACATAGAGTCACTGAGACATTGTCTTTTCCTCCTTGAGTGTCGTGAGGTGAGTAGAAGGACAGAAGGAAGGGGCTGGTGCCCCTAGAGGTCCTGTGACGCCACCAGAATCTGCAGGACTGCTTGTCCACAGGCCGAGTCCCAGGCACACCCCAGACCTCCTAAATTTGAAACTTAGGAGGCAGGGAAAGGGGGCTGGGTATTGGAAGTGCGAGAACTGCGGGCCTGGCTGCCTCCCCTGTCCTGATGGAGAAGTTCTGTTCCAGCCAGGGTGCACAGCTGGGGGGGCTGGCTAGGGAGCCCAGGCTCAGCAGGACCTCAGGGCTGGGGCTTTAGCAGGAGAGCCTCTGGGGGTGGGGGTGGGGGGGTGGGATGGGGCACTGCCTCATCTATCCAATGGGAGGGAGTTCCCGGGGCATTTTGTCTGCCCAGGGGGGTGATGGGTACCTAGTTGGGGAGGCTGAGCAGGGTCCACAGCCTTGGGAGAGCCTCAAGTGGAAGGTCTTAATTTAATCAGAAAAACCCAGCTGTGCTTCCCTGGGAGCTGCCGGGTCTAATCACATCTGTGGCAGGAAGTCTGTTCTCCAGAAGCTGGGGGGGTGGTTTCTGGGAGGCCCCCTGGAGAAGTGCTGCTCCCACATTGCAGTTTCCCTGATCCTTGAGCTATCTCTGCCGGCTGCTAATGTGCTGGGTGCGGCAGGGAGGGGATTGTGGCTAGGCGGGGCTGGAGACCAGGGCAGGTACAAGGGTCCTGAGTTCACAGCCTTCTGGGGTCCCTGGCCTTTTAGAGACTCTGAAGCTATGCGTCCTTCCCCTGATACGGGCACGCATGACACACGTTTCAATTTTGAGTTTTAGTTTAAAGAGGCCCCCGAGTCCCTCTGTTCTGAGCTGAAAGTGCTCTTAATGGGGTGTTTGGGGGAACCAGCCCTTCCCCTGCAGCTTCTGACCCTGGAACCTGCGTTGCAGGAGGGAGCGGACTGAGGGTGGGGAGTCGGCTTAGAGCTGAGCCAAGGATGCCCACGAGGGTCAGCGGTTCTCGAGCAAGAGAGGAACACTGTGGGCAGCTCCATTTAAACACTAGGGGACTTTTTCAGAATATTCTAAAGTGCCCACACATCTTTCCGGCCCAAATAGTATAGACTAGAAGGGGTTCGGGGCGTTTGCATGTGCCGTTCCTTCTGCCTTGATCATCATTCCCTGCTGTCACCGCCCAGCTGCCCTCCCACTCAGAGGCCTTTCCTGACTATTCCACAACTCCTTCATCCCCCACCTGCCCTCCTCTGCATCCTCCTTTTAAGCATTTATCCTTCTTGGTGTTCATTCATTTGCACATGTTTGTGTGTTTCTCTGTTGGAGGTCTGTCTCCTTCTGGTCCAGAAGTGTGTGAAGGCAGGAAAGTATTTTGTTTGCTCCCATATTCCCAGCGCCCAGCCAGGTCCTGGACATACGAGGCTTAATACAGATCAGTTGGGTGGAGGCAAGCCCTGAGTTCTGAGAAGTGGCAGAAGAGGCAGGGTTGACTCTCCTTGTCGGTCCCTTCGAGAGGGGCCCTCGCCGCCCGCAGGCGAGGGTGTCACGAGAGCAGCTGTGCTCCCAGGAAACAGCATCTGACCCTCCCTGCCCTCCCTCTTGGTCTGCATTCAGGGGAGCGCTTGGCCAAGCCGGAGAGAGGCAAGATGAGGGTGCACAAGATTTCCAACGTCAACAAAGCCCTGGATTTCATAGCCAGCAAGGGGGTCAAGCTCGTGTCCATCGGAGCCGAAGGTGAGTGAGGCCCACCGTCTGGCTGCCCTGCGGGGCCTGATTTTCTGCTCCCTGTTCTCTTGGCCTTTTCTGCCCTGACTCCCGGGGTTGCCACACCCCTGCGTGCGCTGGGAAGTGGGGCTGCCGCCGCCTCCATCTGGTCGACCTGTGGATTCTTCATGTAACAACTGCACTTTCTGTCCAGTCTCGGCACCCCCCACATCCGGCTCTGCCCGCTGGAAAACCAAGGGCCCGCTCCCTGGTCCTGACCTTGATGCCCTCCCCCACCGCTGAGCCCTGGTGCCACGAGATCCTGTGAGAGTGGAATGCCACCTCCCTCACCCACAGGCCTGCCTGCACTCTGCTGCCTGAGGCAGCGAATTCCGTTGCCTAGAGAGTGTCAAAACTGTTATTCGTTTGTTCTTGATGGTTTAAAAGAGGCAGTGCAGTTTCTGGTGTGCACCGTGGTGGCCTGGAGGGTTTGGGGACGGTGGAAGAGAACGGAACACCGTAGCCAGGCCGGGTCAGCACTGCGCCCCGTGGGTTCAGCCGGGACTCCCTGGGCACCTGCTGTGCGGCACCAGAAATCTAAGGCGAGGACGAGTTTCCATCCGTTCCTTCGTCACTTGCCGTGTGCGCACGGCTGTGATCCCCGAGCACACGTGCCCTGGCGGGTCCTGTGCCAAAGGCGATCTCACAGATCCCTCCCACAGCCTCCCTGGTGGCTCTCGTTATTACCCTCGTTGGCACGAGAAGGAACCAGCTGCCTAAAGAGATGAAGTAACTTACCGAAGGCCCCAGTGTCAGTAAGTGGCAAAGCCAGAGCTCAGACCAGGTCTGTGTCGGAGAAGTCCCCCTGGCGCGTGGCCTTTTCTTGAAGAGGATGGGGGACTTGCTCCAGTACATCAGAGGAGCGCATCTCTTCTCTGGTGGGAGGAGCCTGATGCGCCCCCGCCACCCGTCCTTTCTAGAAATTGAGGGATTTTATATTGCACATCAAACGCGAATTTTAAGCACCGCATCAGCAAACCACAGTCCGGGGGCTCAGATCCGGCCCACACAGGTTTTCGTAAATACTGAAACCCAGCCACACCTGTCTGTTTACGTAGTCTGTGTCTGCTCTCCTGCTACAGTTGGTGAAAGGGTTGTGACAGAGACCGTATGGTCTGCAAAGCTGAAAATATTTCTTATCAGCCTTTTGCAGAACAATTTCGCCAAGCCCGGCCTTACTGGGGACTCAGGCTCACACTTGGGCGGTTGTGGGTGTCGCCTCGTGCGTGCCAGCACACCCTCGGCTGAGAAGCAAAGTACGCGTCTTCTCCGTCTGTGTGCCGCACACAGCAGGTGCTCAGGAAATGTTTGAAGGACTCACACCTAGCGGGGTACTTTGTTTTGTGAGTGGAACGTAGTCTCTGTTTCTTAAAAGAGTAGTTTGCTCTATTAGGGAAGATTAAAGACTTGGCAGAAAAAGTTTCAACCAAGCAGGGCTGGGAAACCAGGGACGAAGGCGCTCAGCTGGTCTGCTGTAGGCTCCCGTGCCCCCTGGGGCAGGGAAGTAAAGGATGTGTAAGGGGGGCAGGGGTGACGGTAGGGATGGGTGGGGATTGTGGAGAACTGGGGGAAGCACGTCCTTCTAAGCGGGCACCTGCCGGGCAGATCCGATTGTTTGTTGCTGTGGGGGGACACAGGTCCAGCATGGCTAGGACTTCCCATTTTTTCCAAAAGAAGCCAGAAACCCAGATTTTTAGAAAGAAAAATTAAACTGCTACTTAACAGTTCTTTTGTTTTTATCTTTTATTTGTTTGTTTTTTTTAAACTCTGAGCACTATTTCTACCCATTAAAAAATAAATAAATAAAAATAAAAATAAACCTCTGAGGTCCAAAGGGGAATGGCGGGAGAGGAGAGCACTGGGCTCCAGCTCTTCAGCTGGACAGGGTGCTTTGCCTGGGCTCTCCCCTTCTGCNTTAACTCTGAGCACTATTTCTACCCATTAAAAAAAAAATAAATAAAAATAAAAATAAACCTCTGAGGTCCAAAGGGGAATGGCGGGAGAGAAGAGCACTGGGCTCCAGCTCTTCAGCTGGACAGGGTGCTTTGCCTGGGCTCTCCCCTTCTGCCTGTGAGCAGGCCTGTAGGCTGGGTATCACCAGCCACGTTCTGTAATCCAGGCGGGTGAGGCAGAGAAGAGTTGCCAGGGTGGAAGCCGGTAGTGTACTGAGCATGGGTTCTGGGCTAGACTCCTTCCGTGGGGTAGAGCCAGGTTGAACTTGGGACTTCGGGCTGCAGAGCTGAGGTCTGAACCTCTTTCCATCGCTGCAGACACGGTGCATGGAGACTAAGGACAGCACTTTCCTGTGTGCTTGTCCTCAGCTACGGGGGNGGATTGAGGACAGCACTTTCCTGTGTGCTTGTCCTCAGCTACGGGGGGCTAGGTCAGATTGGCTGTCCCTGTCCCCACAGAGGGCAAGGAGCAAAGACAGACTTGGGCATAAACTCCAGCCAGCGCCTCTGACCTTCCAGAAAGTCAGCCTAGCTGGCAATGATTTCTGATTTGTTTCGTGGGCCTCGCTTCTCGAAGATTTTGAAAGGCTCCTTTAAAAAGAGGTAATCCTGACCTCCTCACTGCCCTAGGGAGTCTGTGCTTTAGGCCAAGCCTTCCACTTTGAAGTCCCCTCTCGTGTTTTAAACTGAGCACTAAGATCATGCTGGGATGTGTGCTCTGCCGTGCCAGGAAACTGGATGAGGCCACAAATGGGGTTTGTTTATTTCAATGAAATGCGGTTTATTGCTGTAGACTAGAACATAAAAGGCAGTGGAGCAGATCCCCCGGAATGAGCGCTCGTGGGGGTCGGGGTGGGGAGACATTGCCAGGTACACCGAGGGGCATCTTGGGCTGAGGAGGGCAGGCCCAGCATGGGTGGGCGAGACCCCAGACCTTCAAAGGATTTTCATATGGTGCAGGACTAGACTGGTGAACCCCTGACGGGCAGACCCAGGCCCAGGAGGCCCTCTGGGAATGGAATGGGTGCCCTGGAGGGGCATATGGTCCCTGTCCCCGTCCCTGAAGGTGATCACATGGAGGCCGAAGGCAAGAGATTTCTGTACATCCAGGTGGGATTAGAATAGATCCTTGATTTAGAATGTCTAGACTTCATGGACTTGAGGCTTGACCTAGGTGAGTGGTTGGGATTTAACCCCGTGGGAGGACTGGGAAGATTTTTTATCTTAATCTTCGGGCGGGGGAAAGCCTGATGGCTTTGGGTGCCAAGAGCCCAGGTGTAGTCTTGATGAAGGATCACCTGTCCTCGGGGTGAAGCATGGGTCTGGGAGCCGGTGACCCCGGGGTCTAGTTTCCATCATGCAGCATGTCTTCATTCTGCTCTCTGAGTCATGCGGGGATGACTGGCTCCCTGGGGTGGGGGCAGGGGGTCAGTTCAGAATGCGAACGCATTTTGAGGGGCTGTAGATCAGGAACAGCAGAAGCGTGCCCCCCCTTCTTCCCGCACCCACAGCAGACATTGTCGTCCATCATCACACTTTCGTCCCCAGGGCCCAGGTGTGGCCCTGGGACCCTCCTTTGGGACCCAGCATGCCTAGCAGCTCCCTGACATAAGGCTGCTGGTGAGATGGGGCATCCCTGATCTGGACATACAGACGCCTGGGAAAAGGATTTGTTCTGGGCGGGGGCTATGCTCTGGGAGTGGGACAGGGAGCCAGCGGGCCCTGAGGCTGGGGTGGTGCATGGGGTGTCAACACGCCCCACTTTTTTTGCCTGGACTTGGCTCTTCTGTTCCCTGCAGGATCTGGTATGAGAGAGACTTCAGTGAGCAAAAATCCCTGTGGGTTTCTGGGGAACGGAGAGAGGAATAAGTAGGCAAAAAAAGAAGCCACTCTGTCTCCCTTAGTGCTGCGAGGGCACTGAGCTCAAGGCCACAAGAGGCCCAGGTATTTGGCCTTCACAAGTCGGCTACAAGGGGGAGCCATAGGATGGGGTAGAGGCGGGGCCAGGGCTGCAGCCTCTGCCTTCGGAAAGGTCAAGACCTTTCCACCCAAGCCTCTTCTGGATGTTAAATAAAGTCCCATGTGTTTGAAACACTGTGCATGAAATTTCACACTTGCTTTTTCCACTTTCCATGTTATAAAGATTTCTCCAGGTCATTAAAAACTCGTGAATGCAATTCTTAGTGGCTGCGTTAATGGTTGAGCACAGTGGTGCTCTGTTCCAGACCTGGGTCCTGCCCTGGAGGACCCTGAGTATGGTCATGATATTCCAGCCACAGTCCTGGGTTACCTCTGTCTGTTCCCCGTACGTGGGTCGTGCCCTCCAGTGCTCATTCATTCATTCATTCATTCAACAGAGATCGATGGGGAGCTTTTTCTGTGCCAGGCACTCACTCTGCTGGGCTTTAAGCAGTGATGCAAAATGGAAAAATTGTTCCCCTTGTGGAACTTATGCTCTGGAAGGAGAGAGAGAGAAAACACACACACAGGTGTCAGATGGAGAAGAACCAAGCAGGGAGTAAAAGTGGGGGGTTTCCAGGAGAAGATGAAGCGGAGATGGAGGGAGGTGCGGGAAAGTCACGTGGATATCCAGGGAGGAGAGAGCTGTGGGGGGGCTGTGTAGGCTGCAGAGGGTAGGGGGACTGTCAGGGCCTCACTGGTCACTGGCGTGGACTCCGAGTCAGGTGGGAAGCCTCGGAGGTCCTGAGCAGATGGGCGACAGGCAGGGCGTTTACGCCATCACACCTTGTACTTGGTGTATTCTCACTTTCCAACTTGGGGCCATGATAAACGACCCTACAACAGGCCCTGTCATACAGCTGCCTTACTCTGCATGTCCGACCGGCAGCTAGGCATAGATTCCTAGAAGGGGAGTTCACTGTCAGAAAGTCGAACGACTTCAAGGTGCTTGATCCTGTTGCCAAATTATTTCCCAGAAAAAGTGTGGGTTTTTTTCTTTTTAAGATTTATTTATTTATTTGAGAAAGAGAGAGAGAGCACTGGAATGTGCATGAGTGGNTGAACGACTTCAAGGTGCTTGATCCTGTTGCCAAATTATTGCCCAGAAAAAGTATGGGTTTTTTTTTTAAGATTTATTTATTTATTTGAGAAAGAGAGAGAGAGCACTGGAATGTGCATGAGTGGGAGGGGCAGAGGGAGAGGGAGAGAGAATCTAGAGCAGACTCCGTGCTNGGAGGGGCAGAGGGAGAGGGAGAGGGAATCTAGAGCAGACTCCGTGCTGAACGTGGAGCTGGACACGGGGCTCGATCTCACGATGCAGAGATCACAACCTGAGCGGAAACCAAGAGTTGGACGCTAAACCGACTGTGCCATCCAGGTGTCCCAGAAAGTGTTTTTTCAAACCAACTTACACTTCTAGCCACAGTGTGGTAGGTAGCTGTGTTACCATCAACACCCATGAAGGTGTGTGTTCCTTGTTTTTTAGCTTGGCTAATGTAATAGCTGGGAACACGTTACCTTCTTTAATTACAAGAGAGGTTGACCATACGTATAAATTAGTTATATTTCGTGTTTTGTGAAGTATTTATTCAGGTCTTTTGCTTATTGTGAATTTAGATTTTTTTCCTTATCAATTTATATCAACCCTTTAAACGTCATGAAACTGTTGGAAATCACAAGTGAAGGCATTTTTTAAAAAACCAAATGTTGGGACAGCTGGGTGGCTCAGTCATTAAGTGTCTGCCTTTGGCTCAGGTCATGATCCCGGGGTCCTGGGATCGAGCCCCACATCAGGCTCCCTGCTCAGCGGGGAGTCTGCTTCTCCCTCTCCCGACTCCCCCTGCTTGTGTTCCCTCTCTCGCTGTGTGTCTCTCTCTCTCTGTCAAATAAATAAATAAATAAATGAATAATCTTTTAAAAACTAAAAAAATAAAAACCAAATCTTTAAGAACTGATTCTTAACTGAGTAGCTGTCTGCGTCCCCCTGCGTGCTCTGTGCAGTGCCGGCTGGCTGTTTTACCTCTTCGGGAAGGCGGTCGTATGCTGCTCAGTTCTCCATCTCTCACCCAGGCCCCCCGACTCAGGTCTGTGGCCCACGGGTGTCTGCGGCTCTGGGAGGGGCATGCGAGGCCCTTGTGAGCAGGAAAGAGTCCCATTCTGTCCGTGGCCTGATGTGGGCCTTACTCCTCCTTGGCACCCCAGTGCGGGCTCCGCAGAGGTGTCCGCCCCCCTGGCAAGTGATGGCGGCGCTGTGCAGCTTGCTGGGCCTATAGCGGTATGTGGTTTTGCCCTTCCTTTTGAGGAAGATGGTAAGGTCTTAGAATGTAATTTCCTTAGTGGAATCCACTCTTGTTTAACGGGTCTGTGGGAAGCAGACCCTCGTGGACGTGGGCTTGGGATATTGGGAGTTCCTAGAAGTTACCCCTTCTCCTGGTTCTGTTAGGTTTTTCCTATAGTCAGTTTTTCAGGTTGCAAAAAATAAGATGCTTGTTGGATGCCAGATGGTTACTTAGCTGAGAGTCCTTTGCCGCGGGGCTGGGTTACTGTCTCCTGGTTTGGAAGCAGGGGAGGGTAAGGAGTCTACATTTTACTGTCACGGGTTCAGCCCCTGAGACCGTAAATGGCTCCATGTCTTAGGCTCCTTAAAGACAGGTATTTATTTCTGTTTATATTCCCTGCCTCTCGGCCTGGTACAGAAAAAAAAAATTACTTTATAGAATTTATAGCATTTTTTAAGTCTCGAAGTGTTGCTTAGACTGAATCTAATGGGTTATCTCTTAATTGTGATCTTGGAGTTGTTCGATTTTTAAAAGACATGCATTTTGATGCCCAAGTAACGGCATGGGGTTGATTTGTGAGTTAGTGGACCCTTCAAGATGTCAGTTTACAAACCTTTGTTGGATCCATTCCTTTCGGTTGCCTGCACTGGCTTTTTGGGTGTGGATCGCTATTTTGAGAACTGTGATTGCCCAGACTTCCTAACTCAGAGTTGCCAGAACATTTGTGATGATTTGGAAAGCTGTCCCTCTCCTCTGTCAGTCTCTCTTGCCTTCCCTGATGCACCCACTGGAATTGGTCACACCTATCTTGTGTCCCCGGTCGCCCCCAAGGAGACTTCTCTCCTGGCACCTGTGATACCTGATTGTACTTTTAAAAACATACTTCCTTTTTCCTAGAAGTGGAGCCATGTGGTCTCTGATTTCCTACATGGTCCACGCAGTGGTGTGGGCACTCCGGGAATTTTAACTCTGTCCCTACTAATAGCCATCCTAACATGTCCTGATGCCGTTTCTGTAGAAATCGTGGACGGGAACGTGAAAATGACCTTGGGTATGATCTGGACCATTATCCTCCGCTTTGCCATCCAGGACATCTCTGTGGAAGGTGGGTCTCCTGCTCTGCTTTGTTGATCCCCAAGCCCCCTCCTCTCCCCTGCCCTCACCACCACATCTTCCTCCCTGAGCTCAGCTCGGAGAACCCCCTGACCCCTGGCAGTGGTGGCCTAATTGTGGGCCAGCTCCTGGGCTTCTAAGCCCGTCACTGGCATCTGCCCTCCCACCTCCTGGTCTGTAGAGAAACAAGAACTGTTTAGGTGCTGGTTTCCGCTGGCACGTTGGCCCCAGGGATTCCCACTCACTTGGGGACTGCCCGAGGGTGCTGTGGGGAAGTTGGGTTGTTAAATCCTAGCTTAGCAGCTAGGAGGCAATGTGGCAGGGTCCCTAGTGGACCCGAGGTCCTCCACTTTGCTCCCTTAGCTCCCTCTGGTGGCCGCTTCACAGATCTTTAAGAGGCCGCTCTAGTCTGGGGCTGCAATCTCATGAAACTTGCGGTCCCCACTCCAGAATTTTTTGAACTTTATATATGATGTGTGTATATTTATTTTGTAACAAATTGTATTTGTATATTGATATTCATATTATAAAACACACATTCCAAAACAAATTTTAAAAAGGTGAGATGAAGGTAATATTTTTAAAGTATTTTTTATTCATGGGGCTGGCTCAGTTTGTGGAGCGTGCCGACTTGTGATCTTGCAGTTGTGAGTTTGAGCCCCACACTGCAGAGATTCCTAAAAAAAAAAAAAAAAAAAAGTAAACTTTACAAAATATATTTTTATTCATTTTCATGGCCCAGGAACCTTAGAAAGGTTTTTATTCAAAGTAATTCTTTGGATGCAAAGAATGTGGAATAAATTGCTTTCTTATGGAAATTTTGGTTTGACACGTGATAATACATCCATGTGAAGGCCTACGTTTAGGGCTGAAGCAGTTGAAAGGATGTCCGCAGCAGTCACTTTGAACATGGGTCTTGTTAGCGATGGTGGATATAAATCCATTTTCAAATTGCCTTCTTGATGAGCTCAGTTTGATTCTTTGGGCGCTGATTCCTTCTTAGCTCTGGTTAAATTGTCATTGTTTTAATCTTGTAATATAGCTGATGAACTTGAGCTGAGGAGAAGCATTAGCTTTGGTGATTTTTTTTTTTTATTGTGTGCTTGTGCTTGAAACATTATCTTTGCAGAAATCATTTTTAAAGTCCATTTTGTGAATTCAGAGTAAATGCGATCACCCATGAACCCTCTTTCTCTGGGTACCATTTCTGCAGTTCACAGATGCAAGCACAAGGGGGCACTGTGATTTGCAGCTCTTCTGTGCTGGGAGCTCCTGGGGTCCCCTCAGATGCCTACCTGCTTTACCTGATAGACACAAGTCTGCTTCACACATACAGCAATGGTGTCAATCCATGCATGAAATACAAGGAGACTTTATTTTTTGATAATTCTAATGCTTCTGTCTCACATGGCCCTGTGCATTCCGCACGGCCTGAATACCCCTCCATGGAGATCCCGGGACTTTAGATTTCATAGACCTATCAAACATAGACCTGACATAGGTTGCTGATTTACTTTGTAATGCTCCATGTCTTTGAATAAAAGGGAATGAGGGGGGAGATACTCTGAAAGTTTGAAAGGCCATTATATCAGTATTTAAATGTGTTAAATGGCTGGCTCGTAAAAGCTGCTTCACTTGCTTCTCTGTTTCTCAAATAAATTCTCCAACTTTTTGAGGAAACAGACTTAGTGGCCTGATAGCCGCAGGGTTGGCATCTAGGGGTCTTTGTGTGGACCCCTCATGTGAACGAGCGTGGACCCCGTGGGCACGGTGGAGTTCCTATGAGTCAACACCCCTCCCTGCGCTGCGCTGGCCCCCTGACCTCTCTGCCCGTCGTCCCCCTCCTCACAGAGACTTCCGCCAAGGAAGGGCTGCTCCTGTGGTGTCAGAGAAAGACAGCCCCCTACAAAAACGTCAACATCCAGAACTTCCACATAAGGTGAGTGGCTGGGGGCTGAGGGGCTCTTGCAGAACCTGGGCTGTTCCCCTCCCCCCCTGAGACCCTTTGGCCCCCTTTAGCTGGGATAGTCTCAGCTCTGGAGCAGAGCAGAGGTCCTTGGGGAGGAAGTTGCTTCCTAGGGGCAGGGTGCCACAGACCCTCCAGTGCCACCTTCCCTCCCAGTGGTGCCTTCGATGTGGCCGCTGCTAATACGCCTTTGGTTGATATTCAAGCTATTGAGGAGCTCCCCAAGGAGAGTCTCCAGAAAGTTCCAGCCTGGGGCACTGGAACAGAATGGGGAAGGTGGGGGTGGGGTGGGGAGAGCGGACGACAGAGACCTTGGTAGAGAGTAGAGGTGGATGTGGTAGGTGTCTCAACTTGCCAGGCCCCCAAGAGTCTCTGCAGCTCACTCCTGCTCTGAAGCACTATGTGTTCATCCCTGGGGAAAAGGAGGTCCCCCTCCCCCCCTCCAATCCTCGTTTAGAACTTCCTGCTTAGGTAGTGCCTGGCCCCACTCACCAACTTGCCCCCTACCTTCTCTCTCCCTCGGGCAGCTGGAAGGACGGCCTTGGCTTCTGTGCCTTGATCCACCGACACCGGCCTGAGCTGATTGACTACGGGAAGCTGCGGAAGGTACGTGAGCTTACCTGACTTCCTTGCCGGGTCCCTCCTGGGTTGGGGGGGCGGGCAGGGGGAGGCAGAAGGGCAGGATTGGGGCCCTCTGCTGAGAGCCCATGGCCACAGTCAGGGTGTCATTCCCCTGAGACTAGCCCTGGAGACAGCCTGTAGAAGTAAGAGGAAAGCATCTTCCCTGTGGGGGCTCCTTCGCTGCCTTGTGTGCGTATCACTGTGCCCTCGCTGGCCCAAACAGCGCCCAACGTCGGGGACCGCTGCAGCCTGTTGTTGGGGTGAAGGAAGGGATCCTCACTGACATTTTCCCCATCTGTCTTCCGGGGTTTGTAAAGTGGATATAGTACTTCTGTGATTTAAGCTGTTGCATGTTCGAGGCATTTGCTCCCATCCAGGTCCAATACTTGCTGTGCAGTCCCCGAAGATTCCCGCCAGACTCATCGCTGAGTTTGGCTGGGGGATTTTCTTCAGCTGCTGCTCAATTTCACTTATGCTCTTGGGTTGAAGCTGCGGGGGGTTTCCTGAGCACGTGCATGACGGGTTGAGAGGCAGACTGGGAGGTGGGAGCTGTTCTTTTTTTTTTTTTTTTTTTTTTTAAGGTTTTTTTATTTTTTTTGAAAAAGAGCAAAATTAGGCAGGGGGAANAGAGGGAGAAGCAGGCTCCCTACCGAGCAGGGAGCCTGATGTGGGACTCGATCCCAGGACCCTGGGATCATGACCTGAGCCGAAGGCAGCGGCTTAACCGACTGAGCCACCCAGGCGCCCCGGTGGCAGCTGTTCTTAATCTCGTGGTGGTTCTGGCATCTGGGCTGGCCTAGATCTTGGAGAAGCCTGTCCGGGACCGCTCTGAACTCACCCACCAGCTTTCCTCTGAGCCCGTTGTGGTGCCCAGAGGCCACCTGTGGGGCCCTCCACACACCCCCAGCTGATGATCCAGAGCTGGGGTGGGAATGTTGCCAGTCCCTGCGTGACTCTCTTGACAAGGCAGCTTCTAGGAATGTCTGTTCTTCAATTTCTCCACTTGGCCTTGACACTTGGAGAACGCAGTGTTCAATGAAGACCCCCACCTGGTTGTGCCCCCAGAGGCCAGGCTTGACGTTGCCAGTGCGGGAGCTGCCCCGGCAACTCCGTGATGGTGTCAGGGCCTCAGTTTCCAGGCTGTGGCGGAGGGAAGGGGTGGACTCCCATCACCTCCAGTCACTCGAAGCCAGGCCAAAGTCTGATGCTGGGCCTCGGGCCCACTTTCTTTTTCTCTCTTTCTTTCTCTCTTTCTCTTTTTTCTTTCTTATTTATTACTATCTTTTAAAGATTTTATTTAGTTGACAGAGAGAGAGAGATCACAAGTAGGCAGAGAGGCAGGTAGAAAGAGGTGGGGAAGCAGGCTCCCTGCTGAGCAGAGAGTGTGATATGGGGCTCGATCCCAGGACCCTGAGATCATGACCTGAGCCGAAGGCAGAGGCTTAACCCACTGAGCCACCCAAGCGCTGCCCCCTTCCTTTTTTAAAGATTTTATTTATTTATTAGAGAGTGAGTGAGAGAGAGAGAGTTAATCCGTAGCCGTTTGCCACCCCATGTAGAGTGGGGGGCCCTGCTGACTGTGGCTGTCTGGTCCCTTCCCCCATGCCACAGACTATAGGGTCTGAGCCCTCTGGGAGGTGAGACTCTAGGGCCCTTTGTCTGCTACCCGGTCAGCTGCCCAACCCCACGTGTCTTGTCTTTTCACTGTATCGCTGTTTCTCTCTCTTTAATTCAGTAATATCATTAGAATCCAGCCCAAATGCTAGCACAGACCTGGTCCCACTGAACCACGGATGCCTTCCAGAAAGCACAGGTTGCTGAAGCCAAGTTGCGTTTGGACATAGGGGAGAGCTCTGGGGCTCTGGCTGGGAAGCTGTTCCTTCCCGCTGTGGCCCTAGCTGGGCGTGAGACCCTGGCCATCCCTGGAAATTGAGTGTGGCCGGCGAGCGTAGCCCAGGGCCTGAGGTCTGCTTAAGGCCCTGGACGGAAGTGACTTTCAGTGCTTGGCATTGTTGGGTTTTTTTTTATCATTCTGGAAGCTGCCAGAAACTTTCCCAGAAGGACTCCACCTTCTCTATTTTGAGCAGTTTCTTCCTGAAAGCATCCGGGTGAACGTATTTATTTCTTTGTAGCTTTGTGATTCTCATCTTAGCAAATGGGGATACTGAGTCTTGGGCTGACAAAACCAGGCTGCTGTAGGTTAGTCTGGGGAACCGGGAAATAGTGTGGAAGGACCAGCAAGGAAATCCCATCACTATGTGGTGGTTTTTTTCCCCACATTAAAAAAATTCTTTTAATTATGCTAAAACATACATAAATAAAATGGAATGTACATAAAAACACAAAACATAGATGACATAAACACTTGAGCCACACACTGAGGTGTCCGGGGTGGTGGCAGGGATGTGGCTCTAGTGCTCTTGGTCCTGCACAGCCAAGACCCTGCACCCATGAAGCCATCAGCCCCGCTCCCTGTTCCCCTGGCCCCTGGCTGCCACTGTCCTGCTTTGTGACTCAATGAGCTTGACTGCTCTGGATGCCTCGTGTAAGTGACTCCTATAGTATTTGTGTCTGGTTTATTTCCCTGAGTGAATGTTTTCAAGGCTGATCCAGGTGGTAGCAGGTGTCACTCTCCCAGACTTCTTGGGCCCCCCATGCCTTCATCCTCTTTGTCCTCTAGGATGACCCACTCACAAATCTGAACACAGCCTTTGATGTGGCAGAGAAGTACCTGGACATCCCCAAGATGTTGGATGCTGAAGGTAAAAGGTGTTTCCTTCTGTGCCTGTGATTCTTCTCTCACCTGCCCACCGATGGCCTAGATGGGTGGGCCCCGACAGGCCGAGGTGGGAGGGGGAGAGGCCTGGCTCTGCGACCTCATCTGGGGTCCCTGGGGGGCACCTGCCTGTTGGGGACTCCTCATTCCCTGCGGTCTGGAGGGGAGGCTAGCTGATCAGCATCAGCTGCCTGAGGATGTTTCTCTCTCTGTCTTGGAGCTGGGGTAGTGGGTGCTGGGGTGGAACAGTGTTCCCTTGTGGTTGTAAGGGAGGGAAAAACTCTTTTCCCCTACCTCCTTGGGCACTCCAGCTGGGATCTGTAAATTAGACTGGGAAAAGACAGATTAACGAGAGAAAAGCAAACAGAAGTCTGTCAACATGTGCATTCACAGAGAGCTCTCAGGGATGAGTACTTCGCAGGGGTGGTGAGGAATTTGGGGTCTATATCCACCCCTGACTTGTAGGGGAAAGGGAGGGGACAGCCAGCATTTATGGAAAAGCAAGTGACTCTTTAGAAAGATGACTGGGCCCTTGGGAGACCACGAGAGAGAGGTGATAGTTGGTGACATTGTCTGGGACCATTTTCGAATCTATGCAAAAGCAGGAAGAATAGCATATGAACTTCCATATTCTAGTCATCCCGAAGAAACAATGAGGCTTTGCCACTTTCTTTCCCCTTTCGTTTCTAGTTGAAATATTTTAAAACAAATCCCAGACATCACAGCATCTCACCACTATGTACTTGAGAATACATACCTTAAAGATGTGGATCTCTTCTTATGTAACCATAAAACAGATTTCACACCTAGCAAGGTGACTGTAATTCCTTTATATACCTTTTGCCCAATTCAAAGTCAAGTTTCCCTAAATGTTTTTCTTGAGAGTTGGTTTGTTTTAATCAGGTTCCAAATAAGGTCTGCAAGTGGCATTTAGTTGTTCTGTTTCTTCTGTCTTTTCCCGTCTGTAGCAGCCCCCTCCTCCCTCCGTTCCTTTTTCTTCCTGCCGTTGAACTTGTTGCAGAAATGGGGCCAGCTGCTCATGGAACGTTCCTTATTCTGGGTTTGTTGTTTGCCTCCTTGGGACACTGTTTCTCTGCTCCCTCTACCTTTCCTGTTCCTGTAAGTGAAAGCCGATGCCAGAAGCGGGTAGGATTCACGCTCAGCATTTGGGCATGGAAGACTTAGAGGTTCTGTCAGCTTCT
This sequence comes from Ailurus styani, assembly GCA_002007465.1. Taxonomy (NCBI): domain Eukaryota; kingdom Metazoa; phylum Chordata; class Mammalia; order Carnivora; family Ailuridae; genus Ailurus; species Ailurus styani. The sequence goes on along the minus strand of LNAC01000027.1, from coordinate 4,762,765 downwards.
TTCTGCGTCACATCACGAAGTGCATCATGTGTTCCCCAGCTGGCTTTTAACTCCAGATTTTTCTTGCCAGACATCGTCGGAACCGCCCGCCCGGATGAGAAAGCCATCATGACTTACGTGTCCAGCTTCTACCATGCCTTCTCTGGAGCTCAGAAGGTACCCGGGGCCCCCTGCTCCTTCCTCGTGCAGCACACCTCATGCCGGGCCCCAAACCGTGCGCCCCCGCCCTGCCCGCCTCTCCCTGGCAGCGGGATCCGGAGGGTCTGTCTCTTGGGTAGAGCTAGCTCCTGGGGCCAACGTGGCGTGCTGTTCTTGCTCGGCTCCTCCTACCCTGCCTCTCTGCTCCTTCTCTCCTCTTCCTCTGCAGTCTTTGAGAAGACTGGGCTAGAGCTCGCCTTCTGGGGCCCAGAGGGCTGGCTTGAGCAGGAAGAGCTGCATGTGTGAAGTCAGGCTGGGGGTTCTGGATGCCTGGAAGGCGCAGTGGGCAGCGGCCCCTCTGTGCCCACCTTCGTGGAAGCTACAGGCTTTCATGGAGCCGCGGGGCTTCCCCTAGGGAGGCATCTCCTGTCTCCAATGACCTATTTTACAAAGGTGTCACAAAGCCCCCATCTTTCTCCCATTCACGGGCATGATTTAGCAAATTCATCCACAGCTTTTTTTGGGCCCTGGTGCCTTTTATATCCTTCTATATCGTGCCCGGGACCCGCATGTGGGGTCACTCTGCACTCTGTATTCGCAGACATAAGCACAACCCCTTGGAGGGGGTGATAGTGGGGGAAGGAGGAGGTGGGCAGCTGTGAGTCTCCTCAAATGCCCTGGCTCAGTTTTGCTCAGGGAGGCCTGAGTTTAAAGTCCAGTTGTGCAGGTTCTGCACTGCACAAGGGTACCACAACTAAAGAGCACCATTCACACTGCAGACATTGAAGATTTGAATATTTTCATTACTAGGCTTAGCTCAGGCAGCAGAAGCCCATCTCCTAGACCCCTCTCACAGGCAGGACCCTGGAAACACCACATGCAGGTTGACATGACCACAGACCACAGGCTGGGCCTTCATGGTTTCGGGCCGGGGACCTGTCCCATCATGTGGATGTGCTCAGGCAAATTGCCCACCCTCCGCATGGAGTCTGAGTGACCGGTCTCCAAATGCATGACGGGGGTGCTCCCCCCACCTCTGCCCGGCCTGCCCCTCTGCTCTCTCTCCCCCTCCCCTGTCTCAGCCTGTGCTCTGTCCCCTCCCCGCCCCCTCTCCTCCCATCATCTCATTTCTCCTCTTTCTGCCCATTCCCTCAGTTGCTGTCTCTGCAACCGTCCTGTGTTCTCTCTGTCCACCACGGCCGTTTGGGTTTATTCTGTGCTGCTGCCACCCCCCTTTCTCCTCTCAACCTCTTCTCCTTCTCTGTGCAGATGTGTAGGCACGCTAAGGCTGGATGGGAAGGCCATGTGACCTATTGTTTCATGTCACTGCCACGCCTTCTTGGGTGCGCAGAAGGTGAGCTCTCCCTTGGCCTGCCCGCTCTCCCTGCCGCCCTCCACCCACCTCTTCCGTCCTCCCGGGATGTTCCAGCAGCAGTCCGTGGCCCCTGCAGTGACAGGAGGGACTAGAGAAGGCCCCCTGCCTCTTGTGCTCTCTGAACCTTGGCCAGGACACCTGAAGGCGCTGGAGAGCCCCAGCCTCTGGCCCCCTATGTCTCTGGTCCATTCACACTGGGCTTAGTGGAGGCCGTAGACGGGAAAGGAGCTTGTGGTCTCAGCTCCTTCCCTGGACCTTGAGTCAAGAGCCCTTGTTCCAAGCGGTAGAGCTCCTGGCTGTGCTTCCTGACTATTCCCTGAAACATTCAGGAACCCCTTTGTTTTCTCTCCTTCCCGCTTAGTGAAGACCATCCTCTCAAGTTACCCAGCAGACAGGGCAGGGAGAAATCTTCCTGCCTTCCCCCCCGGAATCCAGGCCTGAGGCTCAGCGCCTGGCCCAGCCAGGCCTGCCGTGGGCTGTGGTGCAGGATGCACACTCCACAAGGGAGCAAGGGGTGCCCCGTAGACCATGGAGATTTGAATACTTGTTACTGAAGTAATCCTGCAGATGGCGGGAAAAATAGACTCTAACATATCAGTATGATAGTTTTCCACTAGAAGTGCCCTGGGAAGAGGCGCCTTTAAACCATCCCACAGTAGCACCGAATGGGCGAGCAGCAGCCCTGTTCCCTGGCTGGATGGGCACCCAGAACCCTCCTTGCCTTCCTTCCGGGCCTTGCCTCGTTGGCACGGAGACAGGAGAGCTATCCTGCGTGGAGGCTTCCTCGCAGGTGTCCTGGCCCTCCCAGGATCCCCAGCCCCTTCCAGCCTCTTCTCTGGTCTGCCTCTTGCTTCCTGTTTCTCTCTGTCCCACCTCCACTGCTGCTCTCTTGCCAACTTCTTCTGGCCCCTCTGACCCCCCCCCCACCCCACCTTTCAGCCAGGCGGTGAGCAGCCTCTGTCTACTTGCTCCGAGGGCCTGACCTTGATACCCACAGAGGGCCCACTTGCCTGTGTCCGTAGCTAGAGGGCGCTCTGCTGTGGGGTTTTCCTTTTTCCAGCTCATCCCCTCTCTCCCCGGCTTCTCCGAGGGTCCTGTCCTGGGCTTCATGCCTACTGACACTGGCCTTCCCTGTGTCCTGGTGGATGATGCTCGGACGGGAGTGCGTGCGAGAGTGTGTGCGCGTGTGTACGTGCGTGTGCGTATGTGCGTGTGCATGTAGCAGCCTGCTTTCCTCATGCCACCTCCCCCCATGCCCTCCTCCCTCCCTCTCATCCTTGTTGCAACCATTTCATGCTCCTTTTGTCCACATTCAAGGACAAGGTCACCAGCGTGGGGCTGGGGGTGGGGCAAGGGTGCTGGTGTGTCTCTCAAGTCCGGGGTCGAGAGCCTCTCCCAGAGTCGTACCTAAACACTTCCAAGGATTCAGGCAACTGCTTAGAGCCGAGTGGGCCAGGCGAGGGGAAGCTTCGCCCTCTCCTGTGGAAGAAAGGATTCTTTCAGATGCACACACTCTTCTTGTCTTGACCGTCTCCATGTCTCGTGCCAGTGCAGGGACGGATCCTGAAACCCATGCCCAGTGCCTTCCATCCCCTCCACTGTCTTTCTTTTGTCAAGCCTTGGAGGGTGGGACTAGAAAGACAACAGAGTGCCTCGCGTGCAGGCACGTTCTACACGTGTGTGTGCGCACGCGTGTCTGGCGGTCCATGTACCCATACAGGTGTGTGGCGTGCAAGTGCACATCATTGGTTTTCCTTGTCGGACGAGGACCAACTTCGTTTGACCTGTCGGTTTGGGTTCTGATTCTTTCTCAGTTTTCTTTTTTTTTTTTTTTTAAAGATTTTATTTATTTATTTCACAGAGGGAGAGAGATCACAAGGAGGCAGAGAGAGCAGGCAGGGGGGTGGGGGAAGCAGGCTCCCCGCTGAGCAGGGAGCCTGATGCGGGCCTCGATCCCAGGACCCTGAGATCATGACCTGAGCCGAAAGCAGAGGCTTTAACCCACTGAGCCACCCAGGTGCCCTCAGTTTTCTTTTCCCCTCCTTTTCCCCTGTGTCGATTCAGAATCAACAGAAAGCAACAGCTTCTGTTTATGTGGTCTGTGCTTTGAAGTTCATGGTCTGTTGGGAACGACCGTGAGAAATAACCATCTAAGGCACAGACTAGTTCTGCTGTAGGTGTTTCTGGATGCTTTCAGGAGTAGATGGTGATGTTATTATCTCTCTGGCCCCTTGGTGGTTTTTTTCACATCGCGACTCTCCTATGGGAAAGAAGCAAGCATTCCTGCCCTCAGGGATGCACAGTCTGTCTGGGGGAAGCCCTCACACCCAGAAGCCGGCAACAGCTGTGGTGCGGTCACTGCCCGCTTTGCTGCAGACTTGAGCAGGGGAGGGGCGGGCCGGAGGGCTTCAGGGCTGCAGGCTATATAACACGGACGCTTTCCTGAGTAGGAGGCCCTTGAGCTTGGGAGTCTTTGGGCTTGAGCAGGGGTCCTCAAGTGAAGATGTGGCAAGGGTGGGGAAGGCAGTCCCAGCGTGGGGGACGGCGCAGCCTGCGAGGGGAGGGCGAGCTCGCCCTGCCGGCCAGGTCTCTCCCACTGGCCGGAGCGAGGCACCCTGGGGGAAGCCAGAGATGGCAGCCGGGCAGCGTGCTGAGCCCCTTTGCCTGCGGGCCCCGCTGGTGGGGACACGGGGCTGAGTGCTGATTTAGACATGGGGAGGGGCTGAGCTGTGGCAGGAAGGAAATGGGCAATTCTAGGTTTGGGAAATTTTTGACTGAAAAGGTCACAGGTGACATTTTGGTGGCATTCATGTGAATCCCTGTGGATTGTGGGTGGCAGAGCCATTGTGCGTCATTTGGCCACATTCGGATGGCAGACGTCACCTTAATTCACTACTTGGACCAGCGAATTTGATGTTGCTTTTTATTTATTTATTTATTTATTTATTTATTTTAATTTCTTTTTCTTTTTCTTTTTTTTTTAAGATTTTATTTATTTATTTCACAGAGGGAGAGAGATCACAANTAATTTCTTTTTCTTTTTCTTTTTTTTTTAAGATTTTATTTATTTATTTCACAGAGGGAGAGAGATCACAAGGAGGCAGAGAGACAGGCAGAGAGAGAGAGGGGGAAGCAGGCTCCTCGCTGAGCAGGGAGCCCGATGCGGGCCTCGATCCCAGGACCCTGAGATCATGACCTGAGCCGAAAGCAGAGGCTTTAACCCACTGAGCCACCCAGGCGCCCTTGATATTGCTTTTTAGAGCTGTAGTCTGGCTCGGGATAGCTGAGATTCGTGTGGGCTCGCTAAGTTGTTAAGTACTCCAGGAATAATAGTCCCTCACTTAAAAAAAAAATAACACTAATATAAAACCAAACAGATTGTTCTGCGTTAAGCTGTATGATGGTACAACTTAAAGTAAGTCATGAAAAAATAAACCAAGGGAAGGTAAACACAGATTTCTAGAAGCCTTCCTTTGGCATTTGGAAGTAATCCTTTTGCCCAGCATTTTGAAATATTTTCTCAGCCCGTTAATGATATTTGTGCTTATGTCCCTTATCTCATGCAAATTCCGTTAAGGTAAGAGAGGCCTGGGCGGTCTGGTTTTCTTCTCGGTCCCAAAGCAGCCCGTCTCCTCTTGCAGGAAGAGCTCAAGGCCAGCACTCCTCTGGGGTCAGTCTTCTGATCCGGCTTCAGTTTCTCTTTTTCTCAGAGGATGAAACTTTCCTCCCCTAGAACAAATCTCTCCTCTGAGCCATCTTTATGGCTTGATGGTGCTGGGTACCTCTCTCCTACATCCCCCGTAGTGATGGAGTTCTTGTAGCCACGGGAGAAATAGTTTCTAGAAAACTAGAAAGTGGGATGACTAGGCTAGGCCTTGGTCCCACCCTCAAAGGTCTCATTTGCCTTCCACCGAGGTGAGCATGTCCCTCACGCCTGCCTTCCCTGCGTGGCCCCTGTGGCCTCCTGGGCTGGGGATGGTGGATGACTGATCCCTTCTTTGTAAAGGGACCAGTGTGGAAGCAAGTGTCACCTCATCGGCTTCTACGGGGGGAGTTAGGCAGTGAGCGAAAGAAACGGGTCAACAAACTTTCTATGTGTCTTTTTTTTTAACTTAAAATCAAATCTGGATTCCAGGAGCCTGCTTCTTTCCTAAAGGGAACCGTGGGAGTTGGGCTGTCCCTTGAGGGCAGAGGCACCCCCGGTGGAGTTTGCAGACCGGCCACTGCTGTTTCTAAACAAACTACTCTTGCTCCGTGATGCCTGTGCTTTCTTTCCGAAGGCAGATTTCCTGCTTATGATGATCGGTTTTCTGTCTCTCCAGGTGAAGCCACCTGGATGTGGGCAGGCTGAGTTACAGGCTTGGGAAAGAGGTGGGACTCTGGGAAAAATCCCCAGGTGGCCCACTGGGGAACTGGCTCCCAGACTTCATCTGAAAGGAGCCTCTGTTGACCCTGGAGCCAGCAGCAGGCTCCGAGGGGTGGGCGGGGCTCCCGAGGGGGCGCCCAGGATCTGTCTCCTGCAAGTCCACCAACACAGGCCTCATTCAGTCTGCTGGTTTGCCAAAGTGGCACACAAGTCAAAGCTTAGGAGCGGTGAGCCCAGGATTTCCAGATGACTCGGGAAGGTAATGAGGCCAAGGAGGGCTTTATCCAGGAAACACAGCAGTGGGAGCTGCTGCCTGCCCGATTCTTACCCACTTGGTCAGCATGCTGGACATAGTTTACCTGTGTTACTACAGAGATCACCACCCTCCCACCCCGGGGCCCCCCTCCCCAGCCTTCAAGGGAAGTGGCCCTGGTGACTTGAGGTGGATTGCTACCCGCAGCCCTCCTCATGGGGCACGTTGGCCTGTTTTCTATGACCTTGCTTTTTCCAGGACCCCAGAAGGAAGGAATTTCCCTCCTTCTCACCTTTTGGGATTCCCTGTGGTTACCTGTTGGTTCTTAAGAGGAAGGATGATCCATCAGGAGTTGTATGTGAGAAGGGGCCACGGCATCTCCCGGGCAGAGTTAGGCTGGAGGGCAGAGGGGTGAGGGTCTAAGGATGTGATCCCTTGCTTCAGTATCTTGAGACCTGGGTCTCAAAGCACCCATCTTGTCTTGGAGGAGTCTCGGTGGGGGTGTATCCTATTTGGAAAGTTCTGCAGAGAAAAAAACATTTGCATCCTAAACATTTCTTTTCAGTTCAAAGCACCCTCATTCTCCAGAAGTTCTTATGTCTAGCCTCTGTTTATCTTCAATAAAAACTCATTTTGTCTTGTTATCAACAAGACAGCTCTGAGGCACCATCTTTCTATCCCTTAAGCCCTTGTCATCTGCAGGGTCACCCTTCACTTACGGCCCCAGGATGCGTATCTGTTTTTTCATTGGCATTATCTGCTCCCACCCCCAGCCTTTCTTTCTATCCCAGGATCCCAAAAAGGCTTTGTGTTCCTCTCCCCTTGGAGTTGGGTCATGATGCAAAAAGACGAATTTAAAAGTCACCGGAGCGACTGGTGACGTAGGGTCGTCTGGCCCTTGCTGGTGTTGGGTCCACAGTGCCCTCCGTAGCCCGAGAAGGCAGTGTCCCCTGGAGTTTCCGGGCCCTTGCCTCTGATTTGCGCTCCGTCCCCTCTCATTCCTCTCATTGCTAGGGCGCGTGTCAGGCATGTTAACCCAGCACTCACTCAGCACGAGACCTGCGCTTAGCTTTCCCACAGGCACCCGTGCCCAGCTTCCTGGACATTCTTCCCATGCTGGGTTGGTCCTTAAGTCTTGCCCTTCGTGCCATAGAGAGTCTCTGAGTCCTCTCTGATGTTCTTTGGGCTTTGAGCCAGGAGTAGCTTCAGTCTCGATCCTGAGAGGCCCCGTTGCTTCTCAGTCAGCACCTTATTCCAGACTCCCAGGTTTGAATTTCTGCATCTCGCAAGATCCTGGCCAATCCAGTCTGAGAGCCTGAGCCTTGGGACTCCCAGGCCTCCACTTGGGATTCGAGGCTGGGTGTCAATGCTTTCACCTCTTTACCTGAGCTGAACATTTTGATCATATCAGTCATCACATTGGTGTCTTCCCAATATGCGTGGTTGGCCTCAAACTCAGGTCCTTCTCCAGGGATCCCCAGTGCAGCCATCAGGATCTTCCTTTGGGCTCCCTTGATCCGTGGGGCCCAGCGTGGGCTGGCAGAGGCTGGCGAGGACGACATGGATTCACAGCCTTGGGTGCTACCTTCCTGCCACATGGCGTTGCAGGGATGGGAGCTCCTGCTACCCAGGGCTGACCGTGAGCTCCCCTCCACCCCCTCTCTTGTTCCCAGGCGGAGACAGCAGCCAATCGCATCTGCAAGGTGTTGGCCGTGAACCAGGAGAATGAGCAGCTCATGGAAGACTATGAGAAGCTGGCCAGCGATGTGGGTACCTCCTGGGTTCTCCTGGCCTGGCTCGAGCCAGGCTCTGCTACCCCACCCTGGGGGGGAGAGGGAGCCCCCAGAACCTGTCTCCCCAAACCCGTCCCTGGGGCACAGTCTGAGGCTGGATGTAGTCGTTGGTCCTGGCACAGCAGATCCAGGGAAGCTTCCGCTCCTCTCCCCTTCTCCTAGGAGGCGGGGATGGGGCCGATCTCCGGGCTTAGGAGGGCCGAGTCCCCGGCCTCTTCTCTCATCAACGAACAGTGGGCCTGGCAAACTCTGCACTTCTCTGGGTCTTGGTTTTTTTCATTTGTTGAGTGAGAGCTAAGCCAAGAGATCTCAGGGGCCTTTCTAGCCTGGTGTACTGTTGTTCTGTGAGTGGTTTGGCCGAGAAAAGGAGGACGCCTGGTTCTGAGAGGATATGAACTGGAGATGGAGCAGGGTGCTGCAGCTAGCTTAGCAGCTGTGCCTACTCGGGGGACAGGAGGACACAGCGCTGGGTCTGCTGTTTGGCCGTTGACTATATTTGGATGAAGGCTCCACTTGCTTCTTCCTTAAAAGAATGCGGCCTTCTGAACCTGACCTCTTGGGGTATCTGCTGACCAGCATAGTAGGAACCCAGGTACAGGGCTTAATCCCTGCTCTGCTGTTCCAGCTTGCTCACCTTGGCAAGTCATGTGAGCTCACGGTACCTCAGTCACCCGTCTGCAGCCTGGGGGAGGATCATAGCACCTAACCCCGTGCGGGGTTATGCCAAGGATTATGCCAAGGAATTCATTTGGGGGGCAGGCTGACACCTTGCAGGTGCTCATTCTACATTCTACTTCCTGTGACCGCCAACACTCCCCCCAACCCTCTCCACCATCATCACCGCATGCAGGCTGTTCCCTGCCTGTGCCCCCAGACGCTAGCCCCTTCCTTTTTGAGCCAGAGATCCTTATTCTAGAATTCTAGATGGCCAGGTGACAACTGGGCACCCCCTCCCTCGCCCGGATGAGGACTTGGAGGCCCTGCCGGGCAGTAGAGCTAGAACTCAAGCTTGGGTCTCCTCCCAGTCGAGCTGACTTCCCACCAGGTCTGGCAGAGCAAGGGGTGGAGTTAGCGTCTTCTCTTGGCAGAGAGGAGGCTGGTGGCCAGGCTGCATGAAGGAACACCCTGGAACCCGGCCTCATGGCCGGGAAGTGGGAGCTGGGACAGAGTGAGCCGTGAGGAGGAGAGGGAAGCAGCCCCTGCCCCCGCTCCCAGCACCCTCACCCCTGCCGCCCTCCAGCTGTTGGAGTGGATCCGCCGCACGATCCCCTGGCTGGAGAACCGGGCACCGGAGAACACCATGCACGCCATGCAGCAGAAGCTGGAGGACTTCCGGGACTACCGGCGCCTGCACAAGCCGCCCAAGGTGCAGGAGAAGTGCCGGCTGGAGATCAACTTCAACACGCTGCAGACCAAGCTGCGCCTCAGCAACCGGCCCGCCTTCATGCCCTCCGAGGGCAGGATGGTCTCGGTGAGCGCGGGGGAGCCCGGGGGCCCCAGGCTGCTGCTCCCCCACCCGCCCCCCAGGCTCAACCCCCTCCCCTCCACTACTCCAGCCCAGCCCGCCCTGCCAGACCCCCGGATGGCCACCTGGACCTCCCAGCACCACCTTCTCCC
>LNAC01000027.1:4717989-4752698 GCA_002007465.1 Ailurus styani | reverse complement strand
AATTTTTTTAAGATTTTATTTATTTATTTGACACAGAGAGAGAGATTACAAGTAGGCAGAGAGGCAGGCAGAGAGAGAGGAGGAAGCAGGCTCCCTGCCGAGCAGGGAGCCCGATGCCGGCCTTTATCCCAGGGCGCTGAGATCATGACCTGAGCCGAAGGCAGAGGCTTTAACCCACTGAGCCACCCAGGCACCCTATGTAAATATAATTTTTAAGGAAATCCTAAAGCATGTTTTATTTCATAAGCCTCTTTTTTAAAAAAAAAATCATACTGTGAATGGCTTTCCGAGTTGTTAAATTCTCTTCATTTAGGTTACTTAGATTATTTCTGCTTCTCGCTTACCCTGTCCTCAGATTTGGGAAGAAATGTTATGAGCCAGGGGAACATGCAAAAAAATTTAAAAATTCACCAGGATAGAGCTTTTTGTCTTTTAAAATGAGAAGTCCTGAGATGGCGTGGGCACATAAGGCGGGAAGGGCAGGGGACGGGCAAAGCAGGCAAACAGTGTCGGGAGGAGGCAGGATCCTGGGGGATCCTGGAGGAGAGGAAAGAGTCTCTGGCCATTGTGTCTGCACGGAACTGCAGTCTTTTTACAGACCGCAGGTGGAAACAGCAGCTTTTAGGTGGCTAGAGCCCCTGCTAACCAGAGGGTGCTCTGTGTGAATTAGAAGTCCCCCCCCGGCTCTGGGTGGGTGCAGCCTGTCCCTGGGGCCTCCAGGTGCCGTGCAGGCTGGTGCAGCCCCTGTCTGCCCAGCGGGCACCCTGTGCTAATTGTAGGAGCGGCCCTGTAGGTGGCTCCCTGTTTGAAGGGCTGTGGGTTTGTGCTCAGCAGCTGTCACTGTGCTCAGATGCTTGGCCAGCTTGCCCAGACCAGGGTCCCTGCAGGCCCCAGGCGACTGCCCAGAGCTCATGAGCACATCCAGAGATGTGGGGAGCCTGGGAGGCTCCTATGCCTACTTGCCTTGTTCAGTCATTACTCTTCTCCCCTGGCTGGCCCTACATCCTCTGTGATTGGTCAGCATCCTGGGTTACAGAGGGCCTCAGGCTCTTTCCCCATGGGGCTGCGTGCCCAAAGTCCTATAGCCGGGTGGCCCTTGTGGACTTGGGCCTCACGCCCTGCCCCGGAGGCCTGGCGCCCAGGAGCCCGAGAAACACCAGTGTGGGGCTGGCTGAGATGGGGAAGGGGCTTCCTCTGGAAGGCATGGGGCAGCTGTGGGGGTCTCAGGGCCCAGGAGGGGCTGACTCTGGGCCTCCCATCCCTATAGGACATCAACAATGCTTGGGGCTGCCTAGAGCAGGCGGAGAAGGGCTATGAGGAGTGGCTGCTGAATGAGATCCGGAGGCTGGAGCGGCTGGACCACCTGGCAGAGAAGTTCCGGCAGAAGGCCTCCATCCATGAGGCCTGGACGGATGGTAAGGCCAGCCCAGCCTCCTGTTACCCCCTGGGGGTGCCAGCCTCCGTGCTCCACCAGCTGAACCACCAGCCCCAGCTCCTTTCTCTCTTGCTGCTTGTTTTGCTTTGTCTCTTACTAGTTCCTTGTCATTAGACAAGTTCATTGACCTTTTAGGTGACTCCGCTTCCTCGTCTGTAAAGTGGGGATAATCACAGTGCCAACTTCGTAGGTTTAGGGGAACAGAATGAATACCTCTGAAGCACTAAGAAGAATTCCTGGCATAGAACGATGCTACGTGTGTATAATTCATAGTTGGTTTTGGTCACCCTGATGGTATCTCCTGAGTCCCTGCCCCCTAGAAGCAGAGTAAGTTTGGACCAGCAGCTGAGCCTCCAGGTCTCGTTCCCTCATCTGTGACATGCAGGGGACCAAGAGCCCTCTCCTGTGTCCTGGGGCCACCGGAACAAAGAGCCAGACATTGGGTGGCTTCACACAACAGAAACTTGCTCTCTCCCAGGTCAGGAGGGGTCCGAAGCGGGAGGGTCGGCAGGGTCAGCTCCTTCTGGAGGCTCCAAAGACGAGGCTGGCTGTGCTGCTTCCTGGTGTCTGGTGCTTGCTGGTCATCCTTGGTGTCACTGGCTTAGTTCAGTCTCTGCCACCATCCCCCATGGCTGCTTCTGTGTCTCTCCTCCTTTTTCTAATAAAGACTCCAGTCATTGGATTTAGGGCCCTCCCTAGTCTCCTATGATCTCATCTTAACTAACTGCATCTACAAAGACCCTGTTTTCAAATAAGGTCAGATTCTGAAGTTCTGGGTTGACATGAGTTTCGGGGAACGCTAGTCACCTCAGCATGCCTCCCCCTAGGGTTGTTGTAGGAATAAACATCGTAAGGACATTTTATGCTTAGCCGAGTGCCTGGCAGGTAGAGCACGCTCCGTAAATGGTAGCCTGGGGATGTTTCCTCCACTGCCTGCCCTCGTGCTGTTTCTGGCCTCCAATGGTAGTGACCTAGAGCCCTTGCCGTGTTAACACAGGCATGTCTCCATTACTCCAACTTGCAGGCACTTGGGGCCCTGTCTGGGGTCTGCCTGTTGGCAGCGCAGGTTAACTCCGAAGAAAGAAAAATCTCCAGCCAGGGCTGGAGAGGGGCTCACACTGCCCACCTCCTAGGGTCCTGCAGGGAGCCTCTGGGGCAGTGCCTGTTGGCTGGTGGGGCGCAGTGTCTCCATGCTCTCCTATCAGAGCTTAGGCTGGAGATGATAAAAGATGGGCTATACTCTGTGACGTGGTGGGGGATGGGGGTGTACTTGAGTCGGCCTGAGGGGGCTGGGTTTAGCTCCATGTTGCAAGTGCACAGTGATGCCAGGTTGCTCTCTGCACCTGCAAGCCCCCCACCCCCGCAAGGATCTGAAGCTATTTATCCCGGTGCGCCTGGTGCAGAGTGGAAGTGGAGGTGGCATCAGCTCACCCACATGCCCCGGGCACGGCCTCCCGCGGGCCCAGGCACAGCTCACAGAAAGGTACAGGCAGCCAACCTGCCACCAGCACGGACGTGAGAAGGGCTGCCGTGTGGGCAGCGGACACGGGCACAACCTCTGGGAGAAGCGGTCTAGCTGGGCACGTCCCCACCTAGCCGTGGTGCTGCCTACCGACCCGGGAATTTTTGAGACTCCCTGAAGAATGAACCCTGAACGTGGGGAAATCACACGACTTGGGAGATTCGCCGTGAGGCCCTCTCTCAGCACAAGCTGAGGGGTCTGGACGTCCCACGGTAGGGTGGCAGGTGGTCATGCCTGTGGTGACTCAGCCACCAGAGGGGGGACACATGTGGAAACTGGAGCCAGAGTAGAGACTCTGAGGATGTGCTGCTGAACGTTTGAAAGCAGGAAACAGCTTCCATCTACCTGAGGGTTGTGACATGGCATCTGTATAAGGAAAGATGGAGAAGGAGTAGATAAGTAGGCTCATCGGTAATTTTCCCCCCCGTAAACTTGTCATATTATTACTCTGACTTAAAAAAAAGTAGCAGGTCCCCTGACTGGCTCGCTCAGAAAAGCCTATGACTCTTGATCTTGGGGTTGTGAGTTTGAGCCCCACCTTGGGTATAAAGATGAGTTAAAAATAAAATCTTTTTTTTTTTAAAGGTTTTAGTGATTTATGACAGAGACAGCGAGAGAGGGAACACAAGCAGGGGGAGTGGGAGAGGGAGAAGCAGGCTCCCTGCTGAGTAGGGAGCCCAATGCAGGGCTCGATCCTGGGACGCCAGGATCATGACCAGAGCCGGAGGCAGACGTTTAATGACTGAACCACCCAGGCACCCCTAAAAATAAGATCTTAAAAAAAAAAGGCAAAAAAAGAAATAGAGGGAAGGATAGAAAGGCCACTTTGGGCACAGTCTTTCAGCCTCCACGGCCCGACCTTCATTGGCTGAGCAGGGTTGAGCTTCCCTGACGGGCCTAGGCATGGAGAGTGGGGGTGTGCGGGCCAGGCCAGGGCAGCCCCTGTCCTGAACCAGATGCTTCACGAGACAGCTGGCCGACATGGTGTAATAGTAGTCATTAGAGGTTCAGTTCTCATCCCATTTCCTCCTGGGAAACAAAAATCCCAGAAATCCCACTCCTGAAGAGAGGGAGGTGCCCCTGACAGTCAGAGAAGGTTCTGGCCACTGTCGGATTCTGTGTAGAGTGCCCTGGACATGCTGACCACAGAGTAATCAGGGGGAGGGGTCCCTGTAGTGCTGCTGGGGGCCAGCGACAGTAGCTGGAGAAACTAAAGATGGGGGGCCCTGAGGTGCTTGGCTCATTCTTTCCTGGCTGTACCATGGGGCATAGCCCTGCGTAGCCTTGGACGTAACCACTCTTCGTGGCCCCATATACGTTCCGTGGACAGTAACAACTTCCCCGACCTGGCTTCGTAGTGGATGTTCCAGCTACACGTTGCTTTCTCCAACTGCTGGTGATTGATCGCTGTATGGTGGGCATCTGGGACGTGCCCCAGAAATGGGGCTCTTGGGGCTCTGAGGGGTGGACGGTCAGGGCCAAGAAATGGGGCCTCTGGCTTCTGCTCAGCCTTGTACCCCCTCTCTCTGAACCCAGGCAAAGAGGCTATGCTACGGCAGAAGGATTACGAGACTGCCACCCTCTCGGAGATCAAGGCCCTGCTCAAGAAGCACGAGGCCTTTGAGAGCGACCTGGCGGCCCACCAGGACCGCGTGGAGCAGATCGCAGCCATCGCGCAGGAGCTCAAGTAGGCGTGGCCGGGCGCGGGCTGGGGCTGCGGTGGGAAGTGGCTTCACAGCTACACCCGCTTCCCAGCGAGGAGGGTGGGGGTACAGCGGGCACTGGGGGGGGGGCGCTGACCCACGAGACTGTGAGCATCGCCCCAGGCAGAACATGAGCCTGTGACCCTACTGCCGAGGGCATCGGGTCCTTCCCTCCCTGGGCCTCAGGCTCCCTGCCAGCAGGGGGCGGGGGGGTGCGCTCAGGATCAAGACTGGCACCGCCTCCAGCCGAGCTGTGGCAGGGCCCCTGGAGAGAACTGGCCTTCATCTGGCTCCCGGCGGTCTTCTGAAAGCCAAGGAGTTGGGGGGTGGGAGGGGCACGTGGAGGTCTGGAGGAAGGGCCTCCCTGTCCCATTGTGCCCCCAGTGCCGGGGAGAGGAGAGCTGGCCCTGTAGGTGACCGGGGTCACCGGACTCTTCTGTCTCTTCCCTTCCAGCGAGCTGGACTATTACGACTCGCCCAGTGTCAACGCCCGGTGCCAAAAGATCTGTGACCAGTGGGACAACCTGGGAGCCCTAACCCAGAAGCGGAGGGAAGCTCTGGAGGTGGGGGCCCCTGAGGGAGATGGGGGCCGGCCTCTAGCAGCTCTGGGGGCCTCTTCCTGCTTTGCGATTCCCTTTGCCTTGGGCCAGACGGCCCCCCTGGGTTCCTTGGACCTGCTCTGGCCTGCGTGTCCAAGGTTCCCTCTGGCCCCAACCACACCTCATCCTCCTGGTCTCGTGTACTTCGCAGCCCAACCCCAGCCATTTGAGAACTTTCCTGTTCTGCAGATCAGACTGGGGGCCAGGCTGGGTGATTCCAATGTGGGGAGGGTCTGTAGACCCCACATTAAGAACCAGTGTCCCAGAGAAAGCCTGTTCTTTCTGTCTGACTTAGTCTGGCCTTACAGACCTAGACTCCTTGGGGCGGGCCAGGAGGACCTTGGAGACTTGGGGTGGTGGGGGGGGCAGGGAGTGTTAATTCTGGATAGGACTCTGCTGAATACCTCCCTATCCACCCCTTCCCCTCAACTGTCACTCGCAGCGGACAGAGAAGCTGCTGGAGACCATTGACCAGCTGTACTTGGAGTATGCCAAGCGGGCCGCGCCCTTCAACAACTGGATGGAGGGGGCCATGGAGGATCTGCAGGACACCTTCATTGTGCACACCATCGAAGAGATCCAGGTGTGCTGCAGACCCCTCACCCCTGGAGGCCGGCTTCCCCAGCCCCTGTGCAGACCTCACCCCTGCGGGACTGCTCTGTGGGGATGGGGATAGCAGCCAAGGATTTTCTGCATTTGAACGAGTTGCATTTTATGTATTTTGATTAGGTAATCTATGCAGATGGTATAAAATCTAGAAGATAAAAAAGATATGCCATAAATTCTCCCTCCTACCCTAGTGCCCTCCCCAGAGCGAAGCAGTATGCCCACACTGTCTCTGCATATGCAAGCAAATATATTTATTTATTAACGTGTTCTTCCCCATACCCCTTTTTAACATGAAAAGCAGCTTTTGTTATATACTGTATTCTGAAGCCTTATTTTTAACTTAATATTTTGGAGCTCATTGCATAGCAATAACTAGCTCCCTCATTCTTTTATACAGCTGCAGGGGATTGGATTTCAAAGATTTTGCAAAGGAAGCCTGGGTTGGGGAAGGTCACCTGGGGAGCAGACCTTGTCCGTGACCTGACCTTGGGGTGGTGCACACTCAAGGGTGTTTGCTGATTTCACCAGCTCTGAACATGAGGCTCTTATTTCATAGCTCTGCCCTCGCCCTCCTGGTTCTCAGCCATGAGCATCCTTGGTTGATGCCTCTGCGTCTCCCAGCTTGTGTGGGGCCAGGCCTTCAGTGGCCCTCACACCACCCCCCTACCCTAGGACCTGTAGGGCTCCCTTAGTTCATCTTGCCCACACGAGGCACCGATCACTGTACTTCTCTTGCACCCAGGGACTGACCACAGCCCATGAGCAGTTCAAGGCCACCCTCCCTGATGCCGACAAGGAGCGCCTGGCCATCCTGGGTATCCACAACGAGGTGTCCAAGATCGTCCAGACCTACCACGTCAACATGGCGGGCACCAACCCCTACACAACCATCACTCCTCAGGAGATCAATGGCAAATGGGACCATGTGAGTCCAAGGGCTGGGTGGGGCATTGGCTGGGCCATTGAAGGTTTTATAAGGGCAGGGATTTTGTCCCCTTTTTTGGTTGATTTTTATTGATTTTCATGGATTTTACTTTTTTCATTATCACACGGTAAGCACTCATCTTTCCAGTTAATGAACGAAGGAGTTTCTAGAACAGGTCACTCCTATTCTATTATCGCCTTGCTCCTTCCCTTTATGCCTCTTCTATTTCCTCATCTGAAGTATGGGGCAGGTGGCTGGCCGGTTCACCACGTCCCATGATTGTCCCCACCCCAGGTGCGGCAGTTGGTGCCACGGAGGGACCAGGCCCTGACGGAGGAGCACGCCCGCCAGCAGCACAATGAGAGGCTACGTAAGCAGTTCGCAGCCCAGGCCAATGTCATCGGGCCCTGGATTCAGACCAAGATGGAGGTGCGTCCCCTCTCGGGAGGCAGGGATGGACTCCCGCCCCTTCTCGGCACCATCCCAGCCAGTCAGGCTTGCCCTGTCTCTTCCTAGGTGGGGCCCCGGGAGGAATGCCGGTCCCAAGCCCACAGTGGGTCTGCAGCCCTACAGGGGGTGTGGAGCCTGTCAGGGAAGGCCAGTGGGTTGATCCCGGTCTCTGGTTTGGGCTCAGAGACCCACCCAGGGCTGCCACTAAAGAGCCACGTAAGAAAGTGCCACAGAAGGATGTGTGCCTGGGGAACTGACTTGCTGATTTATCATTGTCTTATTGGGCTGACCAGGTCTCCCTTCCTCCAGACCAGAGAGCTTTGTCAAAGAGAAGGATCTTTCCAGAGAGAGAACTGAGCCTTGGGGAGAACTGAGCGCGGAGTTTTTTTGTTGAATTGTTGGGCCAGATCCTGGGGTGCTGTGTCTGGGTCAGGGAAGGGGCCCTGCTTGGGTTAGAGCATGCTGTCCCTCTGAGCTCCTTGAGGGCAGAGCCCACGTCGAGCTTGTGTCTGTCTCTCCTGCACCCTATCCCCACCTGCTTAGCTACTTGTACATAGTAGCTGCTCAGGCAACATTTGCTGGGTCGAACTGAGCGCACAGAAAAGGCTTTTCCAAATAAGTTTTGTTCCATAGACGAAGTACAGACTGAAAGGGGGATGAGGCCTGGCCCATGGGGGAGGTGGGATCGAGGCAGGCCGAGGCAGGCAGCCTGGGAGCAGAAGAGCAGGTGTGTGGCCCCTGACGAGGCCCGTCAGGGGCTCTGAGGCTGTGGGGAAGCTGGCTCTGTGGGCGGAGAGAGAGTCCCTGAGGTGGGTGATGGTTGGGAGCAAAGCTTGGGCTGGGAGTTTGAATGGCAAGCAGAGGAGTGAACATTTAGGTTAGGAACTGCCCTTGCAGCCCCTTTCTGAGGCACCCGAGAGATGGGGGTATGTCATCTGGCGATGACAGTGCTTCTCTTCCCCCTTTATGATGCTGTTTCCAAATCAGGGTGTGCGCCTGCTGAATGCGTCTTGTTCTTGGTTGACAAATTACCACTAATGGGTTCCCTGGTACTGGGTAGCGGGGGAGTGGGTATTGAGAACCATCTGAGGGGCTGACCGATGACCTGGGTGCCCCAGTCCCTACCCCAGGGACAGAGTGGGGCGGTCTGACAAGGGCTTCCTTCCGGGTGAGCAGGAGATCGGGCGGATCTCCATTGAGATGCACGGGACCCTGGAGGACCAGCTCAGTCACCTGCGACAGTATGAGAAGAGCATCGTCAACTACAAGCCCAAGGTCGACCAGCTGGAGGGTGACCACCAGCTCATCCAGGAGGCGCTCATCTTCGACAACAAGCACACCAACTACACCATGGAGGTGGGTGGCACCGACCTTGCTTCTCCAGGAAGGGGGCCCTGGATCCCCTTCTGCTCCCCACACCCCCGGGCTGGGGCAGGGGGCAGTTACCCATCTTCCAAGGAAAGTGCTCATAGTAGGAGGACAAGCTCTCACTCGGGAGCGCGGGGACTCTCACCGCTGCTCCCTTCTGGAGCTCTGGGTCTTGAGGGCCTTCTGAATTTCCCAGGGAGCTTGTAGAGAATGCAGACTTTCAGGCTCCAGCTCCAGGATTTGATTCGCTAGGTCTGGGCTGGGGCTGAGGAATCTATGTTTTGAACAAGCACCTGTGAGTGATCCAGCTGCAGGTGGTCTCCAGACACTGGCTTAGGCACCTGCTTTCCAAGCGGTGAATGGTTTGGACCCTGAAGGTGTCCAACGGGATATACAGGGCCCTCCTTCCTGACCTGACTCACGCCGCCAGTTCCGGTCCCTGCCTCCTCCGGCAGACGCCACCGCCCTCCTGTGCTTCCCCTTTCATCATCTGGGTCTTCTACCCTGGTGTGTTGTCCTTGTCCTGGTGATGCGATAAATCTGGCTAGAAGTCTGGATTTGATGGCTTGGGCCATTTCCATAGTTGGGGGAGGACTAGCTGGCAGCAGCCGAGGCCCAGGCCTGGGGCCCCTTCTCTGACAGGCTCCTCATCTCCCCTAGCACATCCGCGTGGGCTGGGAGCAGCTCCTCACCACCATTGCCAGGACCATCAATGAAGTGGAGAATCAGATCCTTACCCGAGATGCCAAGGGCATCAGCCAGGAGCAGATGAATGAGTTCCGGGCCTCCTTCAACCACTTCGACCGGGTGAGAGCCCCACCGCCCGCACTTAGAGCAGCCCCCAGCCCCTGCCCCAGGGCCCTGGAAGGCACTGCCCAGGAGGTGGGCAGCCATGCTGGACCGGTTCCTGGGCAGAGGAGGAGGAGGCGGTGGAGGGAAGCAGGAAATCAGCCTGCCCTGACTCTGCACCTCACAGCTGGCCTTAGAAAGCCTGTCCTGGTGTGCTGTGAACTTCCCTGCTTTTCGGGAACAAGAGCTCATGTAGTGAGTGGAGAGAGGATCTCCGGCCCCCGACACTTGCTGTCCTGCCACTAGGAGTCAGCCCTCGGGAGCAGGCCACCTGCTTCAGGAGCTGGCCTGCTGTCCCCTGGCTGTGGGGACTGTTGCTGGCCTCTGCCTCAGGACAGAGGAGCAGAGGCCCCCTCCCCCACCCCAGCAGCCTTTGGGGGACTCACGGGGGTATCAGCATTGTTCGTCCTGGGTTCTCATCCCGGCTCTGGGACAGGCTGAGCTGTACGTGGGCTGTCCCTCCCAGTGCCCTGGGGCTTCTGGGTAGCCAGACAGGTGGGAGCGTGGGGTTCGGCGCTGCCCACTGCCCCTGCCTGCTTCCCTGTCCTCCAGCCTCCTGGGTGGGTGAAGCCCTCTTGCAAAGCCGGGTCAAGGCCTTGGGGCTGGGGTGGGCTGGGCCCTTGTGGGGGAGCTTCTCACCCCCGTGGCTCACCGCGCGCCCCTCTGGCCTGCTTCCCGGAGCAGGGCTGCGTGTGCCAGGGAGAGGGCACCCTCTGGGCCCCGTCCGTGTGTCTAACCGTGTGCACTTTTATTTCCCCTCCTCCCCTGCCCCTTCCACCCCCCACCCTGTCCGTCCGCATGCCTTTGTCCCCGTGTCTCCCCACACACGCCACCCTCCCCCGGGGCATGGCCCACCCCCTCCCCTCACGGCCTCCACCTCCCTGGCACCGCATGGCTCGCTGCCTGGCGCACGGCGGCCCCAGGATCACTCCGGCACGCTGGGTCCCGAGGAGTTCAAAGCCTGCCTCATCAGCTTGGGTTATGATATTGGCAACGACCCCCAGGTACTCGCCTCCTGCATGGAGCACGCTCAGGGGTGGCATCCGGGGCGAGAAATAACGCGTTTCTCCTTTTTCTTTTCTCTCTCTGTCTGGATCTCCCTGTCTCCCCTTTCCTGTGGGCCTTGGGGGCTCGTCTCTCCTGCTGTCCCTGCCTGGCCCTTGTTGGGCTCCTCTTCCAATTGCTCCGACCTCTGACCTCTGCCCTGTGCCCTCGGTCGTCTTTTGTGGGAACCTGCCCGGGGCCCACCTTCCTCTCCCCTCATCACTCTCCATCCTGTGGACGGACTTTTGCCTCTCCCTGTCCTACCTCCTCCCCATGGATGTGTCTCCTCCTGTGTTCCTTTTCCCTTCCTAACGCCCTCAACCATTCACTCGACCTCCCCTTCTGGCCGTCTGTGCCCTGTCTTCCTGGCCCCGGGCCGGCCCCTCCTCCTCCTGCCTCTGACCCTCCTGTGTCCTGGTGCCACTGCCCCCACAGAAGAAGACAGGCATGATGGACACGGATGATTTCCGCGCCTGCCTTATCTCCATGGGTTACAACATGGTAATGTAAACCCCACCGTCCGTTCTGACGAGGGCCCGCCGGCTGGAAGCCCTCAGGCTAGGGGCTGCTCTCCCTGGAGGGGCCTCGCCATTCTGGTCTGTGGGGAAGATGGCGCCCTGCAGGCTGGGCCCAGCCTCATGGCCTGTGTGTGGCCCAGAGGTCTGGCCCTCTCACTTCGGTCTCTGTGCCGGCGTATTTTTTTGGTACTTATGTGGAGATGGGCTTTTCCACTCCCCTGGTGGATGGTGGCCCCAAGGCTAGCAGGAAGGACTGGAGGTTTGGACTTCCGGGTCGGGTTTGGCTCGACTTCATCTTTTAGGAAGCACAGAGATTTCTGCGTCCGTCCTAGGGGTGGCTCCGGCCACACCCGCCGCCCCTTGGCCTTTGTGGCCTTCTCCGTTGTGTGCCCTCACGCAGGCCTTCTGAGCAGAGCAGGAGCCTGAGCTGGGCTGCCAGGCAGCTCCCGGGCCTCGGGGCAAAGGGCAGAGCTTGTGGGCTGCCCCGGGCTGGGCCAGGGCACAGGCTCTGGATGCGGGGAGCCCAGGAGTAAATCCCAGCTCTGCCATCACCAGCCTGGGGACCGGGGTGAGGTGAGGGGACCCCTGCAGGACTGCGGCCAGGAAGGAGCTTCCTGAGTGCGGCGCCTGGGTCTGACACAGAGAAAGTACAGTGTGGTGGGGGGAATGCAGGTTGTGGAGCCAGACCTTCCAAGTTCAAATCCCCACTCTACGACCTGCTGGCTGTGTGACTCTGAGCAAGTCACCAAGCCTGTCTGGGCCTCCGGTTGCTCGTGTGGAAGCCTGATTGAAGGATAATGACCTGTGCCATGTGGGGGCGGGGGAGGGTGGTGAGAAGAAATGAAAGGCATCCCGCCGTCAGAAGATCCTGGTTCACGGCACATGTCCCGTGCTGACCGCCGTTACTGCTCTTGTCAGCATTGTCATGTGCTCCGAGGGACCCTGTGGGGTGTGGGAAGCCTGAACGGGGTCTTTGCTCTTGGGTCTGATGTCCCTGCGATGCCCTTAGGACAGCCCAGGTGAGGTCAGGGGGCCGCTGTGCCCTCCCCACCCCCCCTAGCAGCCTCAGGCTACTCTGAGCCCCCCCCCGGGGCTTCAGGTCCATATGAGACCTTCCCAGCAGCCTGCGGCCGAGAGGCTGACAGGCCTGGGTTTGGTTCTTCTCTCCAGGGAGAGGCAGAATTTGCCCGTATCATGAGCATCGTGGACCCCAACCGCCTGGGGGTAGTGACGTTCCAGGCCTTCATTGACTTTATGTCTCGGGAGACGGCTGACACAGACACAGCGGACCAAGTCATGGCCTCCTTCAAGATCCTGGCTGGGGACAAGGTAGGTCTGCTATGGTGTGGGCACTGTGCAGGATCCACTCTGATCTGGAGGGGAGGTCACTTGCACCCCACGGCCATTTTCTCCCACTGGGCTTCCCCCTGCTGTCCACCTCCACCCATTTCTGTAATATTTTGGGATCAGCTAAGGTGTTAGGGCACATTATGAGCCTAAGGGGGTCTCGTGCCTAGGAGCGGGACCCCTTCGCACTTGGGCTGGAGCAATGCGTGGGGTGGAGGACATGACAGTGTTGGAAGGGCTGTCTGAGAACTCAGACTTCACCCTTCTATCACGCTGGGCTCAGGCGAGGAAGTCGGCAGGGAGCGGGTGGGAAGCATGTCTCTGATTGGTCTACCCTGAGCAGCAGTCTGTTTTGGTTTCCAAATTTTCCAAGTTCCCTGCAGTGCCCTGCATGGCAGTGGAACAGTGGGAGCACCAGCAGGCAAAGCGGGGGTCTCTAGAGGCCAGATTTCCTTTCTGTAAAATTCAGAAGATAGTCCTTCTGCTACCCTTCCTTCAGACTGAAAAGATTGAGTTATAAAAAGCCGAAGCCAATGGGGAGCATAGTTTCTGAAATGTCTCAGTCTATAAGGGAAAAAGATTGAGCCAACAGAGGTTCCTTAAGGTTGGTTCCTAAAGCTTAAGGACACCCTGTTAGAGTCCCAGCACCGGGAGCTGGAATGATCCTCAGAAACCACCTCCTTGAAATCACTCTGGGTCTCTGAGGTCTAGAAAGGGGCCCGAGCTCCTGACTTTTGGGGTGACCTAGGGGTGACCCCACCCTCCTCGAAACTGGTTCCGAGGGGTTTGGGCAAAAGTAGGGCATGGCGCTGGGGCCCACCTTGTGGGTCAGAGCCTCCAAGTGAGCCGTTCTGGAGGCTAAAACTCCCCAAAGCAGCAACTTTCCAGTAGACCCGTCATGCGCTCGCAGAGCCCTGGGGTGGGAACCAGGCGAGGGGGGGGGCAGGCCCACATCTTGCAAACCTGGTGGAGATAGTTGTCCACCACAGCCATGTCATGCTTGGATGCCTGCTGTATTTGCTGAAGTTACATGCCCTCCAGAGGACGCGCTTAAGTGGGTGTGCCTCCCGCTGTGTTACCAGAGTCCCTGCTGGTGTCGCTCTAGCCGGTGGCTGCTGCAGGCCAGAGTGATACGTGAAACTGTAGGTGCAGTTAGCATTTGAATTGGAAACAGGCCAGAGTAGGTACGGAAATGGCAAACAGGAGATTGAAAATGAACATTGATTTTGTATACGCACGCGTGTGTACATATGCACCTGTATGCATTATGACACGCGTTTATACGTATGTATATGGGAGGTACGTGTGGATCTGTGCGCGTGCGCACGTCTCTGTATCCAGATGCAGGAGGAGGGGCCGGGGCCGGGGCGGGGTGCTGTGGCCCCAGTGACGTCCCGCGGCCCCCTCCCCGCCGGCTCTCTCCGCAGAACTACATCACGGTGGACGAGTTGCGCCGAGAGCTGCCGCCGGACCAGGCCGAGTACTGCATCGCGCGGATGGCGCCCTACACCGGCCCCGACGCCGTGCCGGGTGCTCTGGACTACATGTCCTTCTCCACAGCGCTGTACGGCGAGAGCGACCTCTAACCCTCCCGCCCAGGCCAGCGCCCCCGCCCTGCCCGCTGTGCGCCCCCGCCCTGCGCCCCCGCTGCCCCCTCTCCCGCCCAGGTGTGGTCTGTGCGCTCAGCCTCGAATTGGGCGAGCCGGGCCCTACGTGGCATCGAGCCTCCCTGCCCGCAAAGTGACAGTTTACAAAATTATTTTCTGCAAAAAAGAAAAAAAGTTACGTTAAAAAAAGTAAAAAAAAAAAAAAAAACCAAAAAACCACATATTTTATTATAGAAAAAGTATTTTTTTCTCCACCAGACTTAAATGGAAAAGAGGAAAAATTAACTGTTTGCACCGAAATGTTTTGTTTTGTTGTGACATAGGACAATAACCAAGCACAATGTTCTATTCTATACTTTTTAACGATTTTTTTTTCCTCTCTGTATCATCTGCTGTATTCATTTCTCCAATCTCATGTCCACCTTGCTGTGGGAGTGGAGGGGTGGGGGTCGGGGGGTATCTTGTCAGAAGGCACATTGGTGCGTGTGTGTTTGCTAGCTCACTTGTCCATGAAAATATTTTATGATATTAAAGAAAATCTTTTGAAATGGCTGTTTTTTAAGGAAGAGAATTTCTTTGTCTTGTCTTCCCGTTTTTAAGCCCACAGGTGTGGTTAACACACTTTTTTCCTTTAGTTTTAATATTGCCGATTAAAAATGAACAAGATTGGAGAGAGTGGACGATTTTGATATTACTTGTCACACATCGTATTAAAGCAGCAGCGCTCCCATGACCACGACCGCTCTTGGCCTGCTCCTTGCTTACTGTTTTCCAGAAGGGTGCATGGGGTCAACGGTGTTGGGGACCACCTGGACCCAACCTTAATAGATTTTTGACCCTGGCACATTCCATCCTCCTATACTTTGCTGTCTTTATTTTTAAAAAGAAAAGGTGGTTTCCTTGAAGGCTTTTAAGTGAGTCGAAGATAAGGTCATGGATGTGTAAGGAAGGGTTAGTCCTACCTTTGTTTTCTATGGGATCAGACAGGTCTGTGACACCTTTGTGCCTCTCCCTTCTGTTTATTTTTGCTGCACTGAACTGTCTCAGTAAGAGTCCTCTCGCCCCTCGCTATTCAGAATGTCCTGCAGTTGGGGCACCTGGGTGGCTCAGTCTGCCTTCGGCTTAAGTGTCTGCCTTTGGCTCAGGTCATGATTCTGGGCTCCGGGAATCAAGCCCCACGTCTGGCTCCCTTGCTCAGCAGGGTGTCTCCTTTTGTCCCTCCCTCTGCCCCTCCCCCGCTTGTGCTCTCTCAGTCTCTCTCTGAAATAAATAAAATCTTAAAAAAAAAAATGTCCTGCAAACAGCAGCCTTCCAGCATCCTTTGGGAGCTTGCTGGAAATGCAATCTCAGGCCTCACCCCAGACTTTCAGAATCTGCATTTTAACAAGCTTCCTAGGGCATCTGTGTGCATTGCTCTAACTTCTCCAGTTTTTCCTCCTTACCTGTGTCTCCTCCCTGAGGCTGTTTTTTTTATTTACAGGACAGGGAGTGAAGACTATCAGTGGTAATACTAGTGCAGTAGACTGCCATTTCCAAAGTGGGGAAGCTGCACTAGAGTTTCCTTAGCTATTAAGTGGCAATAGTAGTGCTATTGGAAAGCCAATGCAGTAAGACATAGAGCCCCTAAAATCTTAGAACATTCTGGAATATTCACTGCCCAGGGAAAGAAGCAAGCAGACTGTTCAGAAGGAAGGATGGGGTAGAGGTTGGCATTTGCTTTGGGAAACATTCCTGTAGGATTTACCCCTACGTGATTAAAAATCCAATGAATGCCCGGTGTGGGTCACCAGTGGGTGCAGCTCCTTGGGGGAAAAACATGAAACAAGGTCAGAGCCTGGCCTCAGAGGGTCAAAGTCCTTTGAAAGAGGCTAATATACAAGATTCCCTGTTTTAGCTATATACTTGCAAGTCTAACCAAGGGCACAGTGTGGTAGAGGAGTTGAGGTGGGGGGCAGGGATTGTTTAACCAGAAAGTTTCCTAAACCCGAGGTACAAGCACTTGACTGTACCACAGTTTCTAGAGGTACGATCAGTTGACCTTTTCACTGCTCGGGTTAGAAAAGAATTGTGTAATGAGTCATTTGAATGAAAGTGTGCTTACTGAGTTATCCCCCATCCTTCAAAGAAATGCCCTTATTTGATATTCTCAATATTCAAGTGTGCTTGTGTGTGTGGGGATGGCTGTAGTTACTTTAAATTTTCAATCTGTTAAGAGATAAAAAGTTTAAAATCTGTTTCTGAAGCTGTTTAGGTCATCACACATGTCTTATATGGATAATGTCATTTTTTTCTGTAAAAATAAAAACACTCTTGCTTGTCCTAATCATTCATACATGTAATAGTTAACCACTCCCCCAACAACCCCATTTAACTCTCCCAAAATAAGTTCCTGTAAACATGTTAAACATATTTACAGATTTTAATAATTCTTTCCAGTACCTTAGACTCCCCACTGAGGCAAATTCAAATTGAGCCAGCAAATTCTTGCTTAGCACAAAGCAATTGAAATATTATAAATGTAAATCAAGTCCTCAGAGCAGCTTAAAGCTGTTTACTGACAGTTCTCTTCCCCCTCCAAAATGAAAATCACACATCTAATCTCAATTTCACATTCCAGGTAAAAACCCCAAAGTGAATATATGCCAGATTCTTTTACGAGTTCAAGCTCCTTAAATTAATCCGCAGGTTGTCACGAGTGTAAAACCGCTGAATCTTAACACTTCAGAAGAGTTTGATCTGCTTCATCCTTGTACTTCTTTCTACATAGGTGATCTCAAGTCCTCTGTGGTTCGTTGCTGGGTTTTCAGGTCACAGGTTGAGAATTGTGACATGCATCACATGGGGAGTCCAAAGCAGGATGCAAGATGAGGCGTTCACCCACTTCCGGGTTTCACCCAAGGCCCCAGGGACCTCATGGCATCGACTCGAGAGTCCAGCATTGTTTGCTGGGTCACCAGGGTCCCCAAGCCCAGACCCCTCCTCTGGCACTTCCTCTGCAGCCTGTTGCTTCACTCCCTCGATGGTCATCTTTTGTATCTCACTGTTGGCCACTTTTCGTCATAAATCATTCCAGGTTACTCTAAATGATTGGGTGGATGGAATTTTCTGTCTTGACGAAGGTTGATTGTTCCTGCATTGGTGACATGAATGCATCCACTCTCTCTCTTGCCGAGGTAGGGCATGCATTTCTTTTGTACTTTTATCTGCCTCTGCCCATACCTTTGGAGGGAATTCGTTGACAGCCTGAGAAAGGCCAGTCTCTAAATACAGCTCCTCTTTGGTCTGTCAAGCCTTCCGTAAAATCCTACGACCATTCCAAATCCCAGGCCTGTCTCAGGAATCTGCTGTGTCCTCTGTCATTGGGCCAACTCAGAGCAGTCTAGTCCCCTGGCTAGATACAGGACTGATGCCTGAAGGGTACAGGCAGTAGAGTGAGCGAGTTACCAGAACTGGGAACAGATAAGATTTCCTTAGGTTGTAAGGAGGTCAAAGGCTTAGTGGTTCTTTGGCCTGTGCCAATGGGTGGGGCTGCCTGGCTGGGGAGTTGCCTCTGGGCTGTCCCACCTAAACCCAGCCCTACACTGGGGTCTGCCTTCCTGTCACTGGGAAGAAATACAACCTCTTTCAAAATCAGTGCCTTTTAGGGGAGGCACGTGGGCTCAGGTGGGCCCTGCTACTTCCCAGCTGGGCACATAACCCCCCCACATGCGCCTGGTGGCTCAGTCATTGAGCATCTGCCTTTGGCTTGGGTCATGATCCCAGGGGCCTGGGATCGAGCCCCACATTGGACTCCCTGCTCATCAGAGAGCCTGCTTCTCTTTCTCCCTCTGCTTACTGCTTGCCCTGCTTGTATTCCCTCTCTCTCTCTCCCTCTCTCTGTGTCAAATAAATAAAATCTTTTTTAAAAAAAACACAAAAAATCTCCCCTGTGACGTCAACAATGTTGCTTTCTGTTTGTGTTGGCATTTGGTAGGCACTTAATAGGTGACAGTAAGTATTAATACAATTTCTTAAATTAGCTGTGCTCTGTTAAGCTATTTTAAATATTCTTAAGGCAAAAAGGCCTGACTCTAGAAAAATACTAGTAAGGGGAGTCCTCTTCCAGCCTTTGAGCTCCCAGGTGGGCTGAGTACTGGTCCCCAGAGTCCACGCCCTGATCCCTGGAGCCTGTGATGATGTCTTTTACGTGGCAGATGGGACTTTGCAGAGGTAATTAAGGGTCTGGAGATGGGGAGATTATTCTAGATGGTCCGGGTGGGCCTTCAGAAAGAGGTAGGCTGGAGGGTCAAAGTGAGGGAGGTTGAGGTTGGAGCTGTAGGGCCGTAAGCCGAGGCACGTGGCTGGCCTGTAGAAGTTAGAATAGGCAGGGGAACAGATTCTCCTCTAGAACCTCTCGAAGAAATGCGACCCTGCTACTGACCTTGGCTTTCTGACCTCCAGAACCATAGGCATGCCTCGTTCTATGGCACTTCATGGATAATGTGTTTCTTACAGATTGAAGGTTTGTGGCCACCCTGAGTTGAGTAAGTCTCTGTGCCATTTTTCCAACATTTGCTCATTTTGTCTCTGTGTCAATAAAGTATTTTAAAATTAAGGCATGTGCATCTTTTTTTTGTTTTGGGGGGACATAATGTTATCGCACACTTAATAGGCCGTGGTATAATGCAAACACCACTTTTACATGCAGTGGGGGACCAAACATTTCAGCTGGCTTGCTTTATTGTGATGTTTGCTCTGTTGTGGTGGTCTGGAACTGGAATGGAAACTGCAGGAGCTCTGAGCTAGATGCCTGTGTAAGATAATAAATCCGTGTTGTTTTAAGCCACTACCTGTGTGGTAATTTGTTATAGCAGTGGTAGGAAACTAATTCATGCTCCATTGTCTGAGCCTCTGGGAAGCCTGCTGCCTCTCTGATGTCAGTGGCCCAGGTTAGAGGTTGAGGCTCTGGAGAAATCGTTCCAGCTTCCAAGGCTTGAGTTGTCAATGTTGGTGTTTGGGAGGCTGCCAAGCTGTTGGACCAGACCCTTAATCCTAAACACGCTAGCCCACAGAGGAGGGGGATGGAAGCTATGCAGCCCTAAAACCCCAAAAGGGCCAAAATGGCTGGGCCCAGCAGGAGGTGGGGGAGCTGGTTAGGCTGAGGGGCTGAGGGCTGTAGGCAGGACACTAAGTTTGTTGGAGAAAATCAGTAGTTGAGGTTTTTATTTCAATTTCAGTCTCTGTGGATCAGACCTAATGGAGATACCCCTTTGTCCTTCCAGAATTTTCTGGGGAGTCCTCCCAGGCTGTACTCACTGCAAAATTCTTTTTAGTTGCAAATTTAGACCCAGTGGTGAAAGCGGCATTTCAGGAAGAGAGGGAGGAGCTGTTCTCATGACAAGGTAAGAGCACGAGGTGTGCCAAGGGATGAGTGAGAGATTTCCAGAGGAGCTTAAGTGGGCCTCCGTGACAGGCTAACTGTGGGATGAAGGACGAGAGTGTCCATGGAATGTTAGTGTCAGAAAACTGTTGAGGTCTCAGAGTCCAACCTTGCCATTTGACAGAGGAAAAGAGTACAGCCTGAGAGCAATGGCTTGCTTGAGGTCACAAAGGTAGGTTGAGGCAGAGCTGCAGGAGAACCCAGGTCTCCTGACTCAGCCCAGTGCTCTGTGTGGAGCAGCCAGGTTGGAGCCAAGGCGGGTGGGAGGAGAGAGGCAGCCAACCTCAGCTGCTAAGCCCAGAAGGGTAGTTTTACTGGCTTGAGTCACTGAGGTGTGCAGAGGTCATGGTGGCTTCCCCGGCGCCTGAGCTCCCACGATGTCAGCAGGACGTGGTTTCTCGGGATTGACTCCATTCTCAAATAGACTCTCCCTCTGAGGAGGCGAAATGGCCAGAGGCTCCAGACTCCACACCTTGCAATTTCAAGTCTAGCAAAGAGACTTTTTTTTTTTTAAGATTTTATTTATTTATTTGAGAGAGAGAAAGTGAGAGGATGAGATGGGAGAAGGTCAGAGGGAGAAGTAGACTCCCCATGGAGCTGGGAGCCCGATGCGGGACTCGATCCCAGGACTCCAGGATCATGACCTGAGCTGAAGGCAGTCTCTTAACCAACTGAGCCACCCAGGCGTCCTAGCAAAGAGACTCTTGAGAGAGAATGACATCCCCCAGAGGTACGGAACAGGTGGCCTCAGCCAGGGCAGTGGGCTTCGGCCCGGCCTGGGTGCTCACCTGCAGTGCAGGGTACAGCCCCAGCCAGGCCCCGGACTTGGAGTGGTGGGTGTGGCAGGACGCTATTGTAAGCGACACACAAGACTCTGCCTCCCCACAAAACTCACATAAGGAGGGGGCTTTCCAGAAGCAGATGCTGGCCAGCCAACAAACAGGACATCCTCCGTGAAAGTGGGAAGGAATGGATTCCCAGCCCAGGTCAGGGGCTGCGGCTGGAGGCAGGGGAACTGGGGCTGGGACGATGGGTGGCCCGCACCCGAGACAGAGGCAGCTGCTGTCACCGCCCCGCTCGTACCCAGCCAACTTCCACCTCGAGTTCTTGCATCTCTGTGCCTGGGGACTCTGCTCCCAGAGCCACCGAGGGCCACCCTGGCTGAGGATGAGGCAGGCTTCCAGGAAGAAGCTTCCAGGAGGAAAGCATACCAGCTCCCTCCACCTCAGGAGACGTTATTCTGAGGCTTGGGTTTTGCAGTTTCACAGCGTTATCCCAACAGGAGTAAGTCCAGCTGCCCACCGAGCTTACTTACAGCACAAGCAGCCACCGAGAGGTTGCTCTGGGGCTAAGCCAAATGAACACACAGCCCATTCTCAGGGACATGCCTGAGAGCAACTTGACCTGAGAGCTAGACTCTTGAGATGCACTCCAAAGGAGTCCCATGCCCCTTCCAAACGCCGTCCTGGAACACTTGGACCTGCTGGTCAGAGAGCCTATCCCTGGTGCCACGTTGAGAAGGAAACACCAAGTGTGCAGGGAGGGGGCTGTCTCCTCTCTCTGGGCTGCAGCCCGCAAGTGCCCTCACCTGCAGCGGGTGGCTGGGGGCAGGGGTGGGGGAGAGGAAGAACCTCCTGTGGGTTTGCAGAGAAGTGGGGAAACCTGGTGTCAGGATTGTGGACACTCAGAAAACCGTCCCTGGGCCCTTGTGGGAGACCCCAGGTTTAGGTGCAAAATTCCCATTTTATAACTCAAGATAATGGGAAAAGAGTTCTTTATGCAAAACTTTTCTTTATAGGTTATATGTAGGACACAGCTGTCCATGAAGCGCTGCCTGGAGGAAGGTGGACTTTCGGTAAAACAGCTTACCCAGAGTCCAGGAAGCTCCGGTTAAGGCTTCCACCCTCCCCACAGTACTTACTACCTGAAAATGCCAGTTCGAGAAAGCGGGTCTTAAAATGAGCTGAGGGGATGTTGCCCTCCAGTGGCCAAGTGTGTTCTTACAACGTGCGGCGGGTGGAGAGCCGCAGGGAGGAAAACCAAAGCTCTCACCAGGACGACCTCTCCCGCTTCCATTCGCTTCTCTACCAGCCTGTCTCGACTGCGTAATTTCTGAGATGGGGAGGGCCCTTGACCTGTGCCACACACACTTAGCAGGAGAAAAACAATGGCTAATATTTGTTGAGCACTTACTTTGCTCTGGCCCAAGTCTTACGTCATTTACGTGCATTTAATCTTCACACTGATTATTATTATTTCTTTAAAAACCAGGAAACCGGGGCACCTGGGTGGCTCAGTCTGTTGAGTGTCTGCCTTTGGCTCAGGTCATGATCCCAGGGTCCTGGGATGGAGCCCCGTGTCAGGTTCCCTGCTCAGCAGGGAGCTTCTCCCTCTCCTTCTGTTCTTCCCTCTCCTTCTCCCTCTCTTTCTCTTCTTCCTCTCCCTCTCCTTCTGTTCCTCCTCCCTGCTCGTGCACTCTCTCTCTCTCTCTCTCTCTCTCTCTCTCAAATAAATAAATAAATAAATCTTTAAGCAAATAAAGAAAGATAAAAACCAGGAAATCAAGTCATAGAAATCTTAAGTTAGTGACAGAACTGGGATTTGAACCCAGGTCCCTCTAATCCCAGAAGTAGAAGCAGTGTTTCATTCACCATTCTAGTGGTTCTCAGACTCTGTCTGTGCTCAAGAATTGTTTGGGAAGTTTGTCAAAGATGCAGAGTCCAGGGTTCTGTCGCCTGAGAATAAGATTGACTAGGGTCTAAGAGGGGCAAAGACAACTGAGAATCTGTCCTTAGAGCAGTCTGGGTAGAATCCAGTAAGTAATCCAAGCAGGTTCATGGGCCACACTTTGGGAAGCACCAAAGTAAAATCTCATCACTGCCAGGAGGGTGATTTTGTCTGGATATAAGAGAGAACTTTTTTTTTTTTTTTTGAGAGAGAGAGAGAGAGAGAATGAGCAGGTGGGGAGGGGCAGAGGGAAAGAGAGAAGCAGACCCCTGCTGAGCAGGGAGCCCAATGAGGGCCTTGATCCCAGGACCCTGAGATCATAACCTGAGCTGAAGGCAGATGCTTAACTGACTGAGCCACCTAGGGGCCCCCAAAAGAACTTTCTAGTCATATATGTAGATTCAGTTTATGTCTGCCTGCCAAGCGTTTTGATAGGTGCTCTCACGAACACAGTCTCAGCCCTCCTCCTTGGTAGCTCTGGGAGCTCAGCGTCCCCAGTGTGCAGATGACCATGCCTCCAAGAGAGAGCAACCCCCCCTTTCCCTGCTTTCTCCTACTCAGACATCCCTTTCGTTCAGCACCCCACTCTGTGTTTACAGTGCGTCTCCCGTGATGCCCTCCAAAATAGACCACTTCGGCATAGGGATGATTTTGAACGGAAGGTGATGGAGAAGCAGATACAAGAAAGGCTCCCTGTCCTCCTCCCATTTGCAGGAAAGCAGGACCCACAATTGGGAAAGGGTCTCCTCTCTACTAGGAAAGACAGAAGTTGGTCACCAGAGAGAACTCTCTGTCCACAACGGCACCAGAGGAGCCTACGTAACAAACCTTGCTAAAACTAGCCCCTTCTTACCATTCATTTCCCCATTTGCCTTCCCACAATTAGCTGCCCTAGAAACTCAAAGTCTTTTTACTTTGTCTTGTTGCTTCTCTAAAAATGTATTGTTCTTCTCTCAAGATGCTGTATACGCCCTGGTTCCAACCACCTTTCCGAGTTACCCAACTCAGCACTCCTGGGCGTCTGTGGGAGGAACGTGTTAATAAACTGTTTTTCTCTTGTTGATCTTTTTTCCATTCAAACTCCACCCTTTGTCATTAACTTACGTTTACTTCCTTTGGCACTTTATTTTTTTAAAAAAGATTTTATTTATTTGACAGAGAGAGACACAGTGAGAGAGGGAACATAAGCAGGGGGATTGGGAGAGGGAAAAGCCGGCCTCCCGCTGAGCAGGGAGCCTGATGTGGGGCTCGATCCCAGGACACTGGGATCATGACCTGAGCTGAAGGCAGACACTTAACGACTGAACCACCCAGGCACCCCTCCTTTGGCACTTTATTTATTTATTTTTTTAAAGATTTTATTTATTTATTTGACACAGAGAGAGAGATCACAAGTAGGCAGAGAGGCAGGCAGAGAGAGAGAGAGAGAGGAGGAAGCAGGCTCCCTGGTGAGCAGAGAGCCCGATGCGGGCCTCGATCCCAGGACCCTGAGATCATGACCTGAGCCGAAGGCAGAGGCTTTAACCCACTGAGCCACCCAGGCGCCCTCCTTTGGCACTTTAAAGCGAAGGATAACTTGGTATATTAAAAAGTAAATGAAGATAAAAAATGATCTCAATTATCTACCTTTTAAAGGAGTAAGTGAATTTCTTCTGTTTTGAGGCTTTTCCTCTGAAGTATAGTGATTATTATTTCAGATTTATGATTTTCACAGAGAAATATGGCTTGAATCAATAATCAACCATCTGATTTATGGAAGATCTACCATTTAAAATAGACAGGGGTGCCTGGGAGGCTTAAGTCAGTTAAGTGTCTGACTCTTGATATTGGCTCAGGGTCTTGATCTCAGTGTCTTTAGTTTGAGCCCCTCGTTGGGCTCCACACTGGGCATAGAGCCCTCTTAAACAAATAAATAGATAGATAGATAAATAAAGATTAGGATGGACAATACCTGAGTCATTCCAGAAGACCTATCACTTGTTAACTTTGTTTTTTTCAAATTTGTGAAGTATTTGTTCATTTTTTTTTTTGAGACTCTGAGTCCAATACCTGCGGAAACAAAACTCAGAAGAAAATTTTTGTTCTAATATTACATTTGCTATTACAGAAGTAGTTCTAGATAAAGTGGAAAATACTTCTGAAATCCGTCTTTTGTTAGTCTAATCTACAGTGCCCCAGCCGATGAACCCGAGATGGGTAGAGGAAAAAAAGGTTTCCTTTCCTTCCCTGACACCCCCGTGGAAATTAAGGTTGTTGGGGACATTTGCATTGTCTGGCAAGGGGCCCAAAGTAGGTGCAGGTAGTATTGTTGAGCAGAAATGCCCCAGCTGCCAAGAGCCGGCGTGAGGAGGCTTTGCCAGGTCTAGGGAGCCCCTGCCCCAGCTGTCAGGGTGGGGGGTGGACATCGATCCTGGGATCGGGGGGAGGGGTGGGAGACGCATGCTGCACAGGCCGTTGGGAGCCGAGTCCTGGTCACCGTGGGGCTGCTCTTCATGTGAGCCCACAGAGGGCTATCAAACCTGGAAGAGGTCCTGTGTGGTAAGCCGAGGAACCAGAGGGTCGAGAAACTCACAACGGCTGGGAGGAGGGAGGCCAGCTGGCTCACATTTGTGGATCCCAGCACTGCAGCTCCTTGTGGTCATCTTCCAAATCAACCACTTGTTCTTAAATCCCCGACCGAGGGTCTGTTTTTAGGGAAAACTCAGACCAAGCCGGTGCCCCCTGCCCTGCTGGCCACCCGCCCCCCCCCCCCAGAGCCCGCAGCATGCTGCTCCTTCAGTGGCAAACTACTTCCCATGGAATATCTTGCTGGCCAGCAAATGCGAAAAGCTCTGGTTTGCAGAGTTTGCTGATTTCTGGGGTGTGAGTGCTCCCACCGGGGCTGCCTTCCACGGACCAAGTTGACATCCCTGCCCACGAGGTAGAGAGGAGGGGCCCACTGCTGGCTCTCAGGGTGGTGTGAGCTGGCTCTGCACGGCCCACCCCTGTAACGCCCACCGCATGCGGGTGTGTGTGTGTGCCCCTGGTCCATGTCCCTCTGCGGCGGCCTGTCATCTCAGCCCTCAGCACTGTCTCCTCATCCTGGGTACAAATATTTGTTGAGCTGATGAGAGTAGCAAAGTCACAGAGGTAGGAGAGTTGAGGACTGCCATGAAGGTATGTCTGGGCAGAGGGGAAGGGACCCATGGGCCTGGGAGGGCCACAGGCTGCCTGGAGGTGATCTTTTGGCTGAGACCTGAGTCTCTGAGCATAAACTGCAAATCCACCAGGCCTGGGGGAGAGAAACTGAACACCCAGCATTCAAGAATAAAGCCCAATTAGGGAGTAACATGTGGGGGAATGTCAAGCCTTTGGGAAGTAGGTGGCTGCAGCATAGAGGAGGGTAAAGGAGAGGTGTCCCTCAGTCTCTGTGGGACAGTGACCCTGGTTTGATCTGCTATCCCACCGGCCCTTCCTAACTCCCAGGCTGGAAGCCAGGCAGGCCCGCCAGTGGTCCCACCAGCTGTTTTGAACCTGGGAGCCCCGACTTGGCCATCCTGCTAGTCAGTTCTAGCCTGACAAGAGAACTTACAATTCATGTCTTTCCCCAAACTGCCACCTTTGGGAGCTTCTACAGCCTCTTTCCCCAGGGCCTGGGGAGAGAAGCAGGGAGAAAGCTGGGTCAGTAAAGACTCAGTGGGCTGGGGAGGCAACAGGGAACCCACAATGAGAGCCTGGGAGGATGGGAGGCAGAGATAAGCCAGGGAGGCCAGGTTCACTGAGCAGCTGCAGAACCAGGTGAGCTGGGAGCCAGGAACCAGGCCTTCTAGAAGCTTCTGAACTTGGAGCTGAATATTAAGGATTCAAATAGAGCAGATGAGAATGACCTCCTTATCCTGGAGAATTAGCAAGGGCCTCAGGACAGAAATGACAAACTGGCTTTGGTCTTGCCCCCCTCACTTTATCTAGAAGGTGAGAGACTCGGACAACCTAGTGGGGGGGCATAGGGGCCAGCAAACCTGGGTTTGAATCCTGCTTCAGCTGCTTACTAGCTTTGTGACCTGGGGAAGGCTGTTTACCCTGGGTCTCATTCCTCATCTGTGAGCGAAGGCTCCCGGAGTTGTGTAGTAATGTATGCTAGCTGACCAATATGGTGCCAGCAATAATTAGTGTTCGATAAATAATATTGGATTTCATCAAATATAACATGTCATCAATTTTTATTTCTCAGTTTATCGAGATATTATTGAATGTCACCAATTTAAGAGGCATCTTTCGGGGGAGAATGCTTTTACCACATGTATCTTGCACACTTTAAATATCTCACCGTTTTATTCGTCAGTTCTACGTTAACTAAAAAAATAAAATCATGTTTATTTTATGCTCTTCTAAGAAGGAAAACAAAGCGGCCAAATAAACCAATCTGCCATCAATGTTAAGACACATCCAGATATCAGAGATAATAAAATGTGAACAAAAAGGTGCATCTTAGCACTGATGACATGCTGTAGTTCTTTTTTTCTTCTCATTTGTGGTTTTTATGCTTCTGGATGTTTCTGTCTCTGGGACACTGTAGAGTGTCATAACCCCTCACTAAGCACCCCACCCCGGCTGGGCTGAAGACGTGGTTTCCGATCCTCTCGCCCTCTCCTGCCCTTGCATAGGCTGCTGCCCTCACGCTGCTGGTGCTTGGGGGCTGGGGTATGTGCGTCCTTTCAGTTTCAAGGGAAAGGAAGTCAGGGTCTGCAGTGGCTCAGACTGTGTCCAGGACTTTCTGTCCTCTCAGGGCTGTGGATGTGGGCCCACATGGGTCTCCCATCTTCTGGGAGGCTGACGGGCCTGTCTGATTTCTCTCAGATAAGGCACGCAGAAGTTTAGGACGCAGTGAAACAGACCACAGGCTCCCTTGGGCTGCAGTGCTCCAGGGGCTGCTCTCTGGGCCTGATGCCACCAGAGCCCATGTCCCGTCAGTTCTCTATCCTGTGAAATGTTTTCTTTTAATGCCCAACTCAACGACTTGACTTCCCTTTTGCCACACTCTTAAGGTAAGGCTGATGGCTATGAAGCAAAAATTTGTTTCCAAAAATATTTTGTGGTTGTTTTGAGATATCTTGGTTAAATAGTTGATAGTTTTATTTATTTATTTATTTATTTATTTATTTATTTATTTATTTATTTATTTATTTGACAGAGAGAGAGAGAGCAGGAGCGCACAGCAGGGGGGTGGCAGAGGGAGAAGCAGCCTTGCCTCTGAGCAGGGAGTCTGAGGTGGGGCTTCATCCCAGGACTCTGGGATCATGACCTGAGCCGAAGGCAGTTGCTTAAGCTACTGAGCCACCCAGGCGCCCCAAATAGTAAATAGTTTTGTTTTGTTTTGTTCTTCTGTGTGAAAGTTGTATCTGCACACCAAAACCTATATACCAATTCATGGAGCTCTTCGGTGTCCTCTGAAACCCTGACCCTGACCCCAGTTTACTCTGGGTTCTTAGAGACCGAGAAAAGTGGTTTTCTTTGGAAAATGTACAACAGATTTTTTTTTAATTGAAGAGTATGAGTTTTGGAATTAGATGGACACTTCTGGTGTGTTGCTATTATTAATGAGGCTACAGAGGAAACCCCTGAACATGATCTTTGTACCCATGAATGTGGAGGTGTCTGTAAGGTTCATTACCAGGAACGGGATTGCTGTATTGATGAGTATATGCTTTTATAATTCGATAGGCTGAAAATCATGTCTCATTTATGTTCCCACCTAATATTTAAGAGAGCCCATTTGTTTAAAGATGAGTTTAAGACTGGATGCCTGGGTGGTTCAGTCAGTTAAGGGTCCTGGGATCAAGTCCCGAATGGGGCCTCTTGCTCAGCAGGGAAGCTGCTTCTCCCTCTGCCTGCTGCTCCCTCTGCTTGTGTTCTCTCTCTCTTTGACAAATAAATAAAATCTCAAAAAAAAAAAAAAAAGATGAGCTTAAGACAATCTAACAGGATAAAAGATGCGTAACTAATTTGATATACAAAGTGGTAGGGACCATCATCAGTTAGATGTCAGCACATTTGTATGTGTGTGAATACAAATACATAATCTTTTCGTTGCCTAAGGTTTATAAATTGTGTGCCTGGGACTTTTTAAAAACACTGCTTTATTGAGGTCTGATAGGTAATTAAAAAGCTGTGGATATTTAATGTACACAAGTTGATGTGCTTGTGTCTGGCACCTTTTAAGTCTCTCCACCCCCTGGAAATCACACAATTAACGTACGTGGCGGCCAATAAATTAGACATCACAGTTGTGACGGGGCTTTTTAAGTGAGAAAAATCAAGTCCAGCCTGAAGGACCTTGCCGCGATCCTGCTTTGGGCCAGCAGATGGCGCCTGTGCTCCCCAGGGGCCACCCCGCTGTGAAACTGGACTTAATATAGTAACCCGATGTCGCCCTGAACATATAATTTTCAAACCTCCTATCCCACCACAAGGAAAACCTCGGAGGATTTTCTTCTGGGAAGAGCAATTAGCTTAACCTCTTAGGAGGAGAAATTGCATCCCTGAGCTTGCCTGGGTAAGTAAAATATCCTCCCTAAGCGATCTTGGGGGGTGGAGAGAAACCACCAAAGGCCTTTGGGAGGGAGGGGGTGCTGGGGAGGGCTGGGAATTGCAGGACCCAGGTTAGGGCTTGCGGTGGGAAGTGCCTCGGATTTGAGGACGTCCATCCCCAACCTGTCAGCCTCTGGGTTTCAGTGGGAGGGTGATAGAGATACTGAGGAGTGACAGGATTACTTGGGGTGGGGAAGGGGCCTCCTACCTGAGCCCGGAACAGACCTATGGGGACCAGGCCAGCGCAGGAGACCTCCCTCCCCGCCCCTCCCCCATCTGTAGCGATCAGGTGTCGAGGGGGAAGCAGCTGTGACAGGGTGGATCTTGTCCTGCCCTCACAGAGCCTGCAGTTAGGGGTACGAGCAAAGCAGCTTTTGGTGGGGTCTCTTCCCAGTCAAGGGACCCAGGTCAGTTGCCTGAAACTCTGGACACCCTCAGATTGGAGAGAAGACTGGAGGAAGTGATCTGAACCAGAGAGAATGGCCTAGAAAGGCCTGTGCAGCAGGAGAGCCAGCTACAACCAACCGATCATTAGGGGAGAGTGGGGAGCTTGGAACTTGGGGGGGGGCGCACTTGTCACTAGGCCTGTAATTAGAACCAAAGGAAGCATCCAGATGGCCAAGACTGTGTGACCTTGGGCAAATACTTAGCCTTTCTATACCTCAGTTTTCTCATCCGTAAAATGGGAACAATATCAGGATCAACCTCATCGGGCTATTTAAAGGCTTAAACACAAAATAATGCTTGGGAAGCATGTAACCCGCTCCCTGGCACCTAATAAGGTCTCAATTGCTGGCTGTTGCTATCATTTGCCATCATCGTCATTATGAGTTGTGATCTGCT
This sequence comes from Ailurus styani, assembly GCA_002007465.1. Classification (NCBI taxonomy): domain Eukaryota; kingdom Metazoa; phylum Chordata; class Mammalia; order Carnivora; family Ailuridae; genus Ailurus; species Ailurus styani. The sequence continues at coordinate 4,723,166 of LNAC01000027.1, read as the reverse complement.
GCAAGAGGAAGGATGGAAAAAGGCAGGATCCGATGAGCACAGAGAGGACAAGTCCTGGGGTGGGGAAGGCAGAGCAAACTGGAAAGTGAGGGAACAGTGGGCGAAATGGGCGAAGGCCAAGAGGTAAGGTGTCAAATGACAAAGGTAAACAATTTAGTAACCGTGTTCGGTGTCTTTTATTTGAGGGAAAACAGTCCACGGGTGGGGGAGTACACAGCCTCACGAACACGAAGCAGGCTTTCTGGGGATTTGGGGCAAGAGTGTTTCATGGAAACACAGTGCGATTTGCTACGAGGCCAGAGATTCCCTTAAAAATAGGCGGGTCCTGTTTTCCAGGGCGAGGTCCGCCGGCCCCCCCTGAGTTGGAGGATTGTGATTGGTGCGTAGGTTTCCTGACAGTGACGCACTTCCTGTTCAGCGCGGCCTGACGCAGGTTTAGGTTGGGGACGTGGGCCGGGCCACGGGGGCGACCCCCCTTTCGTGGGTCCTGATATGGGGATGACCTTTATCAGGAGAGGATAGTCTTAAGTCCTCGCTCTTCTCTGTAGCCTGAGGATCTTCTCAGTGTAGCCTGAGGACCGGCCGCTGCAGCACGTGGAGCTCGTTAGAAACACGCACTCTTGGGCCCCAGCCAGGCCTTCGGACTCGGAACGTTCTGTTTATCAGGCCCCGCAGATGGTTGGTTTGCGTGTTGGCATCTGCGAAGCATCCTCTGGGCCACGACTCATGGGGGAAACCAGTTCGGTGCGGCAAACAGAGAAGACGGGAGAGGCAGGTTGGGACCAATCAGTACACTTCCCCCTGAATACTTCCACATGCACGTTGTTAATGAGGACTAAGTATTTGTTTATAGTCCCCACCCCCCTTTGAGTTTGTAAAACTCACACACCATGAAATGTACATATTAACCGTCCCAGGTGCATCTGCCGACCAAACCAGGCTCCAGTCAAGGTAGATGACCAGCAGCCAGCGGGTTCCCCCAGGCCTCTTCCCAGTCAATCCCTGCCGCAGCCCCTGGCATTCTGCTTTCTTTCCCACCAGAGGTCTTTTTGCCAGTTTTAGAACCCCATGTAAGTAGAACCACACCGTAGGTTTTCTTGGCAACGCTTCTTTCACTCGGCCTAATGTTTCTGACCCATCTACGGTCCGTGGCATCGTGTGTGTCTATGGTAGGGAGTTGCGTGGCCTCGGCTTGCCAGCGTCTGCTTATCCACGAGGTTGTTTTGGATTTGGGGTTCTTAGGAGTAAGACTGCCAGGAACACTCCTGTACAAGTCTTTTCCTGAACATATGTCTTCATTTCTCTTGGGTAAATACCTATGAGGTGGAATTGCTAGGTTATAGAGGAGGTGTAGGTTTAGTTTTAAAAGAAACCTCTAGACCTTTTCCAGAGTGGTTGTACCATTTTATGCTTTACCAACAATGTATGAATGTTCCAGTAAACATTCTCACTAGCATTTGGTTTTGTCGGGCTTTGTTTTTCTTTGTTTCTTTTTTTTTTTAAAGATTTTATTTATTTATTAGAGAGAGAGAGAGAGCATGAGAGGGAGCAGGGGGAGAGGGTGAAGCAGGCTCCCTGCCAAGCTGGGAGCCCAGGGACCCTGGGATCGTGACCTGAGGGGAAGGCAGATGCTTAACCGACGGAACCATCCAGAAGCCCCTAGTGTTTTTAATTTTCGCCATTTCGATGAGTGTGGAACGGTATCTTACTGTGGTTTTATTTTGTGCTTCCTAATGATGACTAATAATGATGACTATTTTCTTTTATATGTTTATTGGCCATTTGCATATCTTCTTTTGAAATCTTTGTTTAAATCTTTTGCCTATTTAAAAGTGGGGTTGTCTTTTCATAATACAGTAATAGGAGTTATTTCTATATCCTGGGTACTAGTCCCTTGTCGGATATGTTTTGCAAATATTTTCTGTGAGTGGACTTTTATAGGAATCTCAGCTATTGGGTTTGGCCCCAGGCGGGGGTTGTGTGGGTGTGGGGCTGAATGGACCGCTTTGGGGTTGCTCGTGGTATGGGGCCACGGACCCCTCCCTCACAGGGCTGGTGCGAATCGGGAATGGGAGAACACAGGTGAAAGTCCTTTGTAAAGTATAACAAATAAGCAAAGGTTTCTCATTGACCCTTTAACCAGGACAGGAGGAAGGACCATTTCTCCATCTTTTCCCCAACACTGCAGTCTCTCTTGGGAGCAGGAGAGAAAAAGCTACCCCTTCGGTGGAAACGGCTTCTCTGGTTAGTATCTGAGTGATTATAGTGGAGTGCCTAAAACAGTACAAGTTTGGTATCACATGTGGGCTCAAATCCACATTCTGCCAGATGCTATCTGTGCGCTCTTGTGCAAGTCCTCATTTCATCTGGACCCTGGAAATAACACCTCAGCCAAGTCATCGTGAGGATTAAAACTGCTTTTACTCTTGGTGTTACGATTGTTTGCAGAGCGGCATGCTAAGCTTGTGCAGCCCTCACAATGACCGTTTGCTGTAAGTTGTATCACTTTCTGTTTGGTTTGAGGCAGTTGCTGGTTGCTTAGAAGATGCTCCTGGATCCTGTAGGAAGCTGCCCTGAGGTGGCGCTCCCAGGAGTCTGGTCTGGGTACTGCGGCTCTATGCGCCTGTGCCACAGAGGAGCCACCAGAGGGCGCTCGCCACCTCCTCGGGGCCCGTGCTGAGACTGGGAGGTCCCCAGCCCCAAACTCTGCTTCCCACTGCTGCCCTGCTCTGTGTCCAGAGTGTTCTCTGTGGCATTTTCAAGGATGGAATGTAGTCTCCAGAAGGTCCTCGTTTGGGGATAGGGGGCTGTGTAGCCCAGGGGACCCTGCACAGGAAGGCCAAGGAGGGCAGTGTTGGTCTCTGTCCCCTTGAAGGTTTTCTTGGGACGGGGGTTCATGCAGGGCCTGAGGGCACGGTGGGGGGGGGGAAGCCAAGCTGTTGAGCAGCTTTCTGGGCACCGTCCCCCCACCCTTCACACCCCCTGTTAGCTCTCTGGACCGCGTGTCACACCCCCACCCACACCCCATTGGAGGTAGAGATAACAACTCATGGCTAGGCAGGGCTGTGCCTGACCGGGCATGACTCTGGGTCTCCTCTTGGCTTCCTCTGTCTCAAAGTTGAGGAGTATTTGGCACTTGTTCTCCAGAGATTCTTGGGCTCCCACTTGCCCCTTGCTTACTTCAGTCTCCCGCAGAGAGCTGGCTGGGGGTGGGGATGGGGAGTCCCTCTGTGTGCCCTTTAATGCATAGAATAGTCCTTGACTTGGTCCAATTAGTTTCCCTTTGTGTTTCATGGAAGGTGTTGGGGGGTGAGCTCATAGACCCCTAGGTGCCTCTCCGTCCAGCTCTAAGATACACAACCCCACATTAGAGCAACAGCCTCATCCTCACCCCCTTTCTGACACATTATCCCTGCTCTTGGCACCATCTAGCCTGCCCCACCCCCTAGTCTAGAGCCCAAGTGGGGCCTTACCCCAGAGAGAGGGGCCCTTGGCTCTCTTTGGCCACCCCAGGGAGCTCTTGCTAAGCCACTTCCACACCAGCTCGAACCCACCCCCTTAGGCAAACGGGCCGGGGCACTGACCCCAGAGCCCAGGGGCCAGTGGCCAGCGGTGCTGTCCCGGCCAGGCCTACCTGCCTGTACAGGGCAGCAGTGAGGCCTCTTGGCCTTCCCCACACACACCCCCACCCCCCGCCACCTCAGGCAGGGCCAATGGATCTCTTGCTCCTCTTTCCCTCCCAGCAGGGGTGGGCAGGTCAATGCCTCCTGGCCGAGGGTCCTCTTAAGCAATCAAGTTCTCAATGGCCCATCGATGATTGACCAGGCCAGCCTGTTACTTGGTCATCGAGTGTGCATGTGTCTGGCAGAGCCCCTTGTTCTGGAGACATGCTGTCTAGGGAAGGAGACCTGGGGGGAATTCATGGTGAACCAGCACGTAATGGGCCACCCAGTTTCTCAGAAACCACATTCCTTCCTCTCTCCCAGAGGCCATGTGACAGAGCTGCGACTGCTTTTCCCTCCAGCTGAGCCATTAACCATCCAACCACTGGTTTACTCATCCACTTGGGCACGGGTCCCCTCACCCAACCACCGGTCCCCTGACTCAGCCACCTATCCACCTGCTCACCCACTGGGGGCTGTGGGGACATGGGGACCCACTCCACTCTCTCGTCCCCATGCTTGTCCACTTGTCTCCTTGCTTGTGCACGCCCTCCCTCACCCAGGGACTCTCTGAATACTTCAGGTGCTGGTCCAGGGCTGGAAACAGTCAGTCAGGAAGTGCTAAGTGGTGAAGGGCAGAGCCTTCGGGGGTCAGAGGGACCAGATGGGAATCCTGATTGCAGTGTTTCCTGGCCACGTGACTACGGGCGCATTCTCAAATTTCTGAATGCCAGTCTCCTCATCTGTAAAATAGAGACCCCATGCACCTTCCTCCTCCCAGGGTGTACAGGTTGGCTTCAGGATTAATTGAAGTGCTTGAACCAGAGGCCAGGAAACAGAGCAGTGGTTACCGGGCCTCTCAGTGGCCGTGTCCTGGTCGTGGGGAGCGCGCTTGGCCTGTTTCCCCAAGGCTACCCCGTCTCATCCCTGCCTCTCACTCAGCCAGGCTAGGTCCTTGGGCGAGTGGCCCCCACGCCCAGCCTTGAAATGGAAGGCGATAATCACCGCCTTCCCACGCACCCTTCCCTCTGCCTTCTTGCCCACGGGGCACTCTGGGGTTGCATCAGGTCAGCCAAGACACCTGGAAGATCCAGCTTGCTCCTTCCCTTCTTGCAAACAAGTTCTCCTTGACAGCTGTGTGTGTGTGGGGGGGGGGACAGGCCTTGAGCATCTGACCCCTTGAGGGGTCATTTTCCCTCCTGTCTGAGGTCCATACGGGCCAGGACCCGGTTACCTCCCACCCAGTTCCCTTCCTCAGACCTGCAGTGGACTGTTCCCTTCAGTGGCTTGGGGGGCTCCTTGGGGGCAGACTGGTGCTCCCCGGCTGCAGAAAAACTGGCTGAGCTGGAAGGGTCAGCTGGGGCGGAAGAGCGGAGAGGGATGGGAGCGTGGTTGAAGTGGGGCTCTGCGGGGTTTCTTCGCCACTTCCCCGCCCCCACCCCCAGACAGGCTGGCCAGGAGTCTGCACAGTACGTTGGGGGGTGTGGTGTGCTAGCCTTGGCGGGGGGGGGGGGG
>LNAC01000027.1:4597440-4717838 GCA_002007465.1 Ailurus styani | reverse complement strand
GGGGGGGGGGGGAAACGTGCAGAAGTGTGGGTTGTGGACTTTGGAGTGGGTCAGACAAGAATGTAAATCCTCTTCTGGCCCCATGACACTGAGTAAGTCACTGGTAAAATCTCAGTTGTTTAAGAAATGCTGTCAGGGGCGCCTGGGTGGCTCAGGCGGTGAAGTGTCCGACTCTTGATTTCAGCCCAGGTCATGATCTTAGGGTTGTGAGATGGAGCCCTGAGGCGGGCTCCTTACTGGGTGTGGAATCTGCTTAAGATTCTCTTTTTCCCTTTGCCCCTCCCCCACCTCCCTCTCTGGGGGAGGGGGAGGTGAAGAAAGACAAAGAAATGCCTGTGATGCTCTGAGTGTGGAATGAGCCTGGCAGCCAGGAAGCACTCTGTCGTCGGGGGATGCCGCAGTGGCAGTTACCGGCCTGAGCGGCCGCTGGCCGTTCGACTCAGCCCAGCACCCTGACAGCTGCCTCTTGGAGCCTGAGGTGTCCTGTTAGGGCTCCGAGGGATCCTACCCCTCCCCTCAGCCAGTCCTCAGGGGCACCTCTAGGGGCGAAACCTTCTGTATTCTGGATGGGGGTGCCGGTGGGGGTGGGGGTGAAGCAGCCAAAGCCCTCCGGCCCATGTTTCCAGACTGACTGACCGAATGGACCAGCCTTGGGGGATTATAGTCTAAAGAGGGGCTCAGCCGTGGGACCCCCGAGCAGATGCACACCCGTGGGGTTGGGGCCCCGCCTATGGACTCCTCACCCCCGGCCATGTGGTCAATATTAGTTTGATTAATTCACTCATTTTTAAAAAAGATTTTATTTATTTAGAGTGCAAGTGGGGGGAGGGGCAGAGGGAGAGGGAGACTCTCAACAGACTCCATGCTGAGCACAGAACCCCACACGGGGCTCAATCCCACAACCCCGAGATCATGACCTGAGCCGAAATCAAGACTCACTGCGCTTCCCGGACTGAGCCACCCAGGCGCCCCTAGTTCACTCATTTTTAAGCTTCTAAAGGACAGGGACTTGTTTTCCTTCACACCTGTGACTCCTTGTTGCCTAGTCATGCGACTGGCTTGGACTGAATGAATGAAGTGAGTGGCCGCTAGGCAGGCACGAGATCAGAATGGGGTAAAGGGACAGTGAATACCATGTCTCACCTGGGCCCCGAGGGAGCCACGGTGGGCTCCCCAGGAGGCTGTCCCAGAGTTCTGTGCACTGCCCGCCCCGGACCTCTACCTGGGCTGAGCTGGGAGGCCTGGCATGTGTGCAGCCTTCTCGAGGGAGGTCAGGGGTTTCCTATGACCTGTCCTGGGTCCTAACACCCATTTCCTGTTTGGGGGTTGGCACCCTCTTCAGATAGGGGGTGCTGTGAAGCCGGGGACCGCATGGCACCTGACACAGAATGAGTGCCTAATAAACACTTGCACACTAAGGCATCTGCTCGCTGGATGGGCCTGGCAGCTCAGCCCTGGGGCCCGCTGGGGACAGTGTCAGGACCTGGCCTGCCCAGTAGGGTAGCCCCAGGGCTGAGGCACCATCCGAACTCATACCCAGTTGAGAGGGACAGCTAGAACCCCAGGAGGTTGGCCAGAGCACGAATGTCCCTGGAGGAGGTAGCCTCTTGAGCCGCCTCTGGCTGGGCCCGGAGCAGGGTGAGTGGGAGGCCGGCCACCTTGCCCACGCCGGGGAGCCAGTACTGAGAGAGGCCAGGTGACAGCGGGGGGAGCCAGCATCTGCCCGCCGCGGCAGACCTCCCGAGAGCAGCAGTGCTGGGGTGGGGCCCTGCAGGGAGCAGGTGTGCTCACACGCCACCTTTCCACCGCGGGGCTCGGGCTGCGACCAAATCCTGTTTGGCCACGGACTGGCTGTGACCTCTGGGTGCTGCTTGTTTGCCCCAAGTCTGTTTCCTCACCTGGAAAATGGAGGTGCTTCCACACAATGGAGCCGTATTCAGCCATAAAAAGAAATGGAATACCAAACCGTGCTAAGATGTGGAGGAACCTTGAAAATGTGCTAAATGAAAGAAGCCAGACGCCAAAGGTCTGGCTATAGGAAATATCAGAGCAGGCAAGTCCAGCGAGACAGAAAGCAGATTGGTGGCTTCCAGGGGCTGGTGGGGAGGGAGGAATGGGGAGCAATGGCTTCATGGATGCGAGTCTCCTTTTGGGGTGAAGGTGATTCACAACTGGACGGACGTCCTTGGGGTTGCGCAATGCTGTGTGAGTGCCGCTGAACTGTTCACTTTAAAAAGGTTCCTTTTCTGTCATGTGAATGTCACCTCAATAACAATGATAGCGATGGCATTGCTACTGACCTCACTAGGGGTTGGAAGCGTCCAGGCAGACGGGGCCTGGGAGGCCCCGGCTGGCATCACCCCAGCAGCCGGGCAGTTCCCTTCCTCACTCTCCCCAACACTGGGGTCCAACACAGAGGCCAAGGCGGGGATGAGGGCATAGGCTGGCAGGTCCCCGCAGCCAGGGGCAAAGGGGACTTCCCTGCCTTCTTCGGCAGCTGTGGACCCAGGCTCCAGCCTCCAACAGGCCAAGCGGTTTTAGGCTGGCCCTTCAACCCCGGCCCTTTCTTAGTCTGCTCATGCCTGTGTGCCTGCCTGGAAGAGTGTGTGCGACCCCCGCATTTGGCATGTCACCCCCATCACATCCCTGTGTCCCAACTCCCGTCTTCTTCACGGTGCACACCACTGCCGGGCGATGTGTCCGGAATCTCTTGGTTCTTGTGTTTATTATGCTTCTTCCACATAGAATGCGAGTTCCCTGGCGCCTCGGCGGCTCAATGGGTTAAGCAGGTTCATAATCCCAGAGTCCTGCTCAGTGGGGAGTCTGCTGCTTCCTCTCCCCTTGCCCCGCCCCCTGCTCCTGTTCTAGCTCTTTCTTTCTGAAATAAATAAATAACTTTTTTTTAAAAGTGCAAGTTCCACAAGAGGATATACTCGATCTGTTTTGTCCATGACTGTTTCCAGCACCCATTGCCTGGCACACAGTAGGTGCTTGATAAATGTCTGTTGACTGAACAAATACCGTTGACTGAATCCTCCTTCTTTACACAGTGGCTGCCTGTCCTAAGTGCTGTCAGCAAACAGCTGTGAGGTCCGGCTGTCATTGTGCCCACTTCGCAGATGACGAAGCTGAGGCTCTGGGAACCAGGACGGCCACCCCGAGCTGGGACTTCCCCCCAGCAACGTGGCATCGGGTCCTCACTGTGACCCTCCCTACCCTAGGCCGTCTCCTGCCCGCAGAGCTCCTGCTCTAGAAGGCAGCCTCGGGCCCGGAGCATCCTGCCCGCCTCGGCCTACCGGCACCTCCCACTCTAGGACCCGGGCGGCCCCACACTCACGGCCCCGGAGCCTTTTTCTCAGGCTCACAACCTCAGCCCAGCTACCTTCCCTGAGAATCTCTGTCATAAAGAAGGCGAGGCCCTGATCTGGCCTGTCTCTCCACCCCCAGGCCTTCCTCACCCAAGGGAACCTTGGTTATAAATACAGGGGTCACGCCTTGCATTTGTATTAAGCACCTTTCATCTGGGGAGCTCCTGGCTGTGGGGAGGCTAATTAGCTGCTCTCTGGGAAGAGTGAGTAAGAGCTGACGTCCCAGCCCGGGCATTGGCTCACGAGGGCTGGGGCCAGCCCTCCCGGGGAGAAGTGGGCGCGCCGCCACCGTGTGGGCCGCTTACCCCCTGCCTCCCGCCTCCGTGTTTCTCTTTGCTGCGGGACCTCTTCACAGGGGTCCCCTTTCTCTGGCCGATAACGGAGGCCACCGTTTACTGAGTGCTTACCATGTTCCAGGGGCTGGCTAAGCCCCTTCCGTCTGTTGAATGTAGCCACGTGCACCAAGCACAGGGGGCCATGCCGACATGCGGGCAGAGGGACTCCCGTTATCAATCCTTCCTCCTTGTGCCACGGTGGCCGGTGCTTCATGCAGGACATCGTGGAACTGTCGAGAAACCCTCATTAGCACAGTGTTTCACATGAAATAAACACCCGGTAAATGGCAGCTGGTACCATTCATCTTCCAAACAACCCTGTGAGGCAGGTACTGTATGATCTTCGTTTCCCAAAAGAGGAAGCCAAGGCCCAGAGAGGTTAAGCCACTGGCTGGAGGTCACACAGTGAGTCAGGAGCAGAGCTAGTACTGGAACCCAATTGCTTTGACACTAAAGCTGCACGTAGCTTTTCGGGTGCTCCTTACTCCATCCCCTCGAGGCTGTTACCCCATCGGCCTTCCTTGCATCTTTGTAGGGTACCTGAGCAGGGGCTTCTACTCATCCATCCCTCCAACAGCGTGCGAGCCGGCAAAGCTTGCACCAAGACCCCTGGGGGCTCATCTCCTACAACTCCTCCCCACGCCCCATTTTTCACATGAGGAAACAGGGGAGGGCAGACTGTGCGAGGGGACAGGCCTGATGGGGAGATGCCACCTCCTCACAGCAGGAGGAGTCAAGAGAAGTGTAGAAGGGCCGCAGCTTACCCCTCCTCCTCCCTTTAACCCACTGACACCAAGTAACAAGCATCCTCACAACAGAATGCCTGGCTTCCATTCTGTGGGACCCAGCGTGGCCTACCCACAAGGCACTGCCTGAGGGACCGAGACCGGGGGTGGGGGATGGTACTCCACCTATGGCCGGGCAAGGTGCTTGGAGCAGCAAGACCGTCCAGGGCAGGCCTCCCTCTTGCGGAGTGCCTGACACATCACCAGAGGGACTCTAGTTCAGACCCACAGTGGGTACTTAAAAATGCTCTTTGGAGCAATGGCTGTGTCCTGGACTCGCAGTAGGGAGATGAAATGTGGAATGTACAGAGGGGTAGGTGGTGCGCCATGTCTTCTCCCCATCGCTGGGTGAACCTGGATGCATCAAATGTGGCTGTCCTTTAGGCCTTGGGAAGGGGCCTAAGCAAATCTGGTTTGGGCCACAACAAGTTGGTGGGCGAGGGGCCCTTAGCTGAAGTTCCCACAGGTGGGACACCATTCTTGAGTGCTGATGGGGTGGCTAAACATGCAATATGCACCTTCTCTCCTCCTCTCCTCTGAATGTTGACTCTTCTGAAAAAGGCAGACCGGGGGCGCTGTGACCCTCCGCCTGCCCCCCAGCTCTGCCCCTCCAGTTCCTGTACCTCCCTTGGCTTCCACAGCCTCTCCCTGCTCTACCTGCCGCCTCCCCCCTCCTCCACTCGTCCCCAGGTCTCTCCTCTCCTCCTTCTGGCCTCAGCTTAAGGGTTTCCTCAGAGAGGCCTTCTCCAACAGCCCGTCCCAAATGGAAAGGAGTTTCCCATGTACGTGTATGTTCTCGGAGCGCCTTGTTCTTTCCCTTCACAGGAATTAGAAAACTTATTGAATGGAATCTTATGTTTATTTATGAGATCATTTGTTTAAAACGAGTCTACCTCTTCTGTTACAGAAAGCCCACAAGGGTGGGAACTTGGTCATGGTCGCTTCTGGTCCTTAGTGCCCACCAGGTGCATGATATATTCAAGGAGTGACGCCAGAGTCCCCAGGACAGGATGAGCACACTGAGCCGGTTGTTCTGTAAATGTGGTCCCGGGGCCAGTAGCAGCAGCAGCAGCCCTCAGAACTTGTCAGAAATGCAAATTTCCTGCCTTTGAGTATGGGACCCAGCAAAGGGGCTTGAACCAATGGCCCAGGGCATGCCGGTGCATGGTGAAGTTTGAGAGCCCCTGGTTAGTCAACCCCAGGAAGCGAATCCCCTGCCCTTCCATGGGCGTGCACTGGGGCAAACGGCAGCGGGGGCCGCCTGTGAGCGGAACTGGGGGTGAGCAAAGCCACGTGTTCAAAGGCAGCCCCGGGGCAGCGGTTCTCGAAGAAGGCGGGCGAGCGGGCGGACATCGGCCCCGCACGTTGTTTGGCGGCTTGGCCACTGGAGGGCACTGGGGCCACGTTCATGGCGCCCCCGCGAAGGCTGCGGGCGGGAGCGGGAGCGGCCCTCGGAGGCCAGCCCGGGACCGGCCCGGACGGTTTCAGCCGGGGAGGGGGGGTGCGGGGGGAGCCGGTGCAGCCGGCGGCCTCGCCCCCTCTCCCCCACGCGTCTCTTCCAGCGGAGGGCTCGCCGCGCGCCCCCCTGGCCCCTTTCTCCCCGACGGCCCTCCCGGCCTCGCCGTCCAAGCCCGGCCTGGTGGCCAGTGTGGCTCGCCTTGGACCTGGAAGGTTCGGCGGGACTGCAGGACGCGCAGGGGAGGAGATACCGTCAGGCCGCCTGGGGCACCGCGCCAGAGAGGGCGGCGGGACCTTGACAGCCTCCCCAAGGCAAAGGGCAGCCTCCCGCGTGACCCCTCCGAAGTGCAAAACAAGTCGGCCATCTTGGCGGCCGCTTAACCCCCTCGTGGCCGGCGGCGGCGGCGGCTCGCGCCTGCGGGGCTGGGGGGCCCGGGGGCCCGCGTGCCCGCAGAAGCGGGAGGGATGGCTGAGAGCTGCGGGCAAACCTGAGACCCTGGCAGCTTCCCCAGGAGTGTTTGGAAGTCCCATCCCGTTAGCTCTAAGGAAAGCCTGAGGTTTTGTAAGTGAACAGGATTTGCTGCAGGGCACCCCCTTTCTTCGTGCCCGCGGATGGAAGAGCATAAAGTCAGAGGCCGGAAAGTGGCTCCTCCTGGGCTCGGGAGTTGGTCCGGAGTCAGGATCTGAGCCGAGTGTGTATCCAAGTGTGGTATCTTGTTGCTCACAGCATGAAGTGCCACTCCTTCCCAGGTCACACCGGTGTCCAAGCCAAGGGTCAAGGACCGGCAGCCAGGGGCTGCGTCTGAGTGGCAGTTTTCTCTCAGTCCCTCTTCACCACGAGGACTTTCAGTGCCATTCTGAATGCCACTTGAGCCACAGGCCCGACAGGCCACACCACAACTGTTGTCGACTATCTGACCTGGTCACATATCCATACTGTGTCTCTGTCATTTGGTACTTTCTAGCTTCTAGAATATTCTTAATATTGCCAGTCCTTCAAGGCCCAGCTTAAATATCAGCTCCAGCAGGAGGCCTTCCTCAGTTTCCCTCCTTTGTTGCCAGCCGACTCTGACTCTCCCCTCCTCTGCCCACCTATGGTACCATTAGCCTTTGCTAAGATTTTCCTCCCCGTGTCTTCCCCCACTGACTTGTGAGCACAGTGTGGGGAGGGACCATGAGATGGTGCTTTGTTTCCCCCTTGGCACCTCACACATGTAGGTGATTCAGAAAAGTGCTGTAAGAGAATCGTGAAATTATTGAATGGGTTTTGGTGTTGGAAACAAAGTTCTCAAACATTCTGAATCTGGGGTAAAGGAACAACATATAATGGCGTTTTCTTAAGCCCTGTAATGGCATCCTTTTGTGTTTTTAATTGCTTTAAGTTATTTTTAATGGAAATGTCAGAGTGCCATAGGAACAAACACCATGGGTCCGAGCTTGACCAAGAAGACTAACAACCACTGAGTACTGGGATGTTGCTCCCTCTGTGTGGCCTTGGGGTGGGAGCCTGTGACCAGGGATGCCAGTCTGCAGGTCAGGCTCCAGGAGCCAGCCAAGGAAGGTCTAAGCTGGACTTGAGGTCATGATTTCAGGCTGAGCCCTCCAGAGGAGGCAGAAAAGAAAGTGCATGGAGAGTCTTGGAGGAGGCTGGAGCTAAAGGAAGAATCCTTTTTCCTTTTAAAAGAATAAGCCAAAGTGCTTCATGAAGGGCTCCAGAAAACCCCTTTCATGCCTCACCCACAGATGATTTGCTGAACGCTCATTAAGGGGAAAACAAAGAGGTGGTTTTGTTTATTTATTTAAGAGGAAAAATGAATGAGCTGTGACAAAACAATTTGAAACCAGGCCCCTCCGAGATCTGGGCTTTCACTTCCTTGATGGGAAGTAAAACAGAGAATCGAATCCCCCTCCAAATAAAAGTGAAGTTAATAATCAGACAGCTCGAGCCCTGGCCACATCCTGTGTTAGCTCCCTCCCTCCCTTGGCTCACTGTTTATAGCTGCAGAGCCACCCTGCCGAAGCCCCGGAGTCGGTTTAACTCTTTCCTTCCCATCCTGGGGAAGCCCAGCCCTCTGGTGTAGACCTGGCCTCGGCAAGGCTGGCTCTCCCCAGGCCTGCCCACATGGGCCTGTCCCCCAGGGGCAGGTGAGTGATGTGAGTGATGTCTTCTGCTTGTCCAGCCCAGGAGCCCAAGTGGCCGGAGGAGGGCTGCACCTCGGGGAACATTCCTTTTCTTCTCTACCCTTCCAGAAGGGTAGGTATCATGTCTGCTCCAGCCGGCAGGGCCTCTGCTCCTTGCAGCCTCCAGAGTCTGGTGGACTCCAGGACGTGCATTCTGATGGAAGGAAGCACAGGCATTTGGGGCTTCTGATTTGCGTTGAGAACAGTACTCTGTGCATGTCCCAAGCTGCTTTCTACGAAGTCTTTAGGTTTCCTTCAAATACCTTCCCACCTTGTAGCCCAGTTATTTCTTCCAGGAAAGGTGGGGCTGTTAGTAGTGCCACCCCAGCGGGCTGAGGAGGAACCCTCGCTAATATTTACTGAGAGTGGTTTCTGTCTGGCCGTCCTCGTAAGCACCAGCTCTGCCCTATAGACCCACTTGTTATCCTCATTTCACAGAGAAGACTGAGGCCCGGAAGGCTAAGCATCGTGTCCATTGTTACAGTGCTGGTAACAAGCAGGGCTGGGATTCAAACTCAGGCTTTGTGGCTCTGAAGCCCATGCTCTCAGCCCTTCCCCTCAAGGTCTCCCAACAGAGATTGCTCTCTTCTCTGGAGCCAGGGAAGCTTCAGAGAGCTTAGAATAACCCCATGAATGCATTTCAATGTTCCCAAAGCCCGAGGACCTTTTGAGAGTGTTCAAATTTTGTGCAGAGATGCCTCCCTCTGTTGGGTTTCTTCCTAGGGAAGAAGATGCAAAGGACATGCAGCCGGTGGGGTGGACAGTGGTATGAAGGAGAGGCTAGGGCGTGGAACAGGTTGGGATGGGACAAACACTTTCATCGCTTGGCAAGAGGCCATAGAGCAAGAATCTAAAGACTTGAGCTGGCTGGTTTCTGAGCCACAGGACTACCTTCTGCTCTGTCCCTGTGCACCACCTGCCTCTCCTGGGATCCCGGCCTCTGGATGCCATGGCTACTTAGATTCGTTCTTGGAAAGGGGTTGGTGGTCTGCTCCCTTTGCCCAGCCATTTGGCATCTCATCCCCGTGCATCTGACCTGGGCGGGTGTGTTCTGCTGCCCCCTCGGGTCTGGAGGCCTTCATGACCCCTTGTCTATAACTCAGCTGGGGAAGGCTCCAGAAGCTCCCTGTAGGAAAGTGCTGCTAACTAAGCACAGGACCGGCTGTCCATCTGTGTACCCTGAACTTCTTGCCCCTGTCTTTGGGAATGAGAGGATCTGCTGAACGTCTGCCTTCTTAGGATGCAGTTTGCCGTTCAAAGCCACGGCCTGAGTGGAGAGTGCCCTATTCCTTATTTTTCAACTCTTCCTTCAACTAGAGAGAAAGTGGGGGCTCCATCCCAAGTGGTCTGTTCTTCCCAGAGCAGGGTCCCTTCTGGAGAGGGAGAGGACAGCACTGGCTTCCGTGACACCCAGTGGGATTCCTGGTCCAAAAAGGTCTCAGAGTATGTGTGCCTTGACTCTGATCTAATTTCAATGTCTAAGTGAGGCTGCCACCGTTCACACAGAGCACCTAAGATGGGGCGCCTCCATGATGGTCCTGGGAGGCTAAAGACTGACGTTTGCCACCAACCCCTCAACTCAGACCCATCCTTTATCAGCGCTCACTAGTGCTAAGACACTTCACATACATTAATCTCATTTAGCCTCACACTCTAGGAAAGGGGGCACGTGGGATTCTCCGTATTTTCCATTTGAGGTTAGAGAGGTTGCCTACTCTGCTGTAATTCCTCTCTGCTGGAAAAAATAATTCATCGGGCTTCGAAATACTTTGGAACCAACTTAAGGATCATTTTCACTGAGTTTAAAAGCCGTGCCAAATGAACACCAGTCCCTTCGACTGTTGCTTCCCAGCCTGCAAGGCCCCGAGGGACTCTTGGTTCTCATGTGTGCCGGGGGGAGGAGGGTTTGGGGTACTTTCCTACCCCCCGAGTGGTGGTCCTCCTGCCTCTTCTTCAGCTCTCCCCACTCCTGGCAGGTGTCCCACAGCCTCGTCTCCTGTCCAAGAGCACATGTCCTCAGGAAGTGAATATCGTGTTACAAGAACCAATAAGACACGAATGCCTGAGTTAAAAATGTTCCAGCTTTTAGGAACTTCAGACATTGATTATGGAAAATTTCAAACATACAGGAGGGGACAGAGGAGTACGATGAAGTGCCATGTACCCATCACCAACATCAGCAACTCCTGGCCAAGCTTGTCCACTGATACCACCATCTGCCTCCCCACCTCTTGTATCATATTGAAGTAAATCCTATATATCAGGGCATAGCACCTCATCTGCCAGTATTTCAGTATGTATCTCTAAAAAAGGGGGGGAGCTTATTAAATTTAGCCACACTGTCTTTATCTCACCTAAAAATTAACAATACCCCTTAAATGTTAACAAGATTCAGTGAGCGTTCCCATTTCCAGAACATTTTTGAACTCTTTGCCTTTCTACTTTAAGAAAGAAAATTGGCCCCGAAATGAGAATTTCTCAGCATTTGGTCATATCCTTACACTCTAGCTCCTAAAAGGACAGATCTCTGAATTTGGACCGAAACGTCTGGTTCGTAAGTTTCTGAGGCTCGTGATCCCTGCGTAAGCTTGCTCCCCCTACCGCCCGTGGCCTGGCCAAGGCTGAGCACGTAGGGGGTGCTAGCTAACTACGTGCTGGGGTTCATGGAAGGATGAACACATGTGAGAGTGGGGAAGCAGCCTAGTTGAGCTAATGCGGGAGGACTGGAGCGCAGCCCCCTGCCTCCTCCCACCCACGCTGTGAGTGGCTGTCCTTGGCTCTCTACACAGTGCTCCACCCGCCAGCTGCCTGGGCCTCCTCTGGGACCCTCTCCTCTCTCTTGCTCGGGATACTTGACTGTGTTCCAGTGACTCCGTGGAACCCCACTTTGTGGGGCCTCCAGCCTTCTTCTTGGTCTTGCCAATTTGCTGCTGAACACGCAGCAACAGTTGACTGGGGGTGCTTTTAGGGAGGGGGGGCTGCTCACATGTGCCAAGCGCCTTGCTCATCCGTCCTCGTGGCCACAGCCCCAGGAGATGGGGGCTGCTGTCACTGCCATTTCATAACAGAGGAGACTAGAGGAGGCAGGTAAGTCCCTCGCTGGCCTGGGCAGTGGCAGTGCCGGGATCTGACTGCGGTCAACCTTGAATGTGGGCTACTTACTCTCCATTGGTTCCTGAATGTTAAGACTTGTTTGGCAGACTGCTCGGCAGCGTGGCCCAAGACCAGAGACTTACCCTTTTGAGGACAAATCTCAACAGGTTGGGATCTTCAATCACCATGCACTTTTCCCTGCGATGTTCACATCTTCCAGAGATATAGCATGACTTATTATTATACACACCCTTATTAGGAGATTAGCTCAGTTGAATGGAATAAATTTTAGGTCATTCAGCCTCTAATTTCCTGGTTTGTCTTTTTTCATGGTTAAATAATAGTTTGAGTCATAGATGACATGAATGTGGCAGGTTGGAAGGTGAAGAGGGGTGAGAAGAAACCGGGTTGAGTACCCAAGGCTACAGCCTAGGCGTGATCCCTGCTCTATGCGTGGCCACATTCTCAGTTTTTGATAGAAGAAAAATAATGCAACTTTTGGAATGCAGAGAGCCGGGGTCAAGTATTGAAGAATTCTTGGGGAGGAGGGCCGGTGCGGGCACTGTTTCCTTTGTCCCAGTCAGTCAGAGCTCCTCTGCGTGGCTTCCACTTGGCTGAACTTTGGGGGAATCCGTTTTAGGTAGCCTGGTGAGGCTTGGAGCCCTGTCCACCAGCAGCCCTCCTCACCCGCTGCAGACGACCTGGCCATGCCAACACTGGCCACTATACCAGACTTGCATTTTTACTTCCCTTGCTTCTTGATTTTGCCTTGATTTGCTTCACCTCACTCCCGAGGCCTGCAGCCTGAGAGAAATGGACGAGGGGAAAAAAAAGAGAGAAAGAAATGGACAAGGGGGCAGAGGTGGTGTGATTAAGTAAAGTGAAATGAACGACCTAGGCAGACACAGAGGAGAGACACTGGCTGACACACAGAGGAAAAGGGGAGCAACAGAAGGCTGAAAGGCCAAGCAGGCAAAGGGAGAGGAACCAGCATCTTCTGCAAGGGTGCATGGGGTTTATGAATACAAGGCATTGAAGGTGAACTTCAAGAAACTAAGCTGTTTGCCACCGTAGCAGTGAGAAAACTGTAGCTATCTTTAGGTACCGTTGGGAATGCCTGGAAACAGTTTTAAATCACCTAAGTTGTTTCCCGAAGTTGCATTTGCTGGGGCTCCTCTGGTCCTGTATGCCATCTTCCAGGCGCCCCTGCTGTGTCTGAGGGCTGGGGTAGCGGCTGGGAAAAGCCCTCCCTAGAAGAGGAAAAGCTGATGGTACAGCTGCATCACACCCAGTGCTTCTCCGTCAGGGGCTCCTCCTGCTCAGACACCCCTCCCCTTACCGGGGGGGCCCTGCGGAGGCCACCATGATGGAAGCCACCAAACTCGGGGCGAACTGGAATGGTTTTTGGTCTTGCCCTGGGGAAGATGAGCTCTCCCCCTGAAAAAGACCCATGGTGGGGGCGAGCTGGGGAATTGTGGGGCAAACAAGGGCCTGCGGGAAAGCTTGCTTTTCTAGGGCTGTCCTCTGCTCAGTGTTAGAAGGGTCTGAAATCCACAAAATGCTGTAAGACTCCGAGCATTACTGAGTGTGGTTCGCTGAGTCAAAGCAGTTTTAAACTCAGTGCTGCCTCTCTTTCCTCCTGGATCTCTCTGTCTCTCTCTCTCTCTATTTTCTGGTGGTATTTGCTTTCACATTCTTCTTCTCTTTTCAGAATGTTTATAACTGCTCTCTTTTTCATTCTCAATTCCTTTCCCCACCCGACTGTGCCTTCTTAGCATAATTTTTCTTTTTTCTTTTGGCCTGCCTTGTTTTACATCTGGGTTCCCGGATGGTTTATTTTGTCTGTTTCCTGAGCTCCCCTCCTCTCCTGTTTCTTGTAGCTCTTCCCCTCCTTTTCCTTCAGCCTCGGTGCATTCCCCTCAAGCTTGCCTTGGGCCACACGGGGGGGCGGGCGGGCGCAGGCTTTTATTCTTGCTCATCTCTTTCAGCCGAGCTGGCAAGAAGGAGGCCACAGCCGGCAGGCAGAGCCGCGGGGGCAGAAGACCGGAGCATCTGAAGATTCTCCCGAAGCCCTGGTGTCCCTGGAAGAGGAGCCCCCTTCTGGAGGGGGGCGGGGCTGGGGACAGGGTTCCTCTCCCCCCTGCGAGGGTTCCCATCGGCAGCCGGAGCTGAGGGTTGAGGCGGACGGTGTTTCCCCCACGGTGTGTGGGCCTGGGCTCCATCGCTCGGGGAGCCGGTGGAATCCGTCCCTCTCCGAGTGGACAGGTGGGGGATTCAGGGGGTTCCACCCTAAAGGCAGGCGCTCAGGGGAGGTGCATTTCTTGCACACTTCTGTGCTGTGGGTCGGAGGACTTGCAGCCTGGGGGGTCTGCCCCTCGGGGGAGTCGGGGTGCCCTCTGATCGTCGCTCTCTGGCTGAAGACCCTAGGCAGTTTTCTGGCGGAAGGCCCTTCCTTCCCAACACCCCCAGTCCTGCCGAGGGCGTTTTCGGGGCCCCAGGAGAACGCAAGCAGTGGCTGATCATTTCAAGGTGTCTTAAAGGCGACTGGCCACTGAGGAGCAACACAGACTCCACCTGTGGGAGGCCCTGAGGGTCATCCTCACACTGACGGAAGCAGGTGGCACTTCTTGAAGGGTGCGGTGGCAGAGAAACCCTAGAAGTCGCAGGCGCGCCCCTCCCGTGTGGAGTGACCGAGAGGCGCGTCCTGGCTCTGCTCCCCAGCTGTCTGAGGCAGATCGACTGGAGTCCATCTGGCCGGCCCCCACCCTCCCCGCCCCCCGACCCATGCCTGCCTCGGGACCTCGGTGCCGCTGGGGCCTGGCTGAGCTCTGGGTGGGCCTGGGTGAGGAGCTGCTGGGTCACTGCGCACCTGGGCCAGCGCTGCCCCCTGGGATGCTGGGGCCCCTGAGCCCCCGCTGGATGTCCGTCCGGCGCCCCGTGGTGATGGTGCCCACGTGCTGTGTCATCAAGGCTCCCTCGCCTTCTCCACACCTGGCTCGCCTGCCAGGTCCCCTCCGTGCCTCATCATCTTCATCAACGTCCAACGTTCTGCTACTTTAGACAAATAGCGTTGATTATATATAGAAGCTGGAGAAAGATCTTTGCTTATTTTATACTTTGCTTCTGTTTTCTAAGCCTTCAGCCCTAGAGTCCGACTCTTGGGGTCCAGCATCTTCTCAGACCCCTAGAACCAGAAGCCCCAGGAGCCCACAAGTCCTCACGCCTGGCCCCGCAGCCGTGCTCGGCCTCTGGCTGAAGGCAGGGCTCCCTCCCTGCAGAGAGGCCTAGCCTAGTCTGGAGGAACGTTCAGGGGACTTAGGGGAAGGATGGTGAACTCGTTTCGAAGTTCTCCTCTCAACTCTGGCAGGAAGGCTGGGGGCAAAGCCCAGCCTCTTAGATGTAGGAATTCGGGGGTTGGGGGGTGGGTTTGGGAGGGGGGCTAGGGTCCTAGCGGCCTCTCGCCCTTCCCACCTGAGCCAGAAGAGCAGGCTCCTACACCCTGTGGTCTCCGTGCACCTCGTTCCTGCCACCTCCCTCTGCCTTCCGTCTCCCCGCATACCACGTTGTGTAAATATTTACACCCCCAGGCTGACGGAAATCTCTCTCTAGCCGCTTCCACGGTCTCTGGGAGAGCTTGTTCTCTCCCTGAACAGCTGCAGCAGATCTGGTTGCCTTTGGTCAGACGAGGGCAGGCCCTGGTTTGGGGGCCCGTGGCCCCCGCAGGGTGGAGAGTGCAGTTGGCAGGAGAAGTTCAGCTCGGAAGAAGTCACAGGGCTGTGGCAGAGATCCATCCTCTCTCTGGCTGCCTGTGTGCCGACCCTCCAAGAGCTGTCAGCTCCCTGCTCCGGCTGGGGGTGGGGTGACGGGGTGGGAACAGCTCCCCTGGGTCGGGTTGGTCCCTTTCTGGGCTGGGCTTTGCAGGAGAGGGCTGGAGGATGATTCCAAAGCAAACTGGCCACGGCTAGGACAAAAGAGAAACTTAGTTTACTTGTGAGCACTCTATAGCTTCCAAGTATGCCCGTGCCCTTTATTCTCCTTGAAGCAGCCACCCCAGATGGGAGCAAGAATCCCCAGGAGAATCTTCATGTCAGGCCTCCCCGAGCCTCCTGCCCCAGGCCACCCTCCCTCCCACCAGTCCCCGTTCAGTCTGTCCACCTGGGGGCTGAGGAGTGCAGAGGACGATGCTCCCTTCCCCATCCTCCCTGGTGACCCGGGAAGCAGGAGTTTGCCAAGGAACGAGACTGGTATTTGCTGGGTTTCCGGGGGGCCGAGCCCTGTGTGCAGTACTTCCCCATATTCTCATGTAATTATTTGAGTCATAAGCCCAACAGATTTTTTAGCTTCCTCGTGTGTCTCCTCTTTCCGTCCTCAGAGAGTAGGCTGCATAGCACCGAGTTCCCAGACACGGGATCCTATCTTTCTCTGGTCCTTTCAGGTTCAGGGGGTACCTCTGAGAGCCAGCCGGTGGACACAGAGCTCACCTCCCCTTCCTGTGCCTCAGTTTCTCCCACATCTGTGGGAGGCGATGAATCTGTGTTCCATAAAGCATTCCAAAATCGGCACAAGATCAGGTTTTTAGGAAGCAACACAGTGGTTTCACTTAACTCCTTTTCCTACGTGTGGGGGTGTGTGTGGCGCGAGAGATGGTTCCGGTATTGGGCACAGAGAAGGAACGTGTGTTCGGTGCTTGGGGGAGGCTGAGGAGAAGAAAGACAGGATTAAAAAGGCCTGGATTTCATATCCCAGAAGCCCCCAAATTCAAATAGTAGAGCCACTGAGGATAGGGGTATGGGACTGGGCAGGGGTTGCTCCTGGGGCCAGGGACAAAGGCACCCACACTTTGTGCTAGAAGGCAAGCGACCAGGTTCAATCTCTCACTCTCTTGGGGGACTCAGATCCCTTCCAGGAGTGGGAGAAGAGCAGAGGTCAAAGGTGTCTGGATGAGACTGGTTGGTGTTCAGTGGGTAGAGAGGCCCCCTAAGGGGTGGTGGAGGGGGGCTGGGTTTGGCCTGCTGGGGAAGACACCGGGAGGAAGGTGGGAGACCACAGCTCAGAAGCCGTGCAGCTGTGAGATATTCCTGCCTGCTGCCTGCCTGCCTGCCTGCTTCCCCACCCCCCAAAGGTGAAACAAAACCCAAATAAAAGCCTGACCCGGCAGATATTAATACTCCAGAGCCAGGGCTGGTGTGCAAGCAGCCACCCCTCCTTCCCCCTTGTGTTTCTATAAGCGGCTGAAATAAATTTAGCGAAACAACCCCACCCGTCTGAGAGCCTAAGATTTCAGAGCAGTGTGACTCTTTCCCCTGAAAGCCCCTGTTTTTCAGAGCTGAGAGTTTTTTGTTTAAATTCCCTTTGGGAATGGAATGCTCTCCATCTGAAATAATCATGGTCCTGCAGTCACCCAGTTCTCCTCCGTGACTATGACTTCCCACACTATGGCTTGCTAGAAAGGCAACCTGCAGATGGACGGCAGCCTCAAGTGGTCAACGTGATGGGGCCAAGACCTCGCTGGATCCACTGGGGTATTTATTGGAAGATTATTCTGCACGATGTCTGAATGATCAGCCAGGCCCCTCTGCTGTCTGTCAAAAGGGCAGTGCTTATGGCTGGCTAGGTCATTAAGTAGAGAATCACTTACTGAGAGCATACTGTGTGATCGGTCCTGTTCCAGGCACTGCAGGTTGAGTTGAGAGCAGAGACACTGCTCTCTCATGGAGCATACATCCTCGTGGGAAGAGAGATGTCAAAAAGGTAAATGACTATTAAAAAAAAAAACACAACAAACCCTTGCAACTAATGTTGCACTTAATAGTCAAAGACTGAATGTTTTCCCCTAAGATTGCGGTCAGGTGAGGGTATCCACTCTCACTATGCCCATCCAATATTACACCATGAGTCCTAGATGGGGCAATAAGGTAAGAAAAAGAAATGGAATGCATGCGATTGGAAAGGAAGAAATTAAGCTGTTCTATTTGCAGATAACATAATTGTCTACGTTAAAAAAACCCAAATTCATAGGGGTGCCTGGGTGGCTCAGTCAATTGGGCGTCTGACTCTTGATTTCCGCTGTCACGAGATTGAGCTCTTTGCTAAATGTGGAGCCTGCTTAAGATTCTCTCCCTCTCCCTCTCCCTCTTCCCCAGCCCCTGCTCACGTACATGGTCTTGCTCTCTCTCTTTCTCTCTCAAAAAAACCCCAAACACACAAAAAACAAAATTCAAGGAATCTACAAAAAAAACCCTTACAACTGAAGTGACTTTTGTAAGATCAAAGGATAGAAGGCCAATACACACAAAACTGTATTCCTGTAAGACAGTAATGAAAAATTAGAAACTGAAATTAAGAGAAATATTATAATTGTTTCTCCAAAGGGGGAAATACTAGGTATAAATCTAACAAAACATGTATAGGATTTATATGCTAAAAACTACTGAACACCAATTAAAGAAATCAAAGGCCTCAATAGATAGACATACCATATATGTGGATTAGAAGACTCTACACAGTAAAGATGTTATTTTTTTCCTGAATTGATCTGTAGATTTAATGCAATTCTAATGAAATTCCCAGTATGATTTTTTTTTGTAGATATAGACAAGCTGATTCTGAAATCTTTATGAAAAGGAAAAGTAACTGGAATAGGTAAAACAATTTTGAAAAATACGAATCAAGTTGGAGGAATAACACCACCTGATTTTAGGACTTACCATGAAGTTACAATAATCAAGACGGTGTAACATTGACAAAGGAATGAATACACAGATCAATGGAACAGAATCAGGAGACCCATATAACTATGGCAAAATGATTTCTGGATAGGCAGAAACAATTCTATGGAGAGATGATAGTCTCTTTCATAAACAGTGTTGGGATTGGACATGCATAGGCAAAAAACCGAACCTCAACCTAAATTTCCCATCATATATAAAAACTAACTCCAAATTGATCATAGATGTAAGATCTAAGTGTAAAACATAAAACTATTAAACTTCAGAAGAAGACAGACTCTTAATGACATAGGATCAGGCAATGAGTCTTGGATGGGCCACTAAAAGCATCATCCACAAAAGATAAAACTGAAAAACTAAACTTTATCGAAATGAAAAACTTCTGCTCTCTGAAAGATGTTTTGCTCAGAGAATGAAAAGACAAGGTGCAGAATGAAGAACTTATTTGCAGATTTCCTTTTCCACAAAGCAACTGGTGCCAGAACATATAAAGAACTCTCAAAACTCACAATAAGAATGCAAATGACCCAGTTAAAAAAATGGGCAAAAGACTTGGACAGTTACTTTACCAAAGAGGACATATGGATGGCAAATAAGCACATGAAAAGATGTTTAACATCATTAGTCAGGAATGAAATGCAAATTAATGCCACTGTGCACCTATTGGGATGACTAAAAAAAAATACTGACAATTTTAAGTGTTGGTGAGGATGTAGAGCAATCGGAAACTCTCATGTATTGCTGTTGGAGATGCATAACGTACATCCACTCTGGCCAACAGTTTGGCAGTTGTTTATAAACTTCCACATACACTTATCATTTGTCCCAGCCGTCCCACCCCTACTTATTTATCCTAGAGAAATAGGCACTGTGTTCATCCAAAAATCTATACACAAATGTTTCCTGCAGCTCTATTCATAATGGCCCCAAATTGGAAATAATTCAGTGTTCTTCAACAGGTGAATGGGTAAACAATGGTGTACACATACAGTGAAACACTATTCTTCAATAAAATGGAATGAACTATTGATACATGCGACAACATGGGTAAATCTGGAAGGCATTATGTTATGTGAAATCATACATACTATGAGATTGTACTTACATGGCATTCTGGAAGGGATGAAATGACAGTATAGGGAACAGATCAGTGGTTGCAGACTAAAGGATTGGGAAGGGCATGACTACAAGGGGGTAGCATGAGGGAGGTTTTTTGGGGTGATGGAGCTATTCTTTTTCCTGATCATGGTGGTGGTTACATGAATCTATTGATGTTGAAAGTCTGTATACCAAATATAGGTCAATTTTTCTGTATGTTAAATTAAAAAGTAAAAAAAAAGTTACAGGAATGATTATATACTCATAAATATAACTATGCTGAAGGAAATGAACGTGGCATGAGGACGTAAGAGAGAAGATAGATACCTTGCCTTGCTGGGGGAGGCAGACGCCAAGAACTGTTTTTTTTTGGTTTTTTTTTTTGAAGATTTTATTTCTTTATTTGACACAGAGATAGAGAGATTACAAGTAGGCAGAGAGGCAGAGAGAGAGGAGGAAGCAGGCTCCCCGCCGAGCAGAGAGCCCGATGTGGGCCTCGATCCCAGGACCCTGAGATCATGACTTGAGCCGAAAGCAGAGGCTTTAACCCACTGAGCCACCCAGGCGCCCAAGCACTGTTAAGGTAGTGATGTTTGAGCTGGATTCTAAAGGATGATTTAGAACTTACTTGGGCCAAAGGAAGGTCAATTCAGATAGAAGAAATAGCAAGTGTCAAGGCCCTGGGGCAGAAGGAAGTATCTTTCATTTTCATCTGAAACTGACCAGAACACAGGGAGTGCCCTGAGGGGTGGGAGAGGGGGTGATGGGGAGGGAGGGGTATGAAAGCCTAGGCTGGAACAGTAAGACAGTCAGATTCTGCTAGACTGGGGGTACAGTTTTATTCTAAAAGGATGGGCAGCCAAGGGTTTTAGGCAAGTCTATCAAGATCAGATCTAGGCTTTGTAAAAGATCACTGGGCTGCCCTAAGGAGAGGGGTTCGAGGGAGAGCGGGGATAGAGCTTAACTGAGTTCACAGGAATCTTGGTGTTGGAAAGAACCTCTAAAACTGGGTTCCCCGGTTTGGGTACTAGTCACATCTTGGGCCAGATACATTTTGTTGTGAGGGCTGTCATGTGGATGTTTAGCAGCATATCTGAACTCTACCTTCTAGATGCCAATAGCACTGACCTTCCTTCCCCCAACAGTGACAACCAAAAATGTATCTAGACATTGCCAAATGTTTACTGGGGGGCGAAATCATTCCCGGTTGGGAACTACTGCTCTAAAATAAACAAATCCAGTGTTTCTGGCTTCATCATAGAATCATCTGAGGAGCTTCGAAGATACAGATGCTGGGCCTCACCCCAGACCAACTGAAGTGGAATCTTTGGAGCTGGGGTGGAACGGGGTAGGACGGGGCTTCTTTAGAGTTTTAAAAGGTCCCAGATAATTCTGCTCAGAGTGATGTTTGAGCACCACCTGTCCAGTCCAACGCTCTCCATCTACAGAGCAGAATAGGGAAGCCCAGAGCAGAGAATGACCTACTGAACTAGAAGCAGAGAAGCCTCGAATCTGAGAGTCTTGACTCTTAGACCAGTGCTCATTCCATGAGACTCCGTCACCTCTTAACAGCTGCATAGAACATTCCGTGGGTGAGCTGCGGAAGCCCAGCCTCCCTGAATGACCAGCTCTGGCCATCTGAGCCTCCCAGTGCTAAGGCTGCCATCTCCCCTTGTGGCAGAGCCCAAGCCCTCCCTTTCTGGAACCTCTGCAAACCTTCTTCTACTCCCACTGCTAAATGTCAACAGCAAGGTTCAGTAACGACTGTAAAAATGTATTGTGTACCTACTCCTGAGGCCCAGGTAATAGAGCTGGCCTTGTCCTCAAGGAGTTTCTAGTCCAGTGGGAATAAATAGATAATTCCCATAAAATGCTGCAGAAGGCTGGAGTGCTGTAGGTTGAAGCGGCACCACTGGGAGAGAGAATTGGTTTGCCTGCTCAGGGAGTTGCCTGAAATCCCAGCAGAAGGAAGCTCTTGAGCAAAGCCCCAGGGAGGGGTGTGCAGCAACCACCAGCAAGTGCCAGCAGTTGGGAGTGACTAGAGGGCAAGGGGCTGTCTGAGCTAAGCACTGGCTAGAAGGATTTAGCCTTCCCAACCATCCCAGAGGCTAAGGGACCTGCTTGAGGTTGTGCAACTGGTGACTGGCCCGCAGAGTTGGGCTTCCCATCAAAGTTTAGGTGGCTCAAAACTCATGGGCTTGCTTGTGTCCCTAGGCAGGCCCCAGGCAAGAGAGGAGGAGGTGAAGCAGTGGTCAAAGGTGTTAGCTGACCACTTCATGGATGTTTATACTGAAGAATCCTTTTGCAAAGTGAATACTCCCCCAAATGGGTTTTGTGGTGTAATAAGGTCCCAAGAATAGTTTAGTTTACATACAATGGCTAGGCATATAAAAGAGTTCCGCTAGACCTGAAACTAAGCACTTTATCTGTCAATTTTTTTTTAATTTTTTTTTTTTTAAGATTTTATTTATTTATTTGACACAGAGAGAGAGATTACAAGTAGGCAGAGAGGCAGGCAGAGAGACAGGGAGAGGAGGAAGCAGGCTCCCTGCTGAGCAGAGAGCCCGATGCGGGCCTCGATCCCAGGACGCTGAGATCATGACCTGAGCCGAAAGCAGAGGCTTTAACCCACTGAGCCACCCAGGCGCCCTTTATCTGTCAATTTTAGGCAGTATTATTATCCATATTCTAGAGATGAGAAAACAGAGGCTTTGGTCCCGGTCTTGAAAAGTCACACAGCTAGAAAATGGCAGAGCCAAGATTTGGATCCAGATGGCCCAACTTCAAAGTCTTGGACCACTGATTCTCAAACCTGGATGTCTGAGTCACTAGCAGGAAATTACTAAAAATGCAGATTCCTGACCCCACCCCAGAGCATCTGATTCACTGGGCCCAGGTCCAAGCAGAGGAACATGCATTCCAAAGACACTACAGGTGAACTCTAAAGCAGGTAACTCTCAGGCCGCACTTGGCCATACCTTCCTCTCTCTCCAACCCGCAGACCTTGCAGCTGTTCCAGGGTCTCAGGTAGCAGAAGTTGGGAGCTGCAGGGGGGTGGGCGGCAGGGTGAGACCCAATCCGATGAATCTGGGGGTTTGTGCGAATGACCTGAAGCCGAAGGGCTCTAGGGTGGCAGGTCCTGTGTTGCAACCAGAGCCAGGAGGGGATCCCAGGGAGGGTGCCTTGGAGGGCGCTGGTGACCAAGGCCTGGCCCGCTAGGGGCCCGGCGCCCCACTCTCTCACCTGCTGCGAGGTGCGCCCATGGTCCAGATTGGCCCATGAATGTGTCCGTCGCGCTTCCCTAATTCCGAGGACTTTCACTTTTCTCCTTGAACATAAACCTAACACCCCCAAGCCAAAAATACCTGGCTAGCCCTTCCTCGCGAGGGTATCGGCTGCAAGGGAGCCAGGAGGGCCCGGAAGTCGGGGCTGGGACGGAGGACCCGCGCGATCGCCTCTCGGTGGGAAGCGGCAGTGCAGGTGAGGGGGCGGCCTCTCCCGACCCGGCGCGAGTTAGGAACCCGAGCGCCGACTGCCCGGCGAAGGAGGCGGGGAGGGCGGCACACGGCTCTCGCCGGGCTTCCTGCCGCGGTCGGGGCTCGCGGCCGTGCCCGCCGCCTTCGGGCACCTGCAGAGCACGTCCGGCCGGGGAGGGCCGGCTCCGGCCCCCGGACGGCCAGCCCTCCTCGGCCTGGCTAGACGCGGCTCTCCGGCCCGCCGGGTCAGCGAAGGGTTAAGGAGGCTCGCTCCGTCCCCCCCGGCTCCCTCCCCCTTGGAAAGTCCCCGAAATGACGTTTCAACCCGACAATTAAAAAAGAGTTTAATTATAGAGACAGGCTCTGGGAGCTGGAACAAACTCGGTGGGTCGGCGGGGCCCGTAAACAACTCCGGAGCGAGCGGGCCGGGCCGCCGCCCCGCGGAGCCCGCGCCCCGGGAGCGGGGGAGGGGAGCGGCCGCCGGGAGTTGGAAAAGCGGAGGAAATTCGAGGAATCGGCGTTCTCTTTGGGGGTGGGGGTGGGGGGGGAGAAAAAGAAAAAAAGAAAAAAGACTTTTTCGCTAGCCTGCGGCGCCGAGGCCGCGTGACGGTGCTCCTGGCCGGTCCTGCAGCCAAGGGGGGACGGCGGGTGCGGGGCGGGCCTGGGGCCGGGAAGGCGGCCCCACCCGCCCCGGGGCCCCCTTCTCCCTCGCTTCTCCACTCCTCCTCCGATCCCCCCAGCAGAGCTTCGCGAACCCTCCAGAATTACAGACCAATGGGCCTTTTTTGGTGGTGGAGGGGGAGGGAGATAAAAAGACGACATAGCTTCACATCAGGACGCAGACTAACCTTGTGGTTTTAACGCGCAGCCTGCTCTGTCCTGAAATCTGGAACTCATTACCTCATCACCAAGAAACTGCACGATGCCCCCCCCCGCTTGGAGGGGGAGCATGGGGAAAGGAGCGAGCAAACACCCCTTTAAGAAAGAAACCTACACTCGAATGATTTAAATTAAGGTGGATGGAAGTTATTTCCCTTTCTGGCGCTTGCCAGATTTCAAGAAAAGCTGAAAAATGGGGAGTGGGGGGAGGGAAGCAACAGGAGGCTGGACAGCAGCAGAAGGCAAGGGGCAGCAACCAGGTTAAAAATGGGGGCCACGAGTTGAAGTCGGAGGGGCCAAAGAAAAGCAGATCGGGCTGGGATCACGTAGATTCGTGGCTGCAGCCGAAGTTGTGTGTTTCTCAGAGATGAAAAACAACCGGTCCCTTTCGTTGTGATTGGGAAGGTTTCCCTGGGTCTGCTCGGAGGTTGACGAGTACATCAGAAATGTAATAAAAATGCGTGTGTGTGTGTGTGTGTGTGTGTGTGTGTGTGTGAGTGGGTGGGTGGTGGTGGTGAGAGCGCGACTCGAGCGCTCTGCTCCGCCCGCCCTGTCCTTTCCAAAGAAACGTGCTCATCATGGGGTGACCTAATTAC
Source organism: Ailurus styani (assembly GCA_002007465.1). Taxonomy (NCBI): domain Eukaryota; kingdom Metazoa; phylum Chordata; class Mammalia; order Carnivora; family Ailuridae; genus Ailurus; species Ailurus styani. The sequence continues at coordinate 4,693,841 of LNAC01000027.1, read as the reverse complement.
ATCGCAATGGAACCCGCTCTTAGCCACTCAGCGCTCGGGGTTTCATAACAGACCCGGCGGCCTCGAGTGCTGGGAAGAAACGTGCGAGGGCTGAGGAGGCGGCCGGGCACGCGGGGAAATAGGAAAGAAACACAGCCCCGCGATTTCCGCCTGGGTCTTTGCTCCAGCACCCGGGGGGGCCGTGGGCGACACGTTAACAACTTCTTATTTGGGTGGATGGAGAGGCATCCGCACCTAACAGTAAATATATAACAGTCTTAAAAGGGGTAATCTATTGGGGGGGGCTTTCGGTTTCGAGGATCCCATACCCTCCTCCTCCCCCCATCCCGCCAAAACAGCGCAGCGTGACAAGCCATATGTTCCGTTCCCGTGGGGGCGGGGGAGAAGCAACAGTAAGTTTAAAGTGTCGCCTCCCCCACTTCTTTACCTTCATTCTTGCCAAAGTAACTTTTTTTCATTGTTCAAGCGTCTAGGGGTGTATGTGTGTGTCGCCTAGTTCAGAGCGCGCGTGGAAATTTGCGCGTTAGTGTTTTACTTTTTTTAATTGGGCGGCAGGGGGGCGGACTGGAAAGGGCATTCATGAAGGGTCGGGTTTTCTTTATGAAAAACTTTAAGGTTGGATGCGTGAAATAAATCCCTCTCCCAGGCCTGTTAAACAAACTAGCAATCCGCCCGGGCGGTGGTCTTTTCCGCGACTCCCCCTCCCGCCGTCCTGCTGCAAAACGCAGGAGAGTGTAGACGCGTGCGGCGCGCGAAATCGTGCTGTGCTCGCCCGGCCGGGCCGGGTCCTCCCCGGGGAAAAAGTCTCCCTGACTTCCCCCACCACTCTACCTCCGCCACGTCCTGCTGAAAAAAACAAAAACCAAAAAACCAAAAAACCAAACAAACCCCGAAACCCCTAGACCTGAATGCTTTGTGCGTCCCAAATTCCCGATTTCCTGGCCCTGCCCGGTTGCGGAAGGCAGCCGAATGAGGAAGAGAACTCGGGAAAAGAGTAAGTTGGGGGGGGGCACTTGGAGAAGTTTCCGGGGGAGATCTGCTCAAGATGGAAACCGCAGCCCGGGCGCTGGCGCTCAGGACGGCCTTCTGCTCCCGCTTTTGCAAAAAGAGAAAGTCGAGCCCGCCTTCCTGCCCGACAAAAAAACAACAACACAACAACAAGAACCCCGAAGAGGGTGGAATGAGTGATGTCACAGAGCCGCGCTCGCAGCCTGACAAAGGGGGGGCGCGCCCCTCCCCCTCGCTTGGCCCCAGAGAGGGGCGCCCCAAGCGCTGAGTAGCCGAGCGAGCGGCCTCGAAACTTTTCCTCTTTAAGAAAAAAAAGTCGTGCGCGACTCCCAGTTGGTTCCTTTTTCTTTTCTTTTCTTTCTTTCTTTTTTTTTTTTTTTCTTCTTGGGCTTCTTTCCTCGTTTCCCCTCCCCCTTCTTCCTTTTGAAAGTTTTTTTTTTTTTCCCCGAGTTTGACCGCATGGCTGATTCAACTTCAGTGTCAATCAACTTTTTTCCCCTCCTCTTCCTCATTTAAATAAGTTTAAAGCTCCTCCTCCCCCGGCCCACCAAATCTGAACTTTATAAATTGGGCTTCGCGCGCCGGGGCCGGGGAGAGTCAGAAAGGCGAGGGGCGCCGGGAGCAGGCGTGTGGGACTCCAGACCGGAGAGCCGGAGGCTGCGCCTTCCCCGCACCGAGACCTTCGCGACCCACCAGATCCCCGTCCCGGCCCCGCGCGAGCGCCCAGGATGACCACCACCCTCGTGTCTGCCACCATCTTCGACTTGAGCGAAGTTTTATGCAAGGTAAAGTGGGGCGGAGGGTTTGTTTCTCCGAGTTTTCTTTTTCCTTTTTTTGCCTAAAGAAAGAACTCCCATAAGTGCAGGTCTTGGGAGGCAGGGAAGAGGGGAGGGGAGGCGAGATGGGTCTTTTTTCGGCCTCACTTTCCCCCCCAGTTTAAAGGAATTTGGCCCTCTCCTTTCCACCCAGAGTTTCAACAGGTCTTCGCGGCGACTGCATAGGAATTTGGAGATCAGAGTTTTGGGGGCGAAGTTTGAGTGTCGGGGCTGCCCGGGGGACGCGGGGCTTTGGCGGACGGGGACAGTTTTGCGATGGTTCTGTCGTCCCTAATGGGCTTCTTGAGCCCGGTTTCGCTGATCTGCTCGGGTCGCGCTTCGGGTCTCGCCGCCGCCGGGAAGGGGTTCGAGTCTCTCCAGCCACACTGCCAGCCTGTGGGGTCAGCAGGGGCGCCCCTTGGGGAAGTTGAGTCTCGGGAGGACGTTTTGCTGGGAGATTTCCCCCTCGGATGTGGAAGGGCTGGGAATCTGCGAGAAAAAGGCCAAGAGTTGTGATTCAGAAGGATGTTGCAAAACGGGTTTGTAGTGGGGCTTCAGTTCGCCCCAGCGCGGCGGGGCGCTTCTGTGATAAGCTGCAGGGCTGCAGACTTTGGGGTGAAAACGCGATTAGGGTTGACCCGCTTACCTGTTTTCCGAGGGAGTGGGGGACTCGACAACAAAATGCCGGCCTGAACTCCAGGGGCCCTGCGAGGAAGGATTTAATGGGGCCTCCTTAAGTGGTGTAGCTTGCCAGCCGGTGTGGAAAAAAAAGCAGGTTTTAAACACCGAATGTTCCGGGAGTGTGGTTTAAGTGTACACAGCAAAAGCCTACGGATGTTACATTATTTTCGCCCCCTCTCCCCAATTTGAAAGCGGGGAGCTGCTAGGCTACTTTTAATTGCTGAAGTGTTTTGCCTTCTTTTAAACACGTCGGGTCATGTCGCTCTCTTTCCTCAGCTTGCTTCTCCAGTCGGCCCAGCTGCCAGGGCCCCAGGGCTGCAGGGCTGGGGTGCAGGGACGCCGAGGAGCTGAAGAGCAACATCAAAAAAAGTTTGAATTTCAGCTTCCTTCCCTCCTTGCGCTTTCCCAGACTCCAGTTGCCCTGGCGGCTCTCCCTGAGCTCTCCTGTGCTTCTTCCTTCTTTTCCCCGGCTTTCTCGCTCTTTGATCTATTTCTTTTTTTCTCGCCCTCTGCACAGCAACCCCCCCCCCCGGACTTTTTAAATGAACCTTATTGTTGGGAACCGGCTCTCCACTTGGTTCCTGTAATCCGCTCCGTGGGGTGGTTGCTGTTACAGATTCCCGATCCCCTGCAGCTGATCCTAAGGGACCAACTTTAGAATTTGCACAATGACACCCACATGGGCTGGGAGCCAACTCCCAGGTCCCCGGCTTACACCCTTTCCAAATCTTGGGTACAGATTGGGCAGGTGACCAGGGGCCCATTGGAACAGAAACCTGTTTGTGGTGGCTCTGCTTCCCTCCCCCCAAATCCCCTATTGACTAGGAGGCGGGTGGGGGATTTGGTGCCTTCCTTTTCCTGCCCACCTGCAGCTTTGCGTTAAAGATTAAACACTGGCGCTCTTATCCAAGCCTGCCCTTGCGGCCAGAAGACTAACTGCAAAGGCATCTTCCCGGTGGAGGGGGTGGGCTGGGCTGAGAATGGTGGGGTGATCATTGTAGAAGACACCCCTTCCCCAAGCGTGGGGCAGCGGATTTTGTTTTGAGGAAGCCCATCGTTCTCCTGGTCCTGTCCCCCACCCCTGACCTAGGATTTCTCCTGCCCCCTTCCTTTCCCCCTCCCCTCAGCAAGATGAAGCAAAGACAATCTGGAAACCTGTTGCCAAAGGAAGGGAACACTTCTGAAGGAGGAAGTTGAGAGTCTTAGGCCAGGTCCCGTGTGCGTGTGCGTGTGTGTGTGCGTGTGTGTGTGTGTGTGTGTGTGTGTGTGTGTACTGTCAGTGAAGGAGGGATGGATTAAAAGGGACTCATAGTCTCCTGAGTTTTTTGTTAGGGGGAAGGGGAATCTAGAGAAGTCCGGGTTGTGTGAGATATTTTGAGCTGAGGAATCTATTTGGGAGGTAAAGCAGTTAGATTTTGTGGGTCAGCGAGGCACCTCTGGGGACAGGATATGGGGGCACATTCCAGGGGTGTGCAGGGAGTAGGGTGAGTGTGGAACAATTTCATAGCGGTCGGGATTTTGTGGTTTCTTCTGTACGGGGCCAAAGTAAAGCTAGGTGGCTGGTCTGTGGGAGGAAGAGTGGGAGGTGCTTGCCAGGGCAGAGTTAGAGATGGTTCCTTAGAGACTGGTGGAGGGGGCTGCCCTTAGCGGTCCCTTTCTGGGCCCTGGCCGATGGCCTTTGTCACTGACCACGCCCTCTCGCCCTCTCGTCCCTTCAGGGTAACAAGATGCTCAACTACAGTACTCCCAGTGCAGGGGGCTGCCTGCTGGACAGGAAGGCGGTGGGCACCCCTGCCGGAGGGGGCTTCCCCCGGCGGCACTCGGTCACCCTGCCCAGCTCCAAGTTCCACCAGAACCAGCTCCTCAGCAGCCTCAAGGGCGAGCCGGCCCCAGCTCTGAGCTCTCGGGACAGCCGTTTCCGAGACCGCTCTTTCTCAGAAGGGGGCGAGCGGCTGCTGCCCACCCAGAAGCAGCCGGGGAGCGGCCAGGTCAACTCCAGCCGCTACAAGACGGAGCTGTGCCGTCCTTTCGAGGAGAACGGCGCCTGTAAGTACGGGGACAAGTGCCAGTTCGCGCATGGCATCCACGAGCTCCGAAGTCTGACCCGTCACCCCAAGTACAAGACGGAGCTGTGCCGCACCTTCCACACCATCGGCTTTTGCCCGTATGGGCCCCGCTGCCACTTCATCCACAACGCCGAGGAGCGCCGCGCCCTGGCCGGGGCCCGAGACCTCTCTGCTGACCGTCCCCGCCTCCAGCATAGCTTTAGCTTTGCTGGCTTTCCCAGTGCCGCCGCCACCGCCGCTGCCACGGGGCTGCTGGACAGCCCCACGTCCATCACCCCACCCCCCATCCTGAGCGCCGATGACCTCCTGGGCTCACCCACCCTGCCAGATGGCACCAATAACCCCTTCGCCTTCTCCAGCCAGGAGCTGGCGAGCCTCTTTGCCCCTAGCATGGGGCTGCCTGGGGGTGGCTCCCCAACCACCTTCCTCTTCCGGCCCATGTCCGAGTCCCCTCACATGTTTGACTCTCCCCCCAGCCCTCAGGATTCTCTCTCGGACCAGGAGGGCTATCTGAGCAGCTCCGGCAGCAGCCACAGTGGCTCAGATTCCCCCACCTTGGACAACTCAAGACGCCTGCCCATTTTCAGCAGACTTTCCATCTCAGATGACTAAAACCAGGGTAGGGAGGGACCCCCTGCCTACTCCACCCCGCCCGCCCTTCCCCTTACCTCCCTACCCATCTGATTCCCGACAACCCTTGCATTAACAAGGTTAAGCTCAACCCCTTTCCCCCAGAACCTTGGAATGCCCCCTCCCCCCCCAACCCCCCCTCCTAACATAAGGACAAGTCAATTTGTCAGTAGCTTCCTCTGGCTTGAAACCCCCCCTCTCCTCGATTTTATAGCCCACTTACCACGCAGAACAGACAAGTCCCATATTTGTCAGTAGATGCCTTTTTCCCCCTCGGCTTAAGCCTTAAGTGCCAAATCACAAAAGAAAAAGCAGTAACAGTTTACAGAAGCAATTTAGTGCCTTGTAATCTAACTTTGTCACTGTGACTACATTACCTCTTCAGCGCCAGAGGGCACCCGTGGGCCTCCCGGAGCCTCTGCCCATGGGGAGGGGGAGGGGACCCAGAACCAGCAGCTCCCTCCACTGGCGACCCCAACTGCACCTTCCCTTACTTCAGCCTCCCACACACTTCCTCCTCCCTCTCCCCATGACCCCCACACCCCTCTTGGGAGAGTTGTTGCCAGACTCGGGTTTTTGGGGAAACCTATCTTGACATTCAAAACCTTTTTCTTCCCGACCTGAACCTCTGTTGACTAATCTTGCCTGGGTTCGTGTAGGTCTACAGGAAGGAAGACTGAAAAAGTGGATGAAGATTGTGATATAAGTGGGACTTTGTGATTTAATTTTTTTCTTTTCTTTTTTTTTTTTTAAGTGGGGAGGATGGGGAAGCTAGATGGACTATGAGAGACTTGATTTTGGTGCTAAAGTTCCCCAGTTCATATGTGACATCTTTAAACAAAAAAATAACAAAAAAAATGAGAGAAAAGCTAAAAAAACATGTAAGGGGTGAGCAGTTAATGGTATTCATTCCACATACAATATCTGTGTAAAACGATTTCCTGTAGAAGTAGCTTTAATGGTTTTTGCTCTAGAATACCGTAGGTCTATCCTTAGAGCACTCACGCCATGCTTTTTTCCCTGGGTTTTAAACTTCATATAACTTTCAGAAATTGGAGAGCAAAAATTTTGCTTGTCACTGCACATCAATATAAAAAAGCTTATTTAACTTATCAAAACGTATTTATTGCCAAAACTATGCTTTTTTTTTTGTTAATTTTGTTCATATTTATCGGGATGACAAATCCATAGAATATATTCTTTTATGTTAAATTATGATCTTCATATTAATCTTAAAATTTTGTGACGTGTCTTTTTCCTTTTTTTCCCACAGTTTTAATATATTATTCTTCAACGACATTTTTTTGTAACTTTACACTTTTTTTGGTTATTTTATTTTAAAAAAATGAAAAATTAATTTAAAAAAATGCAAAAAACTGTTGGATTATTTATTTTAGAAATTTCCCCCCTTTGTGTTGGACTGCAAATTGAGTTTCTTCTTCTTTAGGCCTTTTCACAGCTGGGACTGAGAATGTATGTCAAAGTTCTGTGACAGCACAGAAGGAAAACTTCTAGGTGCGGCTTCTAAAAGGGAAAAAAAAAAAAAAAGAAAGAAACCCTTTGACTTCCACGTGCCCATCTCAAGACATTCCGACTGCAGATTTGAGGTTCTGGATTCCAGGTTTGGAGTTTTCCAAGGTTAATGCAAACAGAACTGGCACACACATTAAGATGAATGTAATTATTATTCCTCTTGCTGGTCACTACCGTCGCTTTCTATTTCTTTCTTTGTGTGAATTTATTTAAAAGAAAAAAAAACTTTTTGTAACGACTATTTGCAGTTTAAAAATCAATAAACCCCGTTTTTTTTTCAAGAAACACGGATGGTGAAGCTGGTTTTACTTGGTTTGTGGTTTTACTTTGCCTGTAGGTTTGTCCTTTGTAGAGGATGCCGGTGCTGGGGAGGAGGAGGACCCCTGGTTGCCTTTTCCCCCTCCTCCTCAGAGCTAAACCTGTGGCTGTAGCTCCCTCTGTTGATGCGGGAAGTCTTAGCGTAGAGGGGATGGGATGGAAATTCATTGCAAAGGAGCCCACATTTCTCTATTAGGCCCCCCCACCGACCCCCCCTCGGGTGTACTGGTTCCTGACAGGGGCCAGCCTTGGAGGGTTGCTTTGGAGGGCCTCAGAAAAGCTGAGGCCCACGGCTTTCTAGTCTTCTCTAGTCTGTGGTCTTCATTCCTTTGGGTGGTGCCTGGAGTGCCAAAATGGTGGAGGGGGGAACCTAGCACATGGGACTCCAGCCAGTTTGGGTTTGAATGAGTTCTTTTGAGTGTTTCTAAGCTCATTTTCCCCACATGAAATTGACCTGAAGCTCAAGCCTCCCAACACCTATCTGGGGTGGGCATGAGGAGGCGCTGGGGGCTTGGGGGGGAGCATCTGAGGTGGTCAGGGGCCCAAAGCACAGCCCTGGGGATCGGGGCGGATCTTCCTGGAGCTGACGCGCACTTCTGTATTTGGAGGGGGGAAGTGGCTGTCGTACCCGTCAGTCATAACAGGAAGTCTTCAGGAGTTCCCACCACCTGAGTCTTGTTATACCCCCGATGCCGTGCAGAGTAGGTGGCTTGTCATCTTGGGGAGAGTGGGGTCCCCTTGGCCAGAAGCACTGCCGCCAAGGCCAGAGGACCACTTTGAAGGGGACGTTTTGCCTGCCAGTGGGGCTGGATCCTACCGAAGACCCTGAGTCTGGTTCTTAAGAGCAGTTCGTTTTGGAGAGGCAGGGATGGATACTGCTTTTGGAGGCTGCCTTTGGTGCCTTGCACTCAGCAAGTGGTGGGGGTGGGGGGAAGTAAGATGAATGTCCACCTTGACTCCACCTGGCCTCTCCCAAAGGCAGTTCAGTCCGCCGCACACATTGGCTGGGCTGTCCTTGAGGCTTGGGAAGACCCCCCCCTTACCTACCTGTCAACTCTTAACCCTCCTGGCCAGCAGACTCCTGCTGGGAAGCAGATGCATGAGGGAGAAAAAAGGACAATTACCTTTCCTGGGGCAGGGGCTGCTGGTGGAGGTAGGGGAAAAGCAGCCCTCTTTGGGACTAGAGTGAACCTACACTGCTCGTCCCTGAAGGAGGGAATGAGGGTGTGTGTGTGTGTGTGTGTGTGTGTGTGTTGGGTGGTGATGGTGGTGGTTAGGGCATGTGATCTTCCTCACTGACTAAAGGCAAAAAGACATTTAATTGTTTACCCTGAGCTCATTCCTGGTAGGCATAGACGAACGTATGGCAGACATATTTCTAACTCTTCAGCTCATGGTGGCACTGGTTGGGTTACCAGGAGCTAAGCATACCCACTGGCCTCCCCACAATTGCTTCTGTTGGAGTCAGTCCCTTGAGTGATACCAAAGGTAGAAGCATTGACTGGTGGAGGGTGAGGGCTGCCTATACAGAAAGGGGAGGCTCCCAGGGCCTTGGGAAGCTCCCCGTCCCCAAGCCTTGACCCTTTACCCCACCTAAGTGTCTCCATGGGAAGCACATAGACTAGGATTGCAGCTGCTCAGGCCTGTGCGTGGTTAAACCACAAAGTTGGATTTTTTTGCCATCTAGGTCTTTAAGGTAGAGGAGGAGATAGGTTCGAAGCTATGTGGGAAAGGAACTATCCGGAAGCTTTGGGGCCCTTTCTTTTAGGATGTTAGAAGATGGAGAGGCCTTGGCAATGGGCCTGTGCTCTAGGCTGGTGGAGGTCCAGGGAGGTGTGAGCCCAGAGCTGGCACGGAACCCCCATCTCTGAGCTCCTCCACAGCGGGGAGGACAGGAGCCATGTTGGGGTGCTGGAGGTAAGGCCTACGCCAAGGGAAGTGGAGCAGGAAAGGCCAATCTGCCTTCGTCAGCAAGTTCCTTGAGTACAAGGACTACCTCCCCGCCTCCTGTCCCCAGCCTTGGGGCATCCCTGGTTTGGGGGCCCGCATGAGGGCAGGGCCTCCATGGCTGTTGACCTGACACCCTCTGGTCTGACCTTTGGCTGCAGGTCTTCTTCCCTTGGAGCAGCAAAAGGCAATGAGCTATCTTGGCCACTGAGCGATGACTTATTTCTCCGGGCCAGGGAGCCTCATTTTCAGGAGGAAGGTGGGGGGCATACTGCACCTCATCGGCACTCTGGTGAAAGAGGCCTTTGAGAGAGCAGAGAGCAGACGTGAGATAGGTCTCACAGCCCACTGGATCATGAAGACCTGGTTGCCAAGGGGACAGAGAGAGTCATGGCAGGAGGAAGCTTCCATGGCATGGAGGAAGCAGAGAGATGGAAACCTTTGACTGGGTTCAGATCCCACCTCCCTTTGTATCAGCTTGGGCAGGGGACTCAACCTTGGATTTCTCATCCTTGTCTCAAGAGGTGACTGATGATCCAGTGAACGGTTAGCAACGACAGCTCTTCATAAGTGGCAGGTGGTCTGAGAACTTTGTGTGTGTGAGCTCATTAAATGCTCACATGACCCCATGGAGGAGGCACTTCTCTCATTTTCCGTACGGAGAAATTGGGGAGCAGAGAAGTTCACTGATTGGTCACACAGCTCACAGCACTGGCATTTGAACCCAGGCAGGCCAGCTCCCTGATTGCCTTTCACCACGTCACCGGCTGGGTTTCTGAGTATGTTTGGCACAGTCCCTGGCACATAGTAACTGCAAATCAACCAGTATCCGTTCCCGTCTCCTTTGGCCCCTAGAGACTTTGTAGGGGTGCGAGAAGCAGCCAGTTGGAGTAGACGACTCTGCACACACCCCTTCAGTGTCATGATCTCATGTCGCACGAGGCCTGGGGTTGGCATGTTTGGAGGACAGTGCCTGGGAGGAGGGGCAGGCCACCCCCTTGGACTTTCCCCTTCTCTGCCTGCCATGGGGTGGCTTCTGTTAATGATCAACAGAGCAAAGGGTGCCCCAGGGCCACCTGGGGAGTTGGCCCTGTGCCTTTCTTCCCCTGGGATCTCACTCCCCTGCACGTAGCTAACCATTTAATCACGTCTGGCTGGACTGCCTGAAACAGTGCCTGAGTTCAGAGGGGGAGGGAGCTGGGGAGACTACCCAGGCTCCTCCCCTCCCCCTGCGGCCTTGCGGATGGCCCTTCTCAGGCAGGTTTCTGGTCTGCTGGGCAAAAGCAGGGACCCCAAGAGCTGTAAAAAGGACAAAACCTTGGCCTTTTCTTAAGGTCAGGCCCGCACTAGGAGTCCCTGTGGTGACCCACATTTTGGTGGGTGAAGCTTGGATTACAGAAAAACTTCTGGCCTAAGGGCCCACAGTGCTTTTGCAGGAGTCACAAAGGGTGACATCAGAGTTACTGTGGTGGGGAACTAGTATCTGAGCAGCCAGGGCAGGCAGGGACTGTCCACATGCCAGGCCAGGTTCCCACCTCCTGCCCGTGAGAGCCTGCTGCTGGTCAGGGGATGAGGGTGTTTCCACCAAGTTTAGGCTGTTTGCAGTTATTTTGACACGTCGGCAAAGGCCAGGTCTCAAGGGACAGAGCTGGGAGTGACAACCGTACCTGCACCATCAGCCTGGGGTACGGTGAAAATAAATATTGGTAATGGCCAAATCAGAGGCAATTTTCTCACCCCCCGGGGTCAGTCAGGTAGCTGCCCCCTGACTCCCACTTTTACCTCAGGGAGAAGGAGGTCATGACCACATGGGATAGAGTTTAAGTCTACCCACCCTCGTGCTTTAGGGGGATGGGAGGCTCTACTTTCCCCGGTGAGGAGCTGGCTTTGGCCTCAGAGGGCCATGGGTTCAAATCCCTGCTCAGGGTCAACCTCACGCAGTGACCTCTGGCTAAAAACTTAGCAAGCAGCTCAGAGCCCCGGTTTCCTCCTTTGCAAGATGGGATGACGACGATGAGATGAGGGTAATTACATCCAGCTCGATGGGTGAGCTGCAGTGTAGTCACTCACACAACAGAACACTGTACAGCCGCATAAAAAAGAAATGATCCATAAACACAGCAACATGCATGAATGACAAAAACATAAAGTTAAGGTCGGGGGGCACCTCAGTGGCTCAGTTGGTTAAGCAGCCAACTCTGGATTTCGGCTCAGGTCACCATCTCAAGGTTGTGAGGTCAAGCCCTATGTCTTAATCTGCTTGTCCCTCTCCCTCTGCTCCTCCCCCTGCTCGCTCTCTCTCTCTCCTCTCAAAAGTAAATAAATAAAATCTCTTATTAAAAAAAATGTAAAAACCCCATAAAGTTAAGGGAAAGAAGGTACTCCAAAAGAGTGCATGTCGTGTAAGCCCATTTATATGAAGCTCATAAGCAGGGGAAATTGATCTACCATGGTGGAGATTCCATTAGAAGTTAGAGTGCATACATACCAAAGCTCAAGGTCTACACACTTCACTGCATGTAAGTTGCATGTAAATGTAAACATGTATAGCACAGCCATAAGTGTTCCCACAGATTAAGGAAAAGTGAAATTCGTCAACAAAATGAAAAAATGAAATGAAACAAACACCTGGCCCGTTATGGGCACTCAGCACATTGTGGCTGGTTTTTGTAAGAGTCACGACCTGAGGCTATCAGTCCGGTTCCCATTCCCTTTTTATAGAAGGAGGGAATGGGTTCAGAGCAGCTGAGTAACTTGCCTGTGCGAAGTGGGATTTGGATTTGGGACGTGGGCTTTTAAGCCCACACAGCTGCCCGCTACCCCGGACACCCCTGAGTGTGCAGGCCTCGCTTCCTGAGAAAAACTCGATACACGGTCATCCAGATGCAAGCAAGCGGATTAGTAAATTTGAAAAATTTAATTAGTAAATATAATCATCTGCATTTAAGAAAGAGTTTTTCACACTGCAGATTCAAAATTAACCTCCTGTGGCTCGCTGGTTCCTCCCACACTTGGTGTGAGGTAGAGGGAGGCCACGTTGGAACCTGGCTGAGCTCTGTCGGAGGGGCTGGAGAGAGGAGAGAGCATGGCTGGGCAGGCCAGCATCCCTGTCCTGGGATTCACCAACGTGGCTTGCCTGTCCAGGCCCATCTCTCCCTAAGGCTGATGGGGGCTGTGGGGCCTCCGAGGGCCTGCCTGGTCCAGCCTGTCTTCCCTGGCCCTCAGGCTCAAGGGTGCTTGGAAGCCTCACGTGGCCATCAGGGCACCACTTTTGACCTCTGTTCCAGTCCACTCTTTTGGGACTTGGTTCCAGTATTGAGGCTTTGGGAAAATGTTCTTGGGTCCTGCCTAAGGGAGCCATCCAGCTCAGCCAACAGATCTGTCCATCCGCAGCTCCAGGGACAGGTTCTCCCAGTGCTGATCCGCAAGTACAGGGAGAGGAAGACGGTAGCCTCAGTGTTCTGGGAAGGGCCCAAGGCTCGGTGGGCTCAGGCAGCTGGCTAAAATGTCAGCTGTTCACCCAGGATGGTCCAAGCAAGTGCTTCCTTAAACTTGGCACTCTAGGCACCTCACTTGCCTCCCTCTCATCCTAGCCCTGTCTGGCAGGCCTGGATGTGGAGCCCTGCTCAGACGCTTACAAGTTGTGTGACCTTGGGCAAGTCACTTAACCTCTCTGGGACTCATTCTCCCCCTCTAAGCATGGGTCGGGAAACACACCCTGCCCACTTCATGGGGCTGCGCTGAGGATCAGATGGGGTGGAGAGGAAGGAGTTTTGGGGATGCAAGCCCCTGGACAAAGGCTGCACTGAGAGTGTGGCAGTAGCTCGTGGCCCTCTGGAGGGACAGAGCCCCTCCTCCACGGATGTTTTCATGTCATAACTTGGTGCACTTTGCCGATGGGACGCACCTTCCGGAGGCCCTGCCTTGATTTCACGTGCGGTGTGTCTGTTGTAGGAGATTCTTCAAAATGTACATAATAAACATAAGAACACTGCTGAGCGTTTGTGGACATGTGCTATGCGTGCCAGCTGTTGGCTTCAGCCCTCCCTCACACGGTCTCACTTGATAGTATGTATGAGCAAGTATTATTGGACCCATTTTCCAGATGGGGAAAGCCGGGCTCAGGAAGAAGTCAGCACTCCGTACATGACTGAGCTGCAACCCGGGTCTGCCTGACCGCCCCCCACAAACTCTCAGCCCCCACACTTCAGTGGGGGAGGCAGACGTTAGATATTAGATCTGGGTTCTAATATTCACTCTGTCCTGGGGACCCACAGGCAGGGAAGAGAATATGTCTCCCCTCAGCCTGTCCTTTCTTGGGATGTCGCCCATCGCATCTGGTTACCCTCTCCACAGCCCGGGTGGGCGGGGTGGCGAGCCGAGGGTAGGCTTATTTTCTGCCTCTTTTATAAATGGGGAAACTGAGGTACGATATAGAGGCAGGGAGTGTCCTGGGATCACCTTTAGGTGCAGCAGCTGCCTTGAAAACCAAGTGCCCGTGTCGGCTGTGCTGCCACCCGGCGAGTGGTAGGGGGAGTAATATTCCACGGCTCGGAGTGGGGGTGTCCTCCTGGCTAATGAGTAAAGGAGAAATCCTGGCTCCTGCCGGAGACTCTGAAGGGCTGAGGTGATGCCTCGAAGCAGCTTTACTGTCCACCTGAACGTGGGACCTGGGGGGGGCCTCCTCTGGAAGGCACTGGATGGCCGCTGGAGTTGTGTTCCTTCTTTTGGTGCTGCCATTTCTGAGAGCTGCTGCCTGCAATTATTCAGCCGCATTCCAGCATTCCCCGTCCACCCAAGAAAGTCATTTATTCCTGCTAATGCAGGGGTCAGACGAAGAAACACGGTAGGAAGGAAGCACTGCCCATCACCTCGCGCACCCCGCTCCTCCATACCTCCCCCAGTTGCCTCAAGCTGGGGGCAGGAGGGCAGAGCTCGGGGCACTTCACTGATTGGCTCCCCAAGGCCTGTTTCCGCAGGCCTCTTTCTTCCTGTGTTCCTGACCATTTTACTCCCCAGCCTTGAGTGCCCTGAGGCATTGTCGGCAGCCAGGCAGTTGGTTTGGACTCGAGCAAAAGCCAAAATATTTTTGGTTTCTGTGTTGTCCTTGCCTCTGCTTCTTTCCTTGTCTCCCGCAGCTTTGGGTTTGGTCTGGAGCTAGAGCTGAGGCTCCCAGCATGGTGGATGGCCCCCCGCGAACCGAATGATGCACATCAAAGCCAAAAAGGGGACCCGGCCTCTTTGGTGCCTTGTCAGATGTTCATGAGGATTTCTGGACTGCAGGTCCGCATGCAGAGGGGGTTAGGGAGCTGGGCTCTCTCTGCTTAAACTCACGTTAAAAATCACCGGAGGACTGGAAGTCCATGCCAACGTGAAAGCAAACCTGGGATTCTGTATTAGTACCACTGCCCCATCGTGCCGCGCCCGGCTGGGAGGCTGGAGAGGACAAGTCCCACCCTGGCCATCATTTGCTGTTGAACCTGAGTGGCCAATTTTTATTTCCAGCCTTTCATTTCCTTGTCTTTGAAATAAGTGGGTTGGACCAGATGAGTTCTTAGTTTTGTGATTCTGTGAATATCTTAGAAAGCAAAATGCACAGAGCCAAACTCCCTTCGCCCTGCCGAGTGATGGGACAATGGAGCCAGCAGTCGACCCTCGAAAGCCCCAGCGAGAGTTCTAGACGGAAGGGAGTTGTTGTGGCCCGTGGATGATGTCAGGTGACTCACATGGATGGGCTGGCACTCTAGAAGCTGATTGTCTGAACCTCCTTTGAAGTGGTGGTTTGAAGCCCTTTTACAAACTGGAGGTTGAATGAGAACATGTAAGTCATCTCCCTGGTATGTTGTATTTTCCCAAACACACCATTTAAAATCAAAACATTGAAACAACTGTCTTATTTTAGGATTGTGTTTTGCATTCGAACACGCTGCTTAACATCATTAGCTGACCGGTTTCTGTGACACTTGGAGAATGAGCTGCCCCTCCTAGGGAGGTAGATTTCAGCTCATTTCAGGAAAGAGCTTTTTAACAAGCCCAGCGGGCCTTTGGAGGTAGGGAATTTCCCGTCATTGGTAATGTTCAAACCAAAGCTAGGGGCTTCCCACTCTCCCGCCCAGGCTCCCCGTGCTCTCTGCCCACCAGTCAGGGAGATGGCAGAGTGAGTCCCTGACACCCTACCCAAAGCAGCCCCCTCCTCCTTACCCTGTTGTACCACCCTGGTTTACTTTTTAGTACTTATCACTCTCTGAAAGTGTCATGCTCATTCATTATCTTTTTCTAGGTCACCATCTTGCCAAACTCCAAGGTCAGTCTGGAAGAGCAGGCAGCTGGACCCTTGTACCCTGCTCTGTCCCCAGTGTTCCAACTCTTGGCACTTAGCAGTCGCATAGCACGTACTGAATGGATACAACTTTGCCCTTGGTATAGGCTTTCTAGCTTCTGGGCCTCCGAGCCCCTCATCCTCCGGGATTAGACCCCTTAGGAGTGTGGTTGCAGATGTTGGAAGGAGCTGAGGGAGAGTAAAGCGAGCCCTGGGGGTCCGGCAGGCAGAGACTTCCTCGCTGGCCATATTCCTGGGGGAGTCACCCAACCTTTTTGGGTCTTGGTTGCTTCATCTGTAAAAGGAGAGGGCTGAATTCCGTTGTCTCAAGGCTCTTCCAGCTGGACCACCTTGTGATTCAAGTACTCTGTGTTTGTACTCACTCCTCTGTTCTCAAACTGTTTGTTCAATTTCCTTTTATTAGGGGTTCTAGGGCTATTAAAACAGAGAAAAAAACAAAACAAAACAAAACCCAACCCTGACTAAGTAGGCTTGGGAAGTGAAGGGTAAACAAAAGTGCAAATGGACTATTTTATTCCACATAACAAATTACAAGGACCGCAGGTAGTCCCCAAGGTAACTATTTAATTAAATAATCCCCAGGTTAAATATAGATAGTTCAACCCAGTCACAAATTAACGACTGAGGATGTTTTCCCTTGATACACTTTAGCCACCTAACAATGCGCTCAGCTTCAACACATCTAATAATCTCTGATTTGAAATATACTTTATAAAGAGGTTTGTACGTTCTTCCTTCTCTTCAGCCTCTCTAGGGGATGGTGAGTAAGCTTGGATGATTCCATTTTACTGGTGAGAAAATTAAAAATAAGCAACTTAAAAAAAAGATTTTATTTATTTATTTGACAGAGAGAGAGAGAGAGAGAGAGAGAGAGAGAGAGAGAGAGAGAGAGAGCACACCACTGGGCAGAGCGACAGGCAGAGGAAGAGGGAGAAGCAGGCTCTCTGCTTAGCAGGGAGCCTGATTCGGGCTCGATCCCAGGACCCTAGGATCATCACCTGAGCAGAAGGCAGCTGCTTAACCGACTGAGCCACCCAGGTGCCCCAAAATAAGCAACTTAAAAAAAAAAGATTTTTTTTATGTATTTGAAAGAGAGAGAGACAGAGATAGTGAGACAGAGCACAGGCAGGGACAAGAGGGAGAAGCAGGCTCCTTGCTGAGCAGGAAGCCCCACACAGGGCTCCATCCCAGGACCGCGAGATCATGATCTGAGCCGAAGACAGACACTTCCTTGACCGAGCCACCCAGGCACCCCAAAAATAAGCTACTCGTCATGACACCATGAAAGCAGCCCTCTGCGGCTATTTCTGACTGCTAGCATGTGCTGATGAGCGAGATGGCTAATTCTTTGTTGGTAGATAAATTTGAGACTGACCTTGGCATATTCCTCTCTTCTCTACCTAGTCCTTTTCTTTGTGTTTCTGGAAGAGATTTCTTCTGTATTCTGAAGTGTTAACCCACATGCTACCTACAACAGCCACAAATTCAGAATTACCTCTGTGCCAAATCCGTCAACACACAGATAGGTACTGGGTACTAACACAGTGTGAAAGGTGCGCTAATGGTTCGAAAAGACAGAAAATGTGATCCTTGTTCATAGAGAGTTTGCGTTTCATTTGGGAAGGGAAGGCGTATGTGAATGAAGCCGTCCATTAATGAGACTAGATTCTGTACTCTGAGACTGGATTCTGGATTTTGTGCCCACCTCAGGAAAGGCTAGCTTGAGATAATGAGGGCACAGCACGGCTTGTGGTACTCTGCCCACTGGGTGGGAGGTTGAGTGCCAATGAGTCAGAGCAGGGAGAGGCTGGCAAGGACCCGTGTCTGTCTGGAGAGAGGCTAGGTTGCTGCTCCATGCTGGCCTGGCTCTGGGGGTACTGGAGGGACCCTACAACTGCTCCAAGCCATCCATCTCAAGGAACCGAGTGTGAATGGCGCCCCCTGGAGCGATGTAGCATCATGGCTCCGTATCCTGGGCAGCTCACACTGCAGAGACATGGTGTAAGGACTGAGAGCTCTCAAGGTCCCTGTCCATGGTTCGAGTCAGCCCTTGGGGCTGACTGTGCCTTACACAATATTTCTAAATATTTTGAGCCAACATTTAAAAATCACGAAATTGAAAAATATAATAACCCAGTTTTCTGGCATCTCTTGAAACTTGGATGTATCTGGCCATGGAAGACTCACACTCCCCTCTGGCATTGATTGACGTGTCAGTCACAGATCTAAGTAGTGTCCTTTAAGACAGGGCTTGTGCTGTCTGGCTTGACCCCATCTCCACTCCCCATAAATCCCCAGGACCTCCTACAGCTTTTTCTCCCATGGTACAGAAATATTTCTCTGCACTCCTATCTCTATTAAGAGTAAGAAAAATAAAAGCCCAAGAGGGGTGTGTGGTTAAAAAAAAAAAAAAAGGAATAGGGAAAAGCCCAGTTCTTCATAGAAATGAGAAAGTGCAAAGGGCAGCGCTGTTGGAGGAATTCAGCCCACCGGCCTCACTCATTCCTGCTGGGCTCTGTGCCAGCGGAGCTTGTGGGAACCACGGCAGATTGTATAACAGAGAGGTACCGCCTTAAGAATAGTCCTAATAGCTGAGGTTAATTAAGGGCTTACAGGTGTCGGGGGTTACCTCATTTAACCTTCCCAACTGCCCTTCGAGATAGGTACGGCCGCAATCCCCGTCTCAGAGTGGGGAAACAGAGATGTTCACCAACATGCCCAAGGTCACACAGCTGCTTGAGGGTGGAGACAGGATCTGCATACAGGTCCGCCTGACCCCAGAACCCATTACTGCTTCTGCTTCTTCTGTGCTATGGGGCTCTAATACAGATACTCGCCTGCCTGGGGTGATAGAGACGGGTCATGCTTGCACGTACACGCATGCGCCGTATCTCAGCTCCCAGAGCAGTCTTGGCGGCTAAGAGGTTCTCGCTAAATATCTTTGAATGTGTGTGCTGGGCCAACGGCCCCTGAGACCCGGGGACTGGGGCTGTTTGCTGAACTTCTTCCTCTGAGTTCGACATCCTGTTGGGGGCTCAGCTTGGGCCTTTTGCCAGATCTGGGCAGGGTAGCCCCGCCAACTCCACACCTTTGTGTTCCGAGACTGGCTCTTCCACATCTCTGAGTCTTTCCTCCTCCGCCCGCCTTCACCCTGCAGACCCCGAGGTGAGACAGTTGGCGGCTGGTGGAGTGAAGGGCAAAGCAGCAAGTGTTGACAGAGCCAGATGGTGCAGGAGATGGTTCTTGAAGTCACCAAGGCCCAGTGAGGGGCTCCCCTGGAGTGTGCGTGCACAGGGGCGGTGGGGGTGGGTGCGAGGGCAGTGTCTGTCTATGCAGCTGGCTCTCTGACTGCAGTGGGGAAGCAGTGGGAGCAGAGGTAAGAGGCTGAGGGCCGCAGTGAGTCTATGGAAGCCCCAGTTGGTGCCCACTGATCTCGGTGACCTAGTAGTAAACCCCCAGATAAGGATCTGAACGCTGGTAGTTAATTGGAGAGGTGATCCCAGGAAGCCCCAGTAGGAGAGTGGGGAAGTGAGTTAGAGAAGGCAAGGCAGCCAATAAAGGGTTTGTTTTCAAATTAGTTATCACTGGGTTGGCTGGACCTTGATCTTGTTGGGACAATCTTGGAACCAGTAAAGGACACAGGCCTCAGAGAAGCACCCAAGGGGCAAGGGAGCTGGGTTGTCATACACCAATCCCTCAGTCACAGGTTGAGGGTCACGTGGCTCTTCTGGCCTGCTGTGAGGTTGGGCGGGGAGGGGGGCTCTAGTGGCCGAAGAGAGCCCCCAGGCCGAGATACAGGTGCTATAGTCGGCAGTTGGACAGGGATGCACTGAAATGGGGAGGGCGGGGTGTGTGTGTGGGGGTGAGCACCAACCCCCCCACCCCCCTCCTGTCCATGTACGTGGAGCATTACGTCTGGAGCTTGGGATGTTTGCAGAGGCTCTACACCTGTCCCCTATCAATTAGCTTTTGCTACATAACAGACCTCCCCCTACCTCAATGGCTTAAAATAGCAATTGTTTATTTAACTCACAGTTGGGTAGATGGGCAATTTGGGCTAGGCTTAGTGGGGTCATTCTGGTCTCAGCCATGCTCAGTTGTGTCTCCGTGGCCAGCTGGGAGGTGGGCTGGGGGCTGGCCGCCCCAAGACCGTCTCTCATCCCACCGCCGGCTTGCGGTGGCTTGCTCTCACGGCTGTGGCATCACTCCAAGAGAATGAGCGTAGGCAGGCCAGGGCTCTGGAAGCCCAGGCTTGGAACGGACGCAGCATCACTTCCACCGTGTTCTGTGGGCCAGAGCAAGTCATCAGGCTTGCCCCGATTCAAGGGGTTGGGAAAAAAGAGCCTGCCTCTCGGTGGGAGGAGCCGCAGAGTCACACTGAGGAGGACAGGAACGTTTGTAGCCGTTTTTACAAATGATCTATCACATGTCCCATGCCTGTAGGCATCTTGTGGTCTGGTGGACAATCAAAACCAGTGTTTGTTCTACTCTTTTAGACATAGTAGGAGTCAGAAGCTGCCTGGATCAAGTGTGGGAACGTCTCTGTCCTATAATATCTCCTTCACTGAGGCTTTCTGTTAAACATTGTCCTTTCTTCGGTCATCTTTAAGAAAGCAATGATTTCTGAGGGATAGCACATTAAGCCTCTACTTACGGAGGCAGTGGTTCTGTGTGGGTGGGGAAAACAGCCATGAGCTCAGTGGCGGTGGAGAACGTAACCCACGTTTGCTTCTCTTTCGGCCAGAGTCTGAAGCTTTCCCCATGTTCAGGCCATGCCTGCCTTCCTGGTCCTGCTGAGCGGCAGCAGAGCCCACCCCTTCAGAAGATGGAAGTGCCGTCGTGTCTTCCCTCTCCTGGGCTCCCTTTGCAGCCAGGCCGTGGGCTAATGACCCGGGCTTTGCCCATCCAATCTGCTTGCCCCCATGCTCAGAATAGGAGCTAGGGATGCAAAGGAGTGGGGATCAGCAAAGCCTGCCTGGAGGTGGTGGGAGTTCCGGGGGTAGCCCTGATTGTGGGGCCAGGAGCTGGGTCCGGTGCCTGTGGCAGCGGTGTCCTCAGCAGACAAGTCCTGGGGTGTGTGTTAGGGGGACAGATTCTGGCTGCCGAGTATCCAACTTGGCTCTCTAGCTCTTCCACAGATTATGTGAAGTAGGAAGTATCCTTTTAGTGAATTTCTATTTTGCTGGAATCAGCCAGACCCTATTTCTGTGCCTTGCAGATAAGAAACTCTAACTTACATGGTGAGGATGGGGAGGGAAGAATAGAGAAAGAGCGGGGTGGAGGGGGGGAGGTTGACGGAAGGGAGAAATGGGCTCGATGTCACTATTTTACCTGATGAGAACCGTTGGGAACTGAAAAAGAAAACCAGCTGTTTTTGAAAGCATGTGATAGTTTATTAGTTTTAAAAAAAAATTCCGGAAGATAAAAGGTTTGCCCCTTTAAGAAGCCTGTTGGAAAACTGAGAGATAGTGCTCTGAGAGAGAGGTGCAGACATGAGCCATAGGGAGGTTGTGTGCTTCCGGTTTGGAGCCCCAGAGCCAGATAGAAATGTCTGAGACTTGGTGGAAGCCCAGAGGGGTCTGTAAGAGGTGATGTGAGGCCGTGCGTTCCTGAGTAAAAGGATGGAGTATGAAATTCTTTTATTTTTCTCTGAAGAACATCCAGAGTTGAATGGGGACATACTGCAACAGTGAAGTTGATCAAAGAACATGTAGTTTTGGGGCGCCTGGGTGGCTCAGTCAGTTAAGCATCTGCCTTCAGCTCAGGTCACGATCCCAGGGTCCTGGGATCGAACCTCGAATCAGGTTCCTTGCTCAGCCGGGACCCTGCTTCTGCTGCTCCCCCTGCTTGTGCTTGCTCTCTCTCTGTCAAATAAATAAAGTCTTAAAAAACAAAAACAAAAACATGTATTTTTTAAGGCCTGGTACTTGCTTGGCTAATAAGCAAAATGTTTTCTTTAATAGAAGATGCTTTTATAGAAAAGACATAGGTGAGTGGATCCCATAGGATGTTACTGCTTCTCTTGGTTTACCAACCCTTAAGGAAAGCTTACTTTTGAGCTTGAGAAAATTTGGCAGCTACTTCAAATGTAGGTGACATCACGGGGAGGTATTAATTTACCTCCCTATGTAAAATGCAGAAGAAATACAATTCCAAAAGGCAAGTCAAAGAGCATCCAAACAGTGTATAATGCAGCTCTGCTGTTTATCTCGAGGGGATGATAATTCTTGATAGTTCTTGTCCAGACACGGTGGGGTGGGGTGCAGAGGACACGTGCCTAGNGAGGGGATAATTCTTGATAGTTCTTGTCCAGACACGGTGGGGTGGGGTGCAGAGGACACGTGCCTAGCAGGAGTATTTCTTGGACTGCCTGGGTCATACCGCCACCTTTGGGATACCTACCTCCCCACCATTGCACAGCTAAAGTGCCTCCCGCAGGCTCCTGGCATTTCCTCCTCCACCACACTGCTTGCTCTTCCTGAGTTTACCGGAGCTGCCATGTAGAACCATTGTGTTCCTGCAGCACCATCTGGCTCAGAAGAGAGCAAATTCAGGTATTGTCCCAAGGGCTGGGTTCACAGAACCAGAGTGGGTAGGGAGGAGAGAGACCACAGGCCAACCCGCCTTCAGAAGGAGGAGATCCAGCCTGGAGAGCTTGACTTCTGTGCGAAGAAAGGCTGAGAGGCTCTGGCCCATCCGCATTCACCGGTGGTGGGGGTTTGCTTAAGGCTGTGGAACATGTTCGATATTAAGACTTTCGATCTGCAGTGGTTCCGGTGGAAGCGCCTCCCTCCACCCCGAGGAAGCAGGACTGTTCTGGCAATGTCTCCACACGGGACCAGCTGGGTGTGACCTGAGCATGCTCAGTTCAAATAGTCATGGGTCAGGATGAATCTGTGAGGGGCCCTCACCTGCAGTTCTCACCGTGCATCCTGGAAGCCGAAGGGGACCTTCTTCTTGGTCCTTGGTGCCACTGACTGGGGTACTCAAACCGTCAACCAGCGCACAGCCCTTGTGAACAGTTACGGAGAAACTCTCCGCCTTGACGTTCTCTCCTTCCACCGGCTCTTCACCTCAGTCCTTGTTTTACAGGGACTGTAAAAGAGGCTTCTAGAGATCCAATGGTTTGCCCAAGTTTACGAAGGTAGTAAGGAGTTGAAATCAAGTCATTTAATTCCAAAGACAATGCTCTTATCTTAATATCTCACTGTTAATCTCGAATTTGCTCAAATACCGCACTGAAGAGAAATGCTGTAGAGTAGAGGTTTGTTAGTAGTCTTCCTTCCGGATGTTACACACTTTAGGAATGTTCCAGCCACTTTTTTATGGCATCACCTCTGTGAGGATTAGTTTTATGTGTCAGCCTGACTGGGCTAAGAGAGGCTCACAGAGCTGAGGGAACATGATTTCTGGGTGTGTCTGTGAGGGTGTTTCTAGAAGAGATTCGCATTTGAGTTGGTAGACCCAGGAAAGAAGAGTGCCCTCGTCAGGGCTGGTGCCCATCATAACATTCAGTGGGGGCCTGAATAAAACAAAAAGGTGGAGGAAGGGAGAATTTGCTCTTTGTTTGAGTTGGACTGTCCATCTTCTCCTGCCCTTAGACATTGGTGCTCCTGCTCTCAGGCCTTCACACTAGGGCTGGGATTTACCCCATCGGCCCCCCAGTTCTCAGGCCTTTGGACTCAGACTGGGACCAGAACTTACACTATAGGCTCCCCTGGTTCAGGCCTTTGGGTTTGAACTAGAACTGCACCACTGGCTTTCCTGGCCTTATGCTTGCAGGTGACAGATGGTGGGTCTTTTCAGCCTCCATAATCCTGTGAGCCAATCCCTGATAATAAATCCCTTTCTATGTATCTCCATGTATCCTATTGATTCTGTTTCTCTGGAGACCCTCATATGGGGGTGTTCCCCCCCCATATGCTCTGCAAATACACTCTTCTCGTTGCCTCCCACCCCACAGCCTGTCCTTCTCCCGATGGGTACGGCCAGCGTCTCAGTACCCTTCCCTCGCGCCATCACTGCCTCTAGGTGGTTGGTACACAATGGGGTGTCAAAGACCTTGGTAGACCATGGGTCAACACGCCCATCTTCCAGGGGTGTCAACTTTACTGGAAAAGTTTTGGGGGGAGAATAATACTACAACATATTCCTACCTAGGCAGGAGAAATGATACTCTGAAGACGAGGGTTTTTTATCTTTCAAATTAACGCAAAGAAATTCTTGCTTGCAGCAACTGTTTCCAGAGATAGCCCTGGACCTTCTAGAGACAGCGCAGTCTCCTCAGCAGGCCATGGACGTTATTTGCTGAAATACAACCCTCATTATCTGAATGGCTTGTTGGGTGTCTACCATATGCTCCAGGACAGCGTACTGAGTTCTTGTGTTTCTCATGTGTTGTTAGATAACTCTTCTAGTCTATTCTGTTAGGTTATACCCACTTTGAAGCTTTTGTAGTAGTAACAGCGAGTACCTACTGCGTGCCAGGAGTAGGGCTGGGATGAAGGTGAGGCGAGCAGGCACCTAGAATATAAAACTTAAGGGTGTAGCTGGTGCCAGCTTTGCATTAGCATCACCCTGAGAGAGAGAGCGAGCGAGAGAGAGAGAGAGAGAGAGAGAGAGGGTGCCTTGTTGAATTTTGCACCGTATGCTCCTCCCCTCTCCTCAGTCCTGTCCTGGCTGATTCTTCAAATCCATTTCCTTCCTTCTTTCCGTCCATCCTTCCTTCCTTCCTTCCTTCCTTCCTTCCTCCCTCCCTCCCTCCCTCCCTTCCTTCCTTTCTTTCTTTCACAGAGAGATAGAGAGCACAAGTAGGCAGAGCTACAGGCAGAGGGAGAGAGAGAAGCAGGCTCTCTGCCAAGCAGGGAGCCCATTGCGGGGCTCGATCCCAGGACCCTGAGATCGTGACCTGAGCCGAAGGCAGCGGCTTAACCGACTGAGCCACCCAGGCGCCCCAAATCCATTTTCTCATATGTCTTGTCGCAACAGCCTCATTTTCTGGACGGGGAAAATCCGAAGCCCGTGGTGGTTAAGAAACTTGCCCAGGGTCCCACAGCTGGTCCCAGCACACTTTTGCCCGACACTGACGTTCCCTCCTTTATTCTTCCCACAGCCCTGAGACGTAATCGGGCGCAGGCAGTATTGGGTCAAGAGGCCCGACTGCTGAATTTCCAGGAATTCTGTGAGTCAGCTTTAAACACAGCCATTATTAAGTAGCAAACGAGACAACCATAAGTAATGAAATAAATTCTATCAGAAGCGAGTATACTAAGTAACCCCAACGCGTTACTTTCTAGTTCTGGTTCCCCAGGGTCGGAAGCGAATCCTGGCCCTGTGAGAACAACGGAGTGAGGAACGAGGGAACGAGGCCCTCGGATTCAAGTCCCAGCTTTACTCCAGCTCTCTGTGTCTGTTTTCTCATCCACAGATCAGGAGTAATGGGCAGATGTCACAGTGCCGCCAGTGGCCATGTCTGCGGTATCTGTCACATGCTGTTGAACACATAGCTCTTGAGCGCTTTTTAACCACTCAGTATGTGCCAGGCATTGTTCTCAGCCCCTTGCTTATATTTTCTTATTAGTGTTCCAGCAACCCACTGAGATAAGGATTGTTTTTCTCCTGTTTTTAGATGGGGAAATAGCCTCGGCAGGATGGAGTACCTTTCCCAAGGTCACACAGCTGGTACATGGCAAAGGCAGGAGTCCCTCTTGGACAATCCCTGGGACCCAGAAGATGCTCAGAGACTCTTACTGATCAGCTCCTGCAGCTCCCCATCCAGGAGATGTCTTGGGCCCCAGGGTCATTTTCCCTGGGAGCTTCCAGGTCATGTGTCAGGAAGCACAAAGAAAGGCTCTTCAAGTTTTCGGATGGCAGGTCCCAAAGCTGGCTGGAACCCCGAGCAGGCAGGGTGCAGAATCCAGCCCCTGCACCCAAACCCTCCTGTCCTCCCTGTTCAAGGGCACCTCTGAGGCAGCTGCAGCTGCTGCTTTGGAGCAAACAAATCCCTTCCCTGGAGGGCGGGAAGAGGCCGGCTCCTCCCTGAGCCAGCCGGATGCCACTTCTTCCGGTCATTCTCCAGGGCGGATACATTGTAGGAATCAGCCGCGCCGGCCACAAGGAAGAAAAACACCCGCTTCCCATACTCCCAGCACCAGTGGTGGAAAGCTCCAGGCTTGAGTTCCCCGAGACCTCTCCCTGGGTCCCAGGGGAAATCAGCACCCCCCACCGGGGTGACGTGCCTCCGTAGCCCACAGGCCCAGAGGGGCTGATGCCAGAGGCTGAGGAGGCTGTGGGCCCCAGTAAAGGAGCTTGGCTCTGCGTACCAGGCAAGCCTGGGTTTGAATCTCGCCTCTGTCTCTTACAAGCTGGGTGTCCTCAGCTAACTTCTCTGAACTTCAGTTTTTCCTTCTGCAAAATGGGAGAATACCCAACTTATGGCGTCTTACAGAGTTATGGTTTAAAAGTCAAAGAACTGTGTCCAGAGCCCCTGAGACATAAATGGTGGAAGGAATGGAATAAATGGTAGGTGAACGAATCCTCACAGTAGTTGTGTGCCAGGCACTGTGCTAGGCAAGGAAGGTCCCCACAGGGGCGGACGCAAGCGCAGGACAGGCAGAGGAACCACCCGGGAAAGAAGGTGCTGTGGTGGTGGGGTGGGGGAAGAGCAGGAACATGGGATGGGGCCTAACTTGCCCCGTCCAGGCGCCCCCTGAGTTATTGCTGGGACCTACTCTGTGCCTGGCGGCATTACGGGGGATGCAGCTATGCGTACAACCCAGCCCTTCCCTCTCAGACACAACACTGACACTCACAGAAAGTTAAATGACAGTATAGGCGATAAAAGTCTTAGAGACTGGGGCTCCTGGCTGGCTCAGTCAGAGGAGTGTGGGACTCTTGGTCTTGGAGTCGTGAGTTCAAGTCCCACGATGAGTGTGGTGATTACTAAGGAAAATTAAATAAATGAGAAAAGCCTGACAGACCAAGGTGTGAGGAATCATAGAGTGAGAAATGCGGCACTTGACCCCTTGAGAGGGACGGAGCACCCTTGTTCAGACTTGCAGTAGAGACCTGCAGGTGAGGGGAGGCCTGAGTTCTTCCCCATCTTGTTTAACAAGGTGCAGGACGGAGGAGGGGTCCGTTACCTGCTCCAGCGATCCTTTCCCCAGCCCTCCCCGCCCCCCGCCTCCACTGCTTGGGCCCAGGGGTGAAGCACCACAGGACCTGTCTCTACGGGACCTCGAAGCCAGGCTGGGAGCCTGACTTGCTAGCGTGTCCCCACTCACATCCCGCAGGAGCGCTGGTGTCACAAAGGGAGAAGGAGTGTGGAGCTCAGGAAACAAAGCCACTTTCAAGTCCCCTGTGGGCTGGGGGGATTGGGATCAGAGCTGGCCCCTTTGTCCCGGATCTGTTTCTCCCTCTTTGCCTTCTTCTCGTACGACTCGGTCTCGGCCGAGTCCGGTGGACCATCCTGGGTTGAAGAGACAGTTCCAGAAAGAGTATGGAGTCACACGAGGGAGGCGAGTCGGAAGATGGGGCCCTCCCCAAACTTCCCCGGCGGGGCCCCCGCAAGGCCTCCGCCGGCGTGGCCACCTGGCTTCCTTGGAGGCCCGGGCGAGCTCCTGCCTTCCCTTCGTGGAGGGCAGTTTCTCTGACAGCACATTGTCTGTGGTGACAGCGTGCTGGTGTCTGGGGACTCAGCCTCCAGGTACGTGCGCCTTGTGCTTCACCAGGAGGCTGCTTTTCTCCCCACCAGGAGCAGTGAAGCCGTAATAAGCAGTAAAGGAGACAGCGTGGTGAGAGCCCACTCCGTGCTCCGTGCCCACATGACATGAGAAAGGGATCTGTTTTTACAATTATGGGAGCGGATGAAATGCCCAGTCCACGTAACCGTGGGGGTGTGCGGGACCTGCGTCGGTGGCAGCGCTGTCCTGTGGCGCCTGCAAGGGTGTGTTTCCCCCAAGCGCATTTTCGTGTTACAGATCACATCACCCTCAGAGAAGGTGACTCTTTTGGGAAAAGTAGGCTGTTTCTCTGGTCCTTATGTGGGGGATGGGAAGGGAGGCAGTAAGGACCCGCGATTACAAGAGTGGGCTCCGGGGGAGCCTGGGTGGCTCAGTTGGTTCAGAGTCTGCCTTTGGCTCAGGTCATGATCCCAGGGTCCTGGGTAGGGTTAGGGGATCCAGCCTCTGCTCCGGGAGGAGCGTGCCTCTCCCTCTCCCCCACTTCCTGCTCCAGCTTTCTTTCGCTATCTCACTCTCTCTCAAATAAATTAAAAAAAAAAAATCTTTAAAAAACAAAACAAACAAGCAAAAAACCACGAGTGGGCTTGGAAGCTGGAAAGCCAGGGGTTCAATCCTGACTTTGCCCTCTTGCTCCTTGTGTAACCTTCAGGAAGGCGCTTGACCTCTTGGAGCCTCAGTATCCTCATCAGTGCAGATCCTAAGAGTGAATGTCCTCACACAAGAGAGCTTGTGTGCATTAGGTGAAGTCCTGTGGGAGCGACGGGGCAGGAGGTCCATGTCGGGCCTTTGGGGCCACTTCATGTTGTGTGACTCCTGGAAAAGCACCAGCCTCCTGAGGTTTGTGGGGGCTACGTGTATGACCCATTTTACAGAGCTGCTGTGAGTTAGGGGAGGGTCAGATGAGGTCTCTGGACCATGAGGAGCACGTGGTAAATGCTCAGTAAACAATAGCCTGTGACAGACTGGTGTGAGAGACTAGGGAAAGGACAGGAAGATGACATCTTTTCCCACTTGGCTCTATCTGTGTTTCTCTTCGGAAGCCGGGTCCTGGGGCTTGGGGCGGTGAGCAGCCAGCCCCCCTGGGGGGCATCCTCCCTGCTCCTTTGCTTGAACGGGCCTGGCCATCAGTGGCACTGGGTGTGTCCACGCCCTCGGCCACGGCAAGAACCACGCTCATTTGCAGCTTCCTCACTGGAGGCTTAAATTCAACGGCTCCAGGACCATGGGGCCACCTCCTCCCACAACGCAGCCATGTTTTCATTCCTAACCATCCTCACTAACCCAGAACACTTGGGATTTTCTTGTCTCCAGCAGAACCCCAAACACCTCCCACCCCCTTGTTGGGCTAGTGGTTAATTAAGTGTCTGTCAGTCACAGAAACCAGAGGCAGATATCAGATGACTGTTCACTCAGCCTTTTCCCGAAAGGCCCGTGTGGGCTGGTTCCTCACCTCAGCACCATCGGCGCTCCTCCACGGCCTGTCTTCTCGCCCACTAAGGGCGACAGCCCTGGGGCTGGTGAGCAGCTGTTGTCCATCTCCTGGAGCCAAGCGGGAGCTTAGGCTGCAGTAGACAGTCCTATCTGGTAGGGGCCAAAGGGAGAACGGCCTGCTGGGTATTGGGCCGCCGTGAAAACTTCAGCCCTGGAGGTCTCTCACAAACAGGATAGAGTTTCATCTCTCTGGAATGTGTGAGGGCAGCAAGGCCTACCCGTCCTCCCTGCCCAGATGAAATTCATCTTCCATGAAGGACTAGGCCCCACGTCTGAGCTGCACAGAACTACATAGACCTCCACGAACAGAACATAGAGCTCCACTCATGGCCGCCAAGGCCTCGAATGACTATCTTTCTCCAGGTATGTGTTTATTTCTTTAACTCCCTTGAAGGTGAGGATTACGTCCCAAGCATCACTTAGCATGACGCTGGATGCTTCTAAGCATCCACCGAGGCCCCGTGGTAGTTAGGTGGCTGCCCCTGAGAGGGGAGCAGAGCTCGAGAGCCTGGCTCACAAGATCGGTAGGTTTTGAGGAAACCAATCAAGGGCTGGAGTTTGGGGTGCTGCCTAAGGAAAGTGGGCTCCACAGTGGGGCAGGGCAGTGGGGCTCAGTGCTGGGGACAGACGGAGAAGGTAGTAACCTGGGGAGAAAGGGCTGGGCCTGAAGACAAGGGAGGCCATTGACGGCCTTCAGAGCTTTGTTGAGAGCCATCCCTGGAATCCTCACGTGGCACCTCTCTTTGTGTCAGCATGGGGTTCAGACCTGCTGACCGCCGACCTCTGGCTGACCTCCGGCTGACCTCCAACTGGCTGGGAAGGGGTGCAGGAGAAGTGCGAATGAAATGTGATTTCAGGAGAAACGGGGACGTGGGTGGGCAGAACCGAAGGATGAGCCTCCAGGCCAGGAGTGATATGGGGAAACGAGGACTCAGAATGTCCCAGACCGCAGGGCTTCCTGCAAGCCTGGGGATGTGGCCGCACCCTGTGTCCTTCAGGAGGGATGGAGCCCTGGGCCGACCCCTGGGGTAAGGGGGAGAATGACTAACAGTGGTGGCCATGGCAATGCTTCACACACGTGTGGGTTTCACAGTTTACACGGGGCTTTCGCACCTGTTAGCTCAGGAACAGGGAGAGGGTGGAGAATTTCAGTTGCCTCTACCGCATCTACTTCCTGGAGGGCCTTAACCCTGACCCTCCCATTTCCCCTCCCTCTTTCCGGGACTGAGCACTTGTACCGGAATGTGCCACCTCCTGCAGATCTCGAGCCGGGTGACAGCAGGGACAGGCTCTGGAAGCATGCTCTTCAGAGCAGCCCTGCCTCCTCTCCCTTAATCCTGCCCCCCTCTCTTCCAGAGGCGTGCTCCTACACCCGGCTTACCTGGGTTCCCAGGAAGGCCCGGGAGGCGGAACCCCTCTTTCTGCATCTCCCAGAGGGAGGAGCACTGGGCTAGGAGGAGAGCTGAGCTTCTGGTACCTTGCTGGCATCACAATAATCTGTTTCTTTCCTCACCTGTTCTACCTGCTGGGCACACCCCTGGCTTTTCCATCTTGCTCTGCCAGGGGCTCTGTGGGTCCGCCAGCCCCGAAGATCAGAACCCGTTTCCCACACTGACTCAGATCGCCACCTCCTTCCTGACAAATGGTACGCGGGTCAGCCCCAATCCTGCCCTCGGTAAATTGCCAAGGTTCCTGCCGACGTTCCTCTACCAGCACACGAGAATCTTTCCAACTTGGGGATTCTGGCTTCAGAAACTTCACCCAGCGTCTGCAGCCCGCCCTGGGCTGCCAGGGATGTGACAGAGGCCGAGGAAAGGTATGCGAAAGCCCAGAAGACACATGTTTTTGACAAGAAACAGGGCCACAGGGGAGAACTGCCTCTCGTGGAGAGATGGAAAAGAGGGGCCAACACGAGACACTGGACTTCGAGTGTAGGGTGAGGATGGGGGAAGTCGGCTGGGCCCAGGGGTGCAGATCCGGTCTGGCTACATGGAAAGCACAAATAAGTTTGATGTACGTGATTCTGAACTGACGAGTCGGGCGGATCAGGACACGGAGGTAGCTTTTGTACGTTCAGTGGCCTCACCTAGAATTTTCAGACTAGGACATTAAAGTGTAAGTTAGATTTTTTTTTTTTAAGATTTTTTATTTATTTGACACACACAGAGAGAGATCACAAGTAGGCAGAGAGGCAGGCAGAGAGAGAGGAGGAAGCAGGCTCCCCACTGAGCAGGGAGCCCGAAGTGGGACTCGATCTCAGGACTCTGAGATCATGACCTGAGCCGAAGGCAGAGGCTTTAACCACTGAGCCAGCCAGGCGCCCTGGTCCCACCTATTTAGAAGAATGACCTATTACAATCCAGATCCATAAGACATTGTCCCTCAGGAGTCACAAAAAGAAGCATGGGGTACTGTGAGTGTAACAGTCAAGCATCATGAGAAGTATTGATTGATTGATTGATTGAGCATGAGGGGGAGGAGGGGCACAGGGGTAGACAGAGAATCTTAAGCAGCGTCCATGCTCAGGATGGAGCCTGACACGGAGCCTAACATGGGACTCAACAGGGGGCTCAACAGGGTCACGAGTGACCGTGAGATCATGACCCGAGTCGGCCTCAAGAGTCGGATGCTTAACTGACCGAGCCCCGCAGGTGCCATGCGTCTAATGAGAAGTGTCACAGGGAGGACTTCACCGTACAGGAAGGTATTGCAGTCCGGAGAATTTGATGTCACCCCCTGGCGTCAGGTGATTGCTTCCCCAGCAAGAGTGAGTGGGGAACTAGAAGAAAAACATACAGTCAGCTCGGCAGGGACACATCTAGGCTGCAGAAACGAAGTCAGGGTTTGTGCGGTTATGCTGTGGTAATAACCACAGAATCTTGGTGGCTCTCGATAACAAAGGTTATTTTTCATTTGTACCATGTGTCTGTCGTGTGTTGGCTGTAGGGCTGCTCAGTGGTTTTCGCTCCTGGGCCGATGGACAAACGCTGGGACTTTCTGATCTGGGACTCTGGTGGTTTCGGAGCAGAGGGAAAAGAGACACGATGAATCACTCACTGATCCTGAAAACTTCTGTCTGGAAGTGACACCTGTCACTTCTGCTCACATTTCATTGGCCAGTGCGAGTCATCTGACCAAGCCTAAACTCTCCTGGGAGAGCAAAGGATAATTCTCTCCTAATGAACAATAACACAGTTTACCACAGAAAAGGTCCTAAGAGTCAGTTTCTGTTTTAGGCCATAACTGGGGTCCGCCTCACACATTCTTGTGAGATGTAGACAGTTGCAAGACAGTTGTCACAGGATGGAGTTTCAGACCTGTCGCAGGAATAGAAGCTCCAGGAGGGACAAGCATATTTTATTCCCTGGTATAACCCAAAGACGTGCCCGGCAACATATCCTTATTGCCAAATGAATGATAAATGGGTTCAAGACGCAGTATGACCCTCCCTGCCTCAGCCAAGGAGTATCTGCCTCCCATGTCCTGACCTCTTCGGATGTAGAGATGAACACGCTCAGAGAACCTGTGTGTCTCTGATGGATCCAGATGAGTCGGGACTTCTCCTTCGGCTTTGGGATGCTGTGCGTCCAGCCCAAAAGTCAGCAAACTTTTTCTGGAAAGAGCAGACATTAAATAGTTCGGGCTTTGCATGCCACATCATGTGGTCTCTGTCACAACTATGCGAGTGTGCTGTGGTGCAAAGCAGCCATCAACTGTATGTCAATGATTGAGGGTGGTTCTGTCCCAAGAAAACTTTATTGGGAAAGATGAGCAGTGGGCCCGCATTGGCTGGTGGGCGGTAGTTTGCCTACCCCTAATCTAGCCAGAAAGCTGGTTTCCTAAGCTACTGCTTTCCCTGGGCGTCCTTTTCAGGACCATGTTAGAGGCGTACATTTATTTCTCTCATCTCTGTAAAATGAAGTATCACAAAATTGTAGTTTTGAAATGTCCTGTTGTCTGGTTAGAGGTGTTTAGGGCTTTGGTTTATTTTTGTCCAGGGAGCCGGTCCACCCCAAACACCCTGACCTGGCCAGGTTTTGGCTGTTGTAAATCCCAGGGGCTCCACTCCATCGGTATCCCCATCTGCCTTGCTTTTGGGGCATGTACCCACTCTCCCTGTTTGACTTGCTCCAGGGATCCCTGGACTGCCATGGGTGGGGGCGGGGGCAGGGGGAAGGGAAGGGCACGTGCCTGGCCGGGGAGGAGGAGCTCGCCCCTCTCCTCACAGTTCAGTTGGTCTGAGAATTATAGAAATCTATTTTCTTAGGGATGTGGCTCAGATATTTTCATTTCATGGAAGCTGATGCCTCAGAATCCCAGATTTTTTTTTCCAGGCTGGAATGCCTCTGGTATGATGTGACAGTATGGAGAGTATTAGCAGCCACCCCTTCTTTCTGGGTCAGGACGAGGCTTATGTAATTAGAAATCCGAAGAGGAGATGGGGAGACAGTCAGACTCACCCCGGCCAACAATCTTCCCCCGCAGCCTTCTAGCTGGTTGTCACAGAATTCTAGAGCAGGAAGAGACCTTGTACCTAACGACCTCTCCTCCATCTGGTCTCCACTGGACGTTTGAACATCATGAGGACCAAAATGCAACCGTCTTATCCTAGGTGTCGAAGGTGGGGCTTCAGACCCCATGCACACCCCCCATCCTATCCTTCAGCTAACTTCCAGACTGCTGATCTCCACCCCTCCCCATCTCCTCCAACAGGATAAACACATCTGTGACCCCGTCCTGAGGGGACCTGGGGGAAGGAAGGAGGGAGGAGGGAGCCTCCTCAGTGCAGACAATCAGAGACTCGGCCTTGACTTGGGTTGTTATCATAGGACCTGCCTCTCTTCTCCAGCTGGTGGGAGTACTGACCCCAGGGAGCTCGAGTCCTGGGGAAGGAGAAGCTGGCCAGGGAGAAAAGATAAGAGAGAGAAGGGGAGGTGTCTGGCCAGCTCCCCGCTCCTGGTTGCTGTTCCAGCCAAGTGGCTGAGCTGGAGAAAGAAAACTGATAACAGATAAGGATGCTTGCTTTCCTGTGGCCTTGTTTACCTAAGCTTGACTTCTTGCTGGTCCCTGGGGGTGGGGTGAAGGACCTTTGTGGGTAGAAGGCAGTTTGGGGTGGCTGGACTGAAACTTGCTTTCAGCTGCCTGAGGTCTGGATGGCTTATGGGTCTTCTCTTACCTCCCAGCCCCACCCCCAGACTCCCCGCAAGAAGCCAGCTAGACAATGGCTTCGGTTGAAATACGAGGCTTTCCACACTTGGAGTAGGGCCTTTCACCCCAAAAGCAGTGGGCTTGGTGACTCTGCCTCTCACCTGGCCTCCTGGGTGTCTGGGCACCTGGGTAAAGATCTCCAGTCCCAACAAGCCTTAGGGTAACCTCCTTGAGCGAATCCAAATATTCCCTGCCTTGCTTTCTCTGCACTGCATTCCTCAGCCTCCCTGAAAGAAATGGAGCCTGAACTATTATCTGAGGAGCTGAAAACCATCAAAGAGCAATCGCTAGGGAATAGGCACAGAGTGATGAAAAAAAACCAGACACAGTCCATACCCACATGGAGAGTCAAAGCAGTTAAATGATTCCGTGAAACATGGGCCAAGGCAGGATGTGCTATGGAAGCACCTAGAAGACACCTCATCCTCCCGATGGTTGGGAAAGACTTTCTGAAGGGTGAACAGGATTGTCCCGACAACTGAGAGAGATACAGGGAAAGAGGAAATACTGCAGGTGGAGGCACTGGGGAAGAGAAGTAGTGGTGTTTCATGAGACCCAGAGCCGGAAGGAAGCAGTAGTGAGAGATGAGGCTGCAGAGGCAGGCAAGGGTGTGTAATGGCAGGCAGAGAGAAGGAAGAAGGGGGACCTGGAGGGAGGAGAAGAATGGGAGCAATGGCAGACTGGTTGGGGTGGGAGATGGACAGACTCTAGGAGACTTTCCTCTACAGAAATGAGAACCACAGTCATTTCTGAAATACTTTTAGCTGGTAACTCTTGGGGCAGAGACCTCACCAGTCTCAGCTGGTGGCCTTCCAGCATCAGTGCTCCCCAAACGCTTGTGGGTTTGGGGCCGCCTCCCATGGATTCCTCTTGGCCTCAGCCTCATCTGTGGTAGGCGTCTTTCTGGTCCCTCAGCCCAGCCCTGAGTGGTGTGACGTGACACCAGACTGGTGATGTTGTCCTGAGTGGTCAGCATCCCTGAAGCAGCTCACCCCAGTAGGACCCAATTCCTTTGAAGCTGTCTGCATCCACCCACCATCCCCATCTTGCCCTCACAGGGCAGCAGTTAGAAGGATCCAGAATACCTTGCTCACTGAGCTGAAATACGAGGCTCAAAGCTCGTATGTGTGTGAGTAACCCCCGAGACCCATCAGCAACTCATTCATTTGCCCCCTACTCATCCCTTCCTTCCTTCCCTTCCCTTCGATGGTTATTATTGAGGGCTTATCGACTCTCTGGAACTAGCACACACTAGGTACCTTCATTGGCTTGAGCTCTATTCTCAGTCCAGGAAGTCCCAGAGCTGGTAACGGTTAAGTTTAGTGGATCAGGGTACAGGCTCCAACATCAGATCACAGGGGTTCACATTTTCTAACCGCCTCAGTGAGCTGGAGGAAATCTCTTTTACACCTCAGTTTCCTGATCTGTAAAATAGGTAACAATAGGACCTATTGTGTAGGCTCTTGGTGGATTAAAGGAGAGATTCCTGTATAAGGTTTTGCGCACAATAAGTCACTGAATATTAGTTACTACTGTTTATATACATCAGCTGCTTACTTTGGAACAGGAAATTGTTAGGAGGGAATCTTTTTGGAGTTTTTTTTTTACTGAGATGGTAACACTAACACAACAAAACTAAAGCTATCTATGCTAACAGCAACTATTTTTGTATTCTCTTCCAGTATTTATCATGAGATCATAATAAAAAAAATCCAGAAGTCCATAGAATGTTCAGCTTTCTTTTCTTTTCATCTACTCCAATAAACCTGCTATATATAGACTTGGGAAATGACCGTGGAGTATGCAATCCTCCCCCATATCCACACTGGGTTTACATTCTGTTCCATCCCTTCCATCTTGTGTGATTGTGGATAGCATCTTGGAACCCGTTTCTCCTCATCTGTATGATGGAGGTGATAATACCCTCTCTGGGTTATGGGAAGTAGCACTAATATGGGCAAAATGCCCAACACATAACAGAGGATTAGTAAATACTAGTTCCTGCCCCTCCCTCTGATGTAGTGTGGGGATCAGAAAATGGGAGGTGCCAAGGGCTTGTTGTCCCCAGGCTGGCCTAAGCCCCCTCCAGCCTTCCCATAGGAAGCCCCCAACCTACCCAAGAGGACTGGAATTCTTTCACATCTGTTTTATAATTTCTTTCTTTCTTTTAAAAGATTTTATTTATTTATTTGAGAGAGAGAGAGAGTGAGAGAGAGCATGAGAGGGGAGAAGGTCAGAGGGAGAAGCAGACTCTGAGATCATGAACTGAGCCGAAGGCAGTCACTTAACCAACTGAGCCACCCAGGCTCCCTGTTTCCTAATTTCAATCTCACAAAGAGAAGAGAAGGGAGGTAATATTCCTATTTGACAGATGAGAAAACTGAGGCTCAAGGGGACTAAGCAACCTGACCAAGTGCACACAATTCCTGAGCTGGGATGTCAAGCCAGGCCTTCTAGTGCCAACGTACCCACAACTGGACAATGAGCAGCAATTCTCCAGGCAGCTAGTGATTGGCTACTGGAATAATGTAGAACTTTCTTCATTAAAATTTGTAAAAGATGAAAGTACTATCTGGCTCTTCGTCCTTTTCAGATTCATCAGCTTCTTTTTGGACTTGGGAACTGTGTCCCCATGGGAAATGCTCTCCGGGGACAGAGACACACAGTACTGCACAGCTGGAGGGATTTGTGGGAGCCAGCCCTGCAGAAGGATTTTCAGAGCTGCTTGTTAATAGGTGACTAATTGAGGTTACAAAATCACGCTGTCTGGACATCAGCTGTCACCAATAGGATTAGGAGCCTCTTATCCATTTAGTCTGTCTCTAAGAGATGACACTAACAAACAGTGTGAATGTGGGGCCTTGGGAAGCCCTGTTTTCCTCTCTGGGCCTCAGTGTCCCCATCTGTAAATGAATAAACCGTGTTCTCCACTCACCCCCACCTGCCGTCCCAATTACCTTAATTTGATTTTCAGTGTGCAGGTTGGTGGAACAAACATTTCTTGAATTCCTGGAAACCAGTCTGGTTCTGCTATTACCAAAAGGTGCCCCGGACCTGTCACCTAGCCTCTCTCTGGGTCACGATTTCCACATATAGCAAAGGCCGACAGTGGCTCTTTGGGGTCCTTCCAGTTCTAGTGTTCTCTATGGAAGCCATCCACCAGGGGTGGGCTGGGAAGCCCAGGAGGAAAGTGAGGCCTAGGGGCTTGCCTGGATGGGCCCCAGTGAGAGGACTGAGGGGGTGGGCATGGGGCCACAGAAGCCAGTGGAGGGAAAGGAGCGGGGAGGAGAGGGCCTGGAAGGGCGGAGCTAGGAGCTGGAGCTGTGGAGAGGGGCTCAGAATACCTGGCTGCCCCCTCAGGCCTTGCTCGTCCTGCTGGGTTCTCTCAAAGGAGGTTCTAAGGCCCAGAAACAGGACGGGGAGATCCTCCAAGGAGGCTGGAGCCAGCTACGGTGAGACAGGCCTCTTTGATTCTGCAGGCCTGCCTGCCCTGCTCTTGGCTGAGCCGGTGTGTCTGAGGCAGGCCAGGGGGAGAGAAGTCCCTCAGCCCGAGCTTGCTGCGGAGGCTGGCGAGGCCAGGCGAGCACAGGGTTAAAACCAGGCTCCCGAAGCCAACAGTATCTTTGCTATCTGGTGTTTGGATCCCAGCGTGGAGGAAAGGTGGAGTCCACAGGAGGCCACTGCTGTTATCTGGAGGCCAGGCAGTTAAGAAGGAGGGGGAGGGGGAGGCAGAGGGCCTACAGATCATGGCTGAACGGTTCACTCCAGCTCTCGGGCCTCCTTCCTGTGAGGGCCATTGCCCTTCTTTAAAAAAATGCCCTGGAGGGGTGTCTGGGTGCTCAGTGGGTTAAAGCCTCTGCCTCCGGCTCAGGTCATGATCTCAGGGTCCTGGGATCGAGGCCCACATCGGGCTCGGGCTCTCTGCTCAGCGGGGAGCCTGCTTCCTCCTCTCTCTCTGCCTGCCTCTCTGCCTACTTGTGATCTCTCTCTCTCTGTGTCAAATAAATAAATAAAATCTTAAAAAAAAAAATGCCCTGGAACCACCTCGAGTCCAGCTGCCTTGAGAGACCTAGAAACTCAATCATTTTTTCTCAGAACAGGATGCAGAGCAGAGTGGTCTTGTATACAGCCTTCGCTGCTAATGGGACCTGAGTTTCAGTTCTTGCTACTCCGTCCTGGCAAACTTGATCTCGCCTCTGTGACGCAGTTTCTTCATCTTTTAAAGAAGGAGAAAGGTCCCTTTGGCCACCCCTCTCCCTCTGGCTCATATCATGAGGATACACGAGGTCCTATTGGTCACAGAGCTGTGGGTCCTTCATGAGGCCCTAGGAAACTATGGAGGTTTGAGGTTCAAGAGCCCAATGGCGTTATTACTCATTGGGTCCTGGCCACCATGCTGGTCCCAGGTGGGACATGGTTAGCCAGGCTCAGACTGGGCAGGAAGCCAAGTGCACTTCCTTTTTCTCTTAGTACAACTTTAGAAACCTGGGGCTCTCAGCCCTTGGAGCCAGCTGACTCTCCTTGCCCAGCAGCTGGGAGACAGTGAGGGTCTTGGTTTCTGCATGGGAGCCCCCTGAGTCTTCTTGGAAAATGACACATGTCTAAACCAGCCTTGCAGGCCATGAGCAGCTGAAAAATGTGACTGCAGGGCCATTGGCCCTGAGAGGTCAGCACCCTCTGTGATGAGAGGGGAAGAGGTGGGGGCTTGTGTAAGATGCCTCCTACCAGCTGGAGACAGGTGTCCGAGCCCTGGGGTCTGAAGGCTGATCCCCGGTGGCTGCACCCCAGCCATGTGACCTTTGTCACACAAAAAAGCTCTCTGCCTCAGGTTTCGCATCTGTAAAACCAGCGCTATAGTAATAATACGTGCCTTGTAG
Organism: Ailurus styani; assembly: GCA_002007465.1. NCBI lineage: Eukaryota > Metazoa > Chordata > Mammalia > Carnivora > Ailuridae > Ailurus > Ailurus styani. Next base: position 4,655,186 of record LNAC01000027.1, on the reverse strand, counting down.
GATTGTTGCAAGAACTAATCACAATCTAGAATGTTAGCGGTCCCGGTGGAAGCTTTAGAACGTTGAAAATGCTCAATAACTGTTAGAGAAGGGAAAGAAGACAGAGCGGAGGGCAAGAGGGATGGGCAGATGAACTTTCCTAACCTTGCGATGCCGTGAACTTGGGGTAGAAGTCCAGTGAAGACCCAAAGACACTAGTCTGGGGGTGGAGGTCTGGCCCAGGCAACGGCATTCTTTGGATAAAGTTGTTTGGATTAAAGAGATAGAGGTTGTAAAGTAGAAGCAGGTTATCACAGGCAACCTCTCTCCTTCCCTCAGAGCCTGCGAACAGTTCATCACTGAAATGCTCAGATCGCAAAGGCCTTCGGAGGCAAGTGTGGGGAGAGAGGGCGGGTTCCGTGGTCAGAGCCTAAGGCCGAGCACAGGGACTTCAGTTCTCCTGGAAGCTGCTTGTTACATTAACTGGAACAAATTTCTTAACCAATCATTCCTGGGCAAAGGGTGAGGCAAATAGGTCTTGCTGCTTCTGACCTGAGTGACCTTGAGCATGTCGTTTGACCTCGCAGCCAGGGTTGCTCACCTGTGACAAGGATCATAATCAAGCCTCTGGAGGAAAGCTGGTGAGGACGGAAATGAGATCACCATGTGCACTGGTCCTGCCTGGTGAATGGAAGGAGTGGCTGTGAGTGGCAGCCTCCCCACTCATGTCAAGGGGCAGGGCTGGCCACCACCTGGAATGAGCAGGGGGAGATTCGAGGATCTTCTCCATCTCAAACACGACCGCTGGGGAGCTTCGGTTACAGGTATGTAGGGCCACCATTTCAGAGGGCAAGGCTGAACAACAGGGAGGAAGGCTCTCGGTCCAAGTCTCCAATAACTTTGTGGTGCCACCTTAAGAGAAATCGGTTTGGAGCCTCTGTTCTGTAAACTGGGCAAGTCCGACCCCCTTCCTAACAGAAGGAACAAATGAGAATTAATTAGTAAACGTGGTCGGTGTTGTTATTAACTTAATGTGTTTGTTTAAAAGGGGAGGCGGGCTTGCCCCAGCCTGGGCGTGTGAGCTGCCAGCCAGCCAGGTTTGATGGGAAACCCTGTAGATTGTTTCCACATGTGACTTTACAGCACAAATAATTAGTTGCAGCAGTGGAAGGCCTTGGAGGCAAGGACCGAGGGGTGCGGATGATGGATTTTGCAGTCCTTCATATAAAGTGCAGAGGCAGTCCCTCAGGGAAGTTTGGTACTGGGGACAGGGCGCCCCGGGCTGGGCACCGCTGTCTGGGCCAGCAGGCGGGATGACCAAAGGTGTGCGGTGGGTGGGGATAGGAGAAGACGATGCCGAAAGGCTTGGTTGTAACGAGCAACCTGAGTTTTCCAGAATGTGTTGGCATGTGAGGGTCGGCAGACGGCATCTCTGTTCTGAACACCACTTTACTTGATTCTGGCTTTGGCTTTATTTGGCTTTATTCACTGCTCCTTCTTTTTGTATGCTGGGTTCCCAAGCATCTTAGTCCTGTCTCCCCAAGGCAGAATGGAGTAGTGGCTGAAAGCAAGGGCTCAGGAACCAGACTGCTTGGATTTAAATCCTGGTGCCATTACTTACTAGCTGTGTGACTTTGGGCAAGTTATGTAACTTCTCCGGGTCTCAGTTTCTTTCATCCGTGGAATGGGCGTGATGATATTTTATAGACTTGATTGTGAGGATTGAATAAGTTAACATTTGCAGAGCTTTTAGACCAATGCCTACCTAGCACATGGTAAATGTTACATAAAGGCTAGTTAAATAAATGAATGGGTTCTCATTGCCCTGATCTAGTGGCAGAGTGGGCTGCTTAGGTTGCCCATATATTTATATTATTTCCTCTCCCCCAAGCCATTTCAACACACAGTCAAAAATCAGTATGTTTTCTGTGCTTTTGACATTTCATTGCATGGCTCTTTCTGACCTTTGGCGGCTTGCAAGCTACCTTACCCTGAGCCCATCATGACTCCATGCACCAATTTTCCTCATCAGGATCCCCAAATCTTGCCAGGTGCTGTGCTCTTTCTTCTTTGCAAGGTGATTCTTCATCAGGGAGGGCGAACCTGGCCTCTCTCTACACCCACCCTCCCTGTGCATCTGCCTTCCAGTTGGGCATTGCCTGGAACCCAGCAGAGGGCTGTTCTTGTGACGTGTGAGACACGGGTGTGTTGGGCTGCTGCAGTGTCCATTTGGGGTTGTGGTCAGTGTCTGGAATCCTTAGAGTGCCACGGATATCTGCTGTGCTGGTTTGCCATGGGGCCAAGCCAGAGTCTTGTACGCCTTCATGAAGGATATTTTATGGACTGTCTGCTCAGTTTTTGCCTACTTTGGTGTGACCTAACTCAATATTTTCAATAGCCAAGATAGAACACTATTGAAAAGAAAGCTGGAAAATAAAAGCCAGTATAAACCGCATATATAGATAAGTAATCAGCAACTATTTCACCCGGAAACCTGAGCAGACTGTGTGGTTGGTTAAAGGTGTGTATAGGCATGTTGTGTGTCTTTCGAGAACCTTTAAAATGTTCCTGTCTTTCAAAATAATATCACTTCTGGGAAACCAGCCTCAGGAAATGCTATGAAATTTACAAAATGCTTTTTGCACAAAGATGTTCTTCATGTAGTTATTTATAAAAGGAAAAATTGCAAATAGCCAAAATGTCCAGCATTTGGGGTAAGGTGATAGAGAACTATGGCTACACCAGTTCCAGTGGTTTTCAAATTTTTTTAGCTTTATGAGTTGCTTGAGAAACCTATTAGGGTGAAGATTCCCAGCCTCCACCCTTAGAGGTTGATTTAATGGGTCTGGGATAAGATCCAGAAATCTGCATTTTTAACATACCCCATATAATTCCAATGCAGATGTTCTGCAGTTCACATCTGAGAAAACTGATCGACGTAATGGGATATTTTGCAGTTATTTAAAATGATGTTTATAGAGAGATTGTAATAACATGGAGGAATGCTTTAAAATAAAAAAGTATGTAAGATTGTATATATAATTCTGCATCCAATTATGAAATAACACTATGTAAAACAAAGCAAAAATGTATAAAAATGTAAACAGAGGGCAGTCTCAGGGTGGTAGGGTTATGGCGATGTTCTTTTTTTTGGTTGTTTTTTATATTTTCCAAAATTTCTAGAACGGGGTAATATTTTTATCATAAACCCCATAAACATATACATTTTAAAACAGAAATTGTTCTTTTCGCAACAAATTAAGAGGCTCCCTGTGTTGGAGGATTCATACTTTGAAGGGTTTCATTTTGTCGGTAAATAGACCGAGGACCCTGAGGCAAAGCAAAATCATCATCCTCTGAGGGGCCCAGACCCTTCTTGGGCTTCCCCTGCAGACAGTTAATGAACTTCTAGAGTTATCCAGCACACATTTGTCCCCTGGCCACCCCCACCCCCCAAGTCATTGTTAAGAGCTTCCACCTAAAGAATTCTTAGCAAGGGATGGGATGGTGGGTTATTTTGTGGAGCTGAACCATTTCAATGCAGGTGTCTTGAGAATATTTTCGATGCGATTAGAATTTGTGCAAGACGGTGAAGTCCTCTCTCGGGGAGTTGGAGATGGAGCAAGCATAGTTGTTTTCTGAGAGATTCATGTGTGAGTGTGCTAGTGCTGTCGTAAGAAGTACCATCGACCATGTGGCTTAAACCGTAGAAATTTCCTGTCTGGGTTCTGGAGGTTAGAAGTCGGAGATCGAGGGTCAGCAGAGTTGCTTCCTTCTTTTTTATTTATTTGTTTGTTTGTTTGTTTGTTTATTTGACAGAGAGAGAGAGATCACAAGTAGGCAGAGAGGCAGGCAGAGAGAGAGGAGGAAGCAGGCTCCCTGCTGAGCAGAGAGCCCGATGCGGGCCTCGATCCCAGAACCCTTGGATCATGACCTGAGCCCAAAGCAGAGGCTTTAACCCACTGAGCCACGCAGGCGCCCGAGTTGCTTCCTTCTGAGGGCCCCGAGGGAAGGATCTGTTCTGGGCCTTTCTCCTGAGCCTAGAGACATCTGCCTTCCCTGCCCCTGTCTTCACGTCGTCTTTCTTCTGTGCATGTTTGTGTTCGAATTCCCTCTTCTTGGAAGGACACCAATCATATTGGATTAGAATCCACTCTCATGACCTCATTTTAACTTAATTACCTCTTTAAAGACCCTGTCTCCAAATGTGATCACATTCCGAGGTGGGGGGGAGGTAGGTCAGAACTTCAGTATATGAATTTGGGGCTGGGGAGACACACAGCTCAGTCCAGAGGAAAGCTTTACTGAGCAACAGGTGGTAGAAGGCAGACCTCATCTCAGGAGTCCAAATGGGTCCTCAACAAGTCAGATTGAACTGTTAGAATGTGTCCGGTAGCTTGAAAATGGAAAGTTCGAGGCAATGTGAGCTGTTTTTCACTGAGCGAGGGCTGCAGAGAGCGTGCTCGGGCCTGGGCTTGCTACATGTCTGGTGCTGGTGATGTGTGTATGTCTCTACCGCGGAGACAGAGCTTTGGCTTAACTTGCTTCTCTCCCAGTCCAGCTGTTGGACTTTCCAATCACGTGACTGGGGAGGGGTTTGCTGGTGCAGGAGTCTCTCCAAGCCTCCCCTGCAGACAGGGGAATAAAAATTCCTGCCCTGTCTATCTCACAGGCTGTTGGAGATAAGGTAATGAAGGCGCTGTGTCAACTGCAAAGCTCTTTCTGTCCCCACCAGGCAGGCAGTGCAGAGAACATCCTGTCTCACTGGGAGCTGGTGGGCGCGAGTCTCTCTCTGAAGGCTTTCAGTTCACTGGTGCTCAGAAACAGCATTCAAGAAGGTGAGGCAGCCTTGACTCTGATCGTGCCACATGTTTGTTGATAAAGCACCATCCTAAGGCCCCTTGTCAAAGGCCTCCGGACATTGTTAAAAAAAATAGTAAAACCACCTTATGATGAGAGTCACATATGTTCCTTATATGAACATTTATAAATTGGATATAGAAAAACAACAAATAAAAATTCCCCATTCCCTACGCTTCTACCTTCTTCCTACCGTCTGAGACCCCCCCTCTGCCCCTGCCCCCATGACTAATCTTCCTGTTTCCTATGCTTATACAAATCTGTATGTACGTACTTAAAAAAAATGATCATTTGGTTCATATTGTTTGAAAAACTTGTGTTTTGGGTGCCTGGGTGGCTCAGTGGGTTAAAGCCTCTGCTTTTGGCCCAGGTCATGATCTCAGGGTCCTGGGATTGAGGCCCGCATCGGGCTCTCAGCTCAGCAGGGAGCCTGCTTCCCCCTCTCTCTCTGCCTGCCTCTCTGCCTCCTTGTGATCTCTCTCCCTCTGTGAAATAAATAAATAAAATCTTTAAAAAAAAAAAAAAGAAAGAAAAACTTGTGTTTTTAACCTAATGAGTAACTGTGGCCTTCTTTTCCACGTCATTTCATGTAGATGGATCTTGAACCTTATTTTTTTAAAGTGCTGTATAGTACGCCATAAAACAGATACACTAATGTGTTATTTAACCATTCCTTCATCAATGGACATTTGAGTTATTTCCAGTTTTAAAAAACATGATGAAAATGGCAGCGGTGAATATCTGTGAGCACTTGTGTGAATGGCCCTCTGTAGGATGAAATTCTAGACGTGAAGTAACTGACTTAAAGGGGATATTTACACATTTAAAATGTCCATAGGTTTTGTAAGTTGCTCTCCAAAAAAAAAGAAAAAAGAAAAAAGATTGTATCAATTTACACTTTCTCCAACAGTTTCTGAGAATCTGTCTTTCCCCATATCCTTGCCAACAATGGACGTTATGCTCTTTTTTGCCATGCGTTCTCTAGAATGTCAAGGCTGCCTGGTTTTTTTTGAGATTATGTTCTTTCAGTATCTTCCCAGAGGTACTCAAAATCATGATCACAAGGCCTATTGGAGAGAAGCAGCCGGGTCTAAGACCACAAGGATTTGTCAACAATTTATTTCTTATGGAGCCCTCTGAGCACTGGGAGCTTATCTAAGGGGAACCGGGATTTTCTATCTGAACCGGGTTATTGCACGGACCCACAGAGAAGCTCCTGTCTATCTTTCTTTTCATGTGAGAGAGGAGAAAAGAAATGAAGGCGAGTTTGAGCATCCGACCAGACCCACTGACCTTGAAACAGTTCTCTAGCTATCTGTCTATCTCATCTGATTGGTTTTTCTGCTTCTCTAAATAGTGCTTATAAGAGGTGGGGTGCCCCTATGAGACGCTTAGAGTCAATCAACTCCTTATCAGCAGGGAAGGCTGGCCTTGCCTAAGCTCATTCACCCCTGATCTTGTGAGGACACAGCGGACACTGGCGGCTGCCCAACCCAGGAGGGCAGGCTGAGCGCCTTGTTAGGATACCAGGCAGCCTGGGGCCCCAAAGCAATGAGGGGGGAAAAATGCAGCTCTGATAAAGTTATCCAGAATATTGTGTTTGGAAACACATAGAAAGAAGCAGTGTTTATATCTGAATAGATTCAAGTCTTTCATAGTGTTTTTCTCTTGAATCCCACCGCAGATGGTGCCATATGTTTGGGGCTTAGGAATCGGTCTGAATCGGCTCCTCTGGTATTTTCTCCCACCCCCAAGTCATGGCAGATTAAGTGTGCTCTGAGACTCTGGGATTTTCCAGTCTTTCACGGAGGCCCTGCCTGCTGGGATTCTTGAGATGGGGCTTCGTTTCAGTGATGTGTTCAGAATAACGACATCACAGGGCTGTGGCGGGGATTTCACTGGAAAGCATGTGAAGGCACCTGACAGTGTCGGCACTCAGGCAATGTTAATTTACTCCCCTCCTTAGAAGCTTGTCCCGACTGCATCATGGGATTGACAGAGCAGAGCTTTAAAGACTTTAAGAAGTCCTTTATTGCTTTAGACGCAAAGTTCTAGAAAAACAAAATGGGAGAGGTGTGAAATTGGCATTTTACTACCTTCCCTTGAGGCTGTAGTCTGTACTGTGCCCACCACAGGATCCTCATGAGTTGTTTTTCATTGAGTTGAGTTGAATTGCATTGAATCACACTTGTTTTCAAGAATCACAATTGCATCGAATCACTCTGTCCAAGGTGAAATATGTGTGATTCATGGGGCAAAAGCTTTCCTCCTTCCTGGAGCTTCTGAATTTTCTGCATTTCCATGACCTATGGAAAACTTGCATTCTGTGTTGGAGGGAGAGAAGTCAAACTGTGCATTTCCACAATGTGCTAAGCTCAGTGCTTTGTGTTATCTTCCCAACAACACTAGGAGTATGTTACTTTCTGATTGAAGAGCCAGAGTTCCAAGCATTTCTTCCCAGGGTCATATAGGTGATCAGGGGCAGAGCAGGGTCTCAGTGGCAGGTCTGCCGGACTGCATTCTGTTCACCGCCTCCCTGGCCTCGGGCTGGCCAGAGGGAGTCCACGTCAGGAACGGCAGCCAATTGTTGAGTGTTAGGTCTAAGTAGACAGAGAACCCTCAGCTCCCACACCTTCCTGGTTAGCTGGAATGTCAGGTGGCTCAGAAGCACCACTGTTGTGGGATAAAGCCGTGTCATCCCAGGCGCAGGAGCCGGGGTCTCGGTGAGGCAAGTTTGCAGCCTCCTCCATGGCCAGGCCTTTCCGTGTGTCCTGATCAAGACCCTTCCGTGGCCCTTTACTTAGGAGCGGCTCACCCCTTCACTAAGCCCCAAGGGACCCCAGTGGCCACTTAGAATGCATCCGTTCTTGGGTTCTGTCATTCACTCCTCTGTCTGGTGACTGTTCATTGAAGCCCCGCTCATGCCCCACTCCCTGCATCCCTCTGGGTGCTGGGAATAAAGCAGTAACAAAGGAGGACATTGACCTTGCTCTCCAGAGGCTAGCTGGGCAGCAGAGAGGTAGCTACTGTCAACAGTCACAGAGGAAATGCACGGATCACACTTTCACATCTGTGATTTCACAGATCACATATCTGTGACAAGGAGAAGAAGGAGCTCAGAAATCTAGAAATAACATTTACACTGAGAACTAAAGGGTGAGCCGAATTTGGCCAGGCGAAAGGGTGGACACAGTGCTTACATAAACCCACCAGGCTTGTTTTAGTGTTTTACAAATACTAATTCACTTAATCCTCCTAACAACCCCATGAATGGGTGGTATTACTATCTTCATTTTACAGATGAAGAGCCTCAGGCACAGAGAGGTTAAATGACTTGTCCAAGGTCACGCACCTAGGAAAGATCAGAGCCAGGACGGACGCTCATCAGCACATGGATGGTTCTCAAAACAGGGTGGGGATGGGGTCTCTGGGGGTGTGAACATAGCCCTAGATAAAGAGAACCCTTAGACGGAGCCTGGGCTTAAGGAAGACCTGGCCTGGTGTACTGAAAACAGGAAGTCAGGAAGGTGGAATCAGAGGCAGGCAGGTGGGGGGCATGGAAGGAAGTATTTCTAGAAGGAGGGAGCTTTCACTGGCCAGATGCTGCCGACTGGTAGGGGGGGAGGATGACTGAGAAGTAACTGGTAGGTAACGGTGTAGCCCTCGCGAAGAGGAGAACGGTGAGAGCAAAGCAAATCCTGGTAAAGGATTCAAGAAAAAAGAGGAGAGGAGGTAGTGACTATGAAAATCAATAATTATTTTGAGGAATTTTACTGTAAAAGGAAGAAGACAAATGTGGTGCCTGAAGAAAGGATTTTTTTTTTTTCATTTTCTAAGATAGACGTAGTACAACACGCATGCGCACGGGGCCCCAGCGCCGCCGCTGGGGAACGCGAGGGGATGGAGTCCAGGGGGAGCGCAAGGCCGGCGGCCTTAGCCCGGGCTGCTTCTGGGCGGGGGGTCTCTGCAGGAGGGAGGATGGCCTCTGCCCCCCGCAGCCTTCCTGAGAGCCTACAGCGACAGCCCTGGGAGCAGCAGGGTTCTGTCCCCGGGTGTCACCAGCCTTTTGCTGATGGCGCAGGCTGAGGGGAGAGGTGTTGACATGGAGATGGGGTTCAGCCTGGGCTGTATCCTTGCGGAGCTGCGAGCAGAGTGAGTAGGAAGGGGTTAGCAGCACCAACCAAGGGCAGTTTTCTCGAAGACTCGTGCAGCCCTTGCTTTTCAGGGGCCCTGGAAATCCCTGCTGTCACATAATAGACTTGGGGGCCACATAGCATCAGCTCTTTGGACCAACAAGATAGTCATGAACCCAATTCCAGCAAGTTTACTTGAACTTACTGTAGAGTTTCTAATGCATAAAATTGGCCAGCCGGTGCCCTGGGCCGATGGAATCTTCTTCAGGGTCTGAACTTAAGAAACGCCTGGGGTTCCATCCCAGCACCCCAACGGGGACCTTCTCAGCCTGGCTGCCTCTGACGGAGAAATACACAAGACAAAAAGAGGGGAGGAACTACATTGGGAGAGCTTTGAATGCAAAATCAGGGGATTCCCCATTAGGGAAAAATTCCTCTGGTTAAAAAAAAAAAAAGAATTGGGTAAATGAGGCAGAAACACGAGCTGTAAGACGCCCAGCACACCACAGGTCTGCTTACTTCATTAATCACTTTCTCATGTAAAAAAAGAAAAAAGTCTCGAAAATAATACATAGGTAGATAGCCCCAACCCTCCACCCAGGAGAACGTGTGTCAATTTCTCTTTTCCCCAATTTATTGGAGGTTGTATTGTAAGTCGTCTTCCTACAAAGTAATAAAATGTAAATGTGGGGTTTAGGTATGCTAATGTTTCCGGCTGGCTGAGCTTGAATTCCCAGCCGGTTACAGGGCGAGGGGCCTACAAGGAAGCTGTGGGAACTGAGTGGGGGGTGGGGAGTAGAAAGGAAAACAGAAGTTCCCCATTGTTTCAGTTTCAGAAAACCGGGATTTGGGAAACCGTGTGATTTGATGTGAGCAGGAGACCTCAGGAGGGAACGTATCCATCAACCATCCAGAGGCAAGTTGACTTTCAAAGGGCTGAGAGCAGTGAGCAGCCCTTTTGGAAAGTCTGTCCAGCCACACAGTACCGGACGAGGAGGAAGGACTTGCTTCACCTCCAGGCAGGGACTGGTGCTCTGCCTCTGGGAGGCTGAGCTTGATTCTTCCTGAAGCCCCGCTGTGGAAATGGGGCCCCGAAAGGGTCCCTCTAGGTCACTGGGATAAGGTCCCGTGGTTGCCCCGGCAGAAGGTTGGGAGGCCTTCTGTGAGCTTGCTTGCTTTCTTTTTTTTAAGTTTTAGTTTTAATTCCAGTTAATATTCAGTGTTCTGTTAGTTTCAGGTGTACACTGGAGTGATCGTGAGCTCATGTTCTTTCAAATCAGGCTTCCAGTTTATAATGGAAATGGGTGGTGAGAGAGGATTCATGTACAGAAATTGGTTAAATCCAAGCTTATTTGGTAAAATAGGAAGTCCGTGCCGCTCCAGAGTGGAATCCATCTGGAAGGGCGTCACAAAAGCACGTGACTTGGGTTTCTCATTTCTGGATGGAAAATCCAACATTTGCTATACTTTGAGGGCAGGCTGGACCCCGAAGGGACACTCCAGGGCAGCTGGGGAGATCCCAGGATGGAGGCATGGGGGGCCGGGGAGGGGTGTGTGAGGATGCTTGAGGCTGCTTAGGGGTCCAGACAGTAAAAAGAGGTGGGAAATCTATGATTGGCGAGTCAAGTTTAATAACAGCTGAGAGCTTCTGAGAGCTTCAGGGCAAGTGATTTGATTCAAGAGGTCTTGAGGCAGGTAGAGAGGCTGGAACAGGGGGAGTCCGAGAAGGAGCTTTGAACTCTGTTTCAGAGATGATGGGCAAGGGGGAATGATGCTGGGGAAGGGTCATCCAATAGGTGGAGAGCCACAGAGGGGACAAGGAGAGGTTACCAGGTGAGGAGAGTTAAATGCAGATATAGGCTGGGTGGCAACGTGTACATTTGTAACTGTTGCCAGTCCCTGGGGGCCTACTGTGTGCTACTGTGTGCTGCCAGACTGTGGCCTCCCTGTGTATCACCAGAACCTAGCACGGTGCCTGCACCTAGATGATACTCTTTCATTGTTTTTTTTGTTTTGTTTTGTTTTTTAAAGATTTTATTTATTTATTTGACAGAGAGAGATTACAAGTAGGCAGAGAGAGGAGGAAGCAGGCTCCCTGCTGAGCAGAGAGCCCAGTGCGGGCCTCGATCCCAGGACCCTGAGCCGAAGGCAGAGGCTTTAACCCACTGAGCCACCCAGGCGCTTGTCTCTTTCATTGTTTGTCTGATGAATGAATGGTTGAAGAAACAATAACAACTAAAATGTCTTGAAGCCACTGTGGAAAACAGAGTGGTGGTTCTTCAAAAAAATTAAACATATGATCCAACAATTCCACCCCTGGGTACACCCCCCAAAGACTTGAAGTGGGGATTTGAGCAGATCTTGATATCCTTACACCACGTCCTCTCTTCTAGTGCCAAGACGAGACCAGAAGGAGAATCAGGGTAGTCAGCAGAGTTCATGCAGGCACATGTATTAAGCACCAGCTGTATACTCAACTCTGTACTCATTACTAAGAAGATCAGATAAGTAGAAGCACTATTCCTGCCCTCAAAGAGATGACTTAGTTATGTGGGACTATGCAGCAGATATCGATCTCAAAGGATCTCAGACTGGACAGCACCAGCCCCGTGGGCTATGAGATACAGAGGGAGCAACTCAGGGTCGGGGTGAGATAGTGGAAGACTTCTGGAGCCAGGGCTTCCTGGGAAGGAGTCATCCGCACATATTACATTATGACAGAAAAACCCAGATGTGTAAATATAAACGATATTAGGGCAAAGTCACAATCCCTAAACTGCAAGGCTGAGGTTCAAAGATCTCAAAAAAAAAAAGTTGTTTTTTTAAGAAGATTTTATTTATTTATTTGAGAGAGAAGGCGCGCAGGCGAGCGAACTCGGATTGGGGGGAGGGGCAGAGGGACAGGGAGAAGCAGACGCCCCCACGGAGCAGGGCTCCATCCCAGGACCACTGACTGAATCATGGCCTGAGCCAAAGGCAGACACTTCATGAACTGAGTCACACAGGCACCCCCCAACCCCCAAAAAGTTTTATTTATTTATTTTTGTCGTTGTTGTCGTTATTTTGGGCCAAATCTTATCTGGCAGCAAAACTCGACCTGCACTGGAGAGGCTCTTTACTGTTCTTACTTAAGCCCCTCCAAGTGAATGTGTGCTGATGGTGGGACACTGCCCCAGGGTCCACTGACGGCGGTATGTTAGAGATGGTTATGAACCATGACTTCCTAAAGCAAGAAAAAAATAAGTGAGGGGCTCCTGGGTGGCTCAGTCATTGGCTCAGGTCTTGATCCCAGGATCCTGGGATCGAGCCCGGCATCGGGCTCCCTGCTCAGTGGGAAGCCTGCTTGTCCCTCTCCCGATTCCCCTGCTTGTGTTCCCTCTCTCGCTGTCTCTCTCTCTGTCAAATGAATAAATAAAATATTTAAAAAAAAAAAAAGAAGTGAACTAAGTGAGACAAAGAAAGACAAATACCGTATGATCTTACTTACATGTGGAATCTAAAAAAACAAAACACAGAAAAACAAACCAAACTCATAGATGCAGAGAAGAGACTTGTGGTTGCCAGAGGAAAGGATTCAGGGGCAGGCAGAATGGGGGAAGGTGGTCAAAAGATACCAACTTCTAGTTATAAGATAAACAAATCCTGGGGCTATAAGATACAGCAAGTCAACTATAGTTAACGATAATATGCTGTACATTCGAAAGTTGGGTAGATCTTAAAAGCTCTCATCACAAGAAACAAAATTGTAATTTTGTGTAAAGATGTATGTTAACTGAACTTCACTGTAGCAATAATTTCACAATATATACATCTATCAAAGGATGAAATTGTATACCTGAAGCCAATACAATGTTATATGTCAATTATATCTAAATTTTTAAAAAAATGATCTTTGGACCAAGAGTTTGGATGAAGGATGGATGACCTATATCCATCACAGGTCAGACCATGTGGCCAGGCATTCTGCCAAATGGTCCCCTATTACCTCACTTCGCCCTTACAGCGCCCTACGGGACAGGCCCTATTATTATTGCACTTTGCAGATGAGAAGACTGAAACCAGAGAAAGTGAACAGCTTGCTCAAGGTCACAGATTTGTAAGTGATGGGTCCTGGTTGGAAGCTAAGGTTCTTAGTTTCCAGTAGCATCTTGGTATGGCCTTGGTGGAAACAGATTCAGAATCAAAGTGAAGATGGAACAGATTATGGAGGCCCAAGGAAGAAAAAGCTGGAGGCCAAAGGGGACCTCAGATCTGGGTTATCCATCTGGGTGTTGAGAAGGAGGAGAGTACAGGTGAGGGTCTGAAGTGACACTCAGATCAGGTAGGCCCAGGGAGATAGACAGGGTTGGGGGTTGTAGGATGGCTAGACCTCTTAGGGGAGTCTGGGCTCCCTGTGGCTGAGGCTGCTGTTTGGAGACCACAAATCTCCAGAAAATCTGGGTCCCCAAACTTGGCTTTAACTTGTCACCTACTCCCTGACATAAGGGACCACCCTTAGGCCTGGAGCCATTCCACTTTCTGTTGAAAGAGGAAGTAGCCCTAGAAGATCCCTTTTACCCACTCTCTGTGGTGTGAAGAAGAGGAACCTGGATCTGATTTGGATTTTTTGAAGAAATCTTACTTTAATGTGGACCAATCCAACTTCTTCATTTGCTGTCCTAACAAGGACCTTGGTAGCTGTGCCGCCTCAGGGACTGGCCAAGGGGACTCTCTCAGCCAGGGACCCTGAGGGTGGAGTTTCCCAGCCCTGGCTCTGGGACTCCTTGGGACGCCTCTAGTTATCTCTGGGGCTACTGGAACCTTCTTAAGCCAAAATTTAAATATTGAAATAAACTGACTGCAAAAATAGACCTATGAAAAGAAATAAACCTATACTAACCAGTATTTCCTTGGAGAGGGGAGGAGAGAGAGAGTTATAATCTTTTTTTTAAGATGCCAGTATTCTAGGGGTGCCTGGCTGGCTCAGTTGGTGGAGCATGCAACTCTTGATCTCAGAGTTGTGAGTTCAAGCCCCACATTGGGCATGGAGCCTACTTTAAAAAAAAAAAAAAAAAGAGAGATGTCAGTATTCTAAAAACTGCCATCCATTCTCCCCCCCCCCTTCTTCTTCAAAGAATTTATTTATTTATTTGAGAGAGAGAGAGAGAGTGCCCCAGAGAGCTTGTGCAGGAGCAGGGAGGAGGAGGGAGAAGAGGGAGGGGAAAGAATCTCAAGCAGGCTGTGCTGAGCACAGAGCCTGAGGCAGGGCTCCATCTCACACTCCTGAGATCATGACCTGAGCTGAAACCAAGCATCAGATGCTTAACAGACTGAGCCACCCAGGCATGCCGAAACTGTCAATAAATTTATTTGAAAAAATGGCCCCAACAATTTCCTCATTGTATGACTTTGGCCAGGTCTCTTAAAGTCCTAATAAGGTGGGGCTAAAGATGGTCCTGCCAAGGTTGCTGGGAGGATTAAGTGAGAAGGGGTCCATGAACGTGCTTTGTAAATTATAAGGCATTACACAAAGGCGAGAGATTAATGCTGCTGGGTCATCCCCCCCTCCCCACCCCGAGCAGAAAGTCCTACCATCTTACCTGCACTGATTCTCCTTTCTTGATGGAGGAGGGATCTGATAGGTACCATTCGGAGTTACTCAATCCATACTTCCTTTCTCTAGGCCTTGATTTTCACATTAGGTTAAGCCAGGCCATGCTGCAGTGACAAAGAAACATCCATGTTTCAATGGCTTAACACAATCAAACTTTGTTTCTTGCTTTGATGAGCATGGATAGAACCTCTTCCGTCTTGTCCCCGTGCTGGCAGAGCCTGTGGGCTGTCAGTTCACAATGGCAGGGAGAGAGAGGGATGGGGGAGACCCATCATCTCTTAACTGTTTGGGTCCAGAAGGGACACATGTCACATATAGTCTCTTGGCTATGATTAATCATGCGATCCCTACCGCCCTGCAGGGCAGACTGAGAGGTGCAGGGGAGCACATGGATATTCCGTAAACGCAAATGGACCCTGTTATGGTTTCCTCATCTCTCAAGTGGGGGAGTTGGACCACAGGACCTCAGCGCAGGCATCACCTAGATCGGGCCTTCTGGGATTATGTGAACCAAACCCCTAGAAGTTGATGACCTGTGGCACATGTTAGTGCCCCGGGCTACCGCACACAAGTTTCCACAGGAAGAACTGTAGACCACCCTCCAAAAAGTCAATTTCACTTTCCTCACTGTCTCCCAGACCCATCTCTGCTGCTCCTCCATGCAGTCCCAGATTCTCCAGCCTGTGCTGTTGGAAGGCCTGCAAGTGGTCCCACATCAGCGCACATGTTTTGCTTTCTGAAGAAATGGGGCCTGCCTTAGCAGGACATTGATGAATTGCTGACAGCCAGGCTGCTGGCAGGCTGGGACCCCCTGGAAGCCCTGGGCCCTGCGATCCACTTTCCCTCTAGCGTCTCTAGAGGGACTTAGCAATAACTCTAAAGACCTCCTCCCTTTGCTTTCTCTTATTTCCCTCTTGATCTGTGTACTTCCCACTCCCCTTCCCTCCCAGTCTGGTGGGCTCTGCACTGCTCTTAGCAGAGATGAATGAAGATGGTCTATGTGCATTTAAAGGGCATGGTGAGGGGCACCTGGCTGACTCAATCAGTGAAGTCTGTGATTCTTGATCTTGGGGTTGTGAGTTCGAGCCCCACATTGGGTATAGAGATAGTTTTTAAAAAATCTTTAAAAGGCACGGTGATCACTAGAAGCTTGCATGGGTTCACCAGGAACAAACCTTGGTCCCCTTCCTTTTTCTGATACAATGTCTGGATTGTCAGATCAGGAATGGGCCATAGATATATGTATATATATATTTTAAAGATTTTATTTATTTATTTGACAGAGAGAGATTCCAAGTAGGCAGAGAGGCAGGCAGAGAGAGAGGAGGAAGCAGGCTCCCTGCTGAGCAGGATCCCAGGACCCCGCAATCATGACCTGAGCAGAAGGCAGAGGCTTTAACTCACTGAGCCACCCAGGCGCCCCAATATATATATTTTTAAGTTTCAGCACAGACATGCTATCAACTCCCATGCACTCTCAGGAGAGGAACTGAAGGTGCTCAGCTGAACCCATGTGATAGCATCATGTCACATGCTGCTGGTCTGACTCTGTGCACGTCCCAGTTGTGATAACTGGGATTCTGCCTTTTCCAGGAGACTCAGTATCCACCTTGGATCTCTGCTCTATTATAGGGTTCTTATCATGGTAGCCTGGCCTATATTCCTCTTGGCAGGAATGTCAGAGGTCTTGGAATATTGCTTTTCCTGGATCACTTATCACCATTGAGTAGCCTGCTGGCTAGAATGTGGGTCTGACTTGGTGAGAGAGTACTGACTCTAAGTACTTCTGCAGTTGGGTGTAGGCTTCCAGTACTGCTGTGTCTGTGCTAAAGTTCTTCGACATTGCTTCCCTCCAGAGGTGGGATCTGTGCTCCTCCCCTTGAATCTGATAGTCTTGTGAGGGCTTTGATCAGTAGAGTATGGAAAAAGTGATACTCTGTGACTTCTAAGGCTTGGTTCATAAAAGGTCCCACGGCTTCCGCCTGCTTCTCTTAGAATACTTGTTCTTAGAGATCAGCCGCCATACTATGAGACGCCCCAGCCACATGGAGAAGCCACTTGGAGGTCTACGTGGAGCAGTTCTAGCTGAGCCCAGCCTGTGGGTCATCCCAATCCTGTTACAAGACATATGAACAAAGAAACCTGTCTTTGTTCCTTGGTATACAAATTGCTTTGATTTTTTAAAAAAAGATTTTATTTATTTATTTATTTGACACACAGAGAGAGATCACAAGTAGGCAGATAGGCAGGCAGAGGAAGAGGGGGAAACAGGCTCCCTGCTGAGCAGCCCTGATTCAGGGCTCGATTCCAGGACCCTGAGATCATGACCTGAGCCGAAGGCAGAGGCTTAACCCACTGAGCCACCCAGGCGCCCCTGCTTTGATTTTTTAATGATATTTTGTTTGTTTTAATTTATTGAAAACATTAAAAAATTTTAATTTAAGTATTATTGACATATGACATATTAGTTTTAGGTGTACAACATAGTGATTTGACAATTATATGCATTATGAAATGCTCACCATGATCAGTGTAGCTACCATACAAAGTTATTATGAGATTATTGACTGTATTCTCTATGCTGTACTTTCTTCTGCATGACTTACATATTTTAGAACTGGAAGCTTGTACCTTTTAATCCTCTTCACCTATTTCACTTATCCCCCTCCCCTCCCAAAGAAGCCTTTAGATAACTCCAGCCTCAACTTTTCAGGTCTCCCTCCCTCCCCCTGTAGTCGACTTTCCCCAGCTGGGGCCCTGGACATGGAGCAGAGAAGAGCCATCTCTGATACGTTCTGTCCAAATTCCTGACTCACAGGATCTGTGAGCGTAATAAAATGGATGGTGTTTTACAGGACGAAGTTTGAGGTGGTTTGCTCCATAGCAAACAGGAAAACCAGGGCGTCCCTCTGCCCCTAGCATGAAGATGAGCAGATCAACGCCAGCTTCTAGGAGGGAAGTGTCTAGTAGCGGGCTGCAGGGCCCCTTCCTATCCAGCCTCTCTAATGAAGACTTCCAGGGAGTCACCACAGCAGCCGTGATGAAAACAACAGAAGGATCATTTGAAACTTGTGGGCATCGCACATTGGGATATTTAGGCAGGACCCCGGGGGCTGGGGTCAGCAGCCAGAAAGATCTCAACTGGCTAAAATGAACCTAAACCCTGAATTTTGGTTTTAAAATCCAAATGTATATGTACAGCATAGATTCGGGGTTAGCTGAGTGAAGGGAGGGTTGATGACCTCTTACCTTGATGACCCAAGGTAAGAGGGAATGCCTGGAGTCACTGAGCAGGGGTCCTGTGGGTAGAGCGCAGGGGGGAGTGACTCGAGATGACGCTGGTAAGCGGGTAGGGTCGTGTCAGAGAAGGTCTCAAGGGCCATGGTAGGAAAGTTGCAAATGCCGCTGAACCCTGGGGTGGATTTACCCTGCACCCTTGCCTCGGGAGCCCAGGCATCTAATGGATCTGTCCAGTTACCATCTTGCATTGCCAATCTTCCTTCCAGATTTGAAAATGGTACAGAATTGGTTAAGCGAAGCTAACTTCTAAATATACAAAGCAGGAACCCAAGGACAAAAATGGCTGGGCTTCACAGGAATTTATTCTGTTTAGAGTCAGTGGGGGTCCCCCCACCATCCAGTCCACTTACAGCACTGGACGCACAGCATGTTGGAGTGATCTGGTGGGGAGACGCCTAGACCGGGGGTCCTCCTGACTCCTTCCCTTGGCAAACCCTCGCAGTGCTCATTCAGCGGTTTGTGGTGGGTCCCCATCTCACTTCCAGACATTGCTGAAAAGCCTGGGGTAGGGAGGACCCCGGATGGGGATGAATTCCTGGGGTCACTGTGTCTATCTTTTTATGCAGACTCTGGTCTGGATGCACGGCCTGGGCAGGGCGAGGACCCTGCCAGCACAGGACCTTTGGGTGGCTCGATGGAGGAGGGATAACATGGGTGCCAGTGGAGCGTGACCTCTGACTCCCTGTTTATTAAGAGGCCATGTCCTAGGCAGGCCTGCATGTCAGGGCTGTAGAAAAAACTAGCCTGCTGAGCAGATGGTGGCCTCTCTAAACTGCCTTTGGAGCCTCATGGGTTCAGACAGTGAAGATGCCTTTGGAGACACCAAGCAAGGAGCAGAAGGGCCTTTTCTGGCCCCTGAGATTTAGGATGGAGAGGCCCATCCTGAGATGGCCAACTTACCTGCCGCCTGATGCTCTCCTTCACCTGCAGCTGCCGCCTGTGCCCAAGGCCAGGGGCTCACCTGTCACCAGTGCTCGGGGGCTGGGCTTCACAGAGCGGACGGAAAAGAGGTGACTGTGACCGCTCTCTGAGCAGCTGCATGTGCCAGACTGACTTTTCATAGAACCACCCTCATTTAATTCTCACAGTGAAGCTTCGAAACAGGTAATATTCCCATTTTGTAGACAAGGAAGCTCAAACTCTGAGAGGTTAATGGGCAGGTCATATTGCTTGTTAGGGGCAGAGCCAGGACACAAACCCACGTCTGCCTGACCCTAAACCCAGGGCTCATAGCCACCCGTGAAGGTCATCTTTCAAAATGTTGTTTCAAGGAGAGTCACAGACCAGCAGGTGGAGACCCCCTGGGAACAAGAAGCAGTTGAGGGGTGGTCCTGGGGAGTACGGGCCTGGGAATAACCACATGGGAGACGTGAGCTGCGGCATGATGGCCCAGCAGAGTTAGTTCTACCTTGCCTTCCCTACTTCCCACCCATGCCCTGCTGAGGGGCACAGGCTCCGTGGACACCACCTGACCAGCTCTCAGGCCTCACCTGACTGGTAAGGTGCCAGAGAGGTGCCTCCGGATCCCCAAGACTGTATCCTCTGGGCTCAGCTTCCAGGCTGGCCGGGCCTGGAGGAGGGCAGGAAGTAAGGCTCTCAGTCTGGGACATCAGGCGTGGGAAGAGGACACACAGGGCTGACAGGACTGAGGTGGGCCCTGAGGAAACACTGAGGTGGAGGGGCAGCCTGGGGGGTTTCCTCATGATGAGTGAGGCCCTGGGCATAGGCTTTTGTGGCACAGAGCTCTACAGTGAGGGGCCGCCTGATGATTGCATCTGGCAGTGGAGGGTGCCATCTTGGTGGCAAAGGTCCCGGGGCTCTCCGGGACATGGAGGCCTGACAGTTCTCCCTTCGCAACGTCATTTTCTTCTCTGTCAAACAGACTGTTTCAAGTTTTGCAGGAACCTTGCTGGATATGGTGCCTGAGTGCAAAATCTCCGGGAGTGGACAGATGGGTTGAGGAAGACAGAGGATTTCAAAATAACTCTGTGCTTGGGTGAAAATTCTAGGTATGGAGTTGGATGGGAGAGAGACATGGAAGCTAGCTGGGAAGAAACTCTGAGGTATTCCAGTCAGAAACACCTCAGGGCTCTTGCTGTCTCTCCCTTTGCAGAAAGGCATCAGAAAACTCCCTACCTACTGATAGGGTAAGAATTCTGGAATACTTTGTTGGGTGAAAAAGCCTGGGGCACAATATCATGTATATATGCTGTTATGCTACCTGAGTGAAAAAAAGAAAAAAGAGGAATGTAAAGGACAATTATCTGTAATCATATTTGCTTGTAACTACACAAGGAAAATATTTAAGAAATGAATAAAGATAAGGATATGGGCATAAGAACTGGACAGATGGGGGACAAGATAGGAGTGAGGCATGACCTATCACCGTCTATGCTTTTGCTTCTTTTTTTCTTTTCTTTTTAGAGAGGGAGGGAGAGAAGGGGAGGAAGGGCAGAGGGAGAGGGAGAGAGAGAATCTTAAGCAGGCACCACACCCGGGGCAGAGCCCGATGTGAGGGTCCATCTCATGACCCTGAGATCATGACCTGAGCCAAAATCAAGAGTCAGATCAAGAGTCAAAATCAAGGGTCAGATCAAGAGTCAAAATCAAGAGTCAGCTTAACTGACTGAGACACTCAGGTGCCCCTCTATGTTTTTATTTCTGACCATTATATTGGTGATTATATTGCCTATCTGAAAAATAAAATAAAATGTCCTTTTTTAATTTTGACCAAAACAACAACACCACCAAAACCCTGACCAACCAGAACCCAAAAATCAACCACCAAACAAACCCTCGAACTCTTAGGTGCTCTCTGGTGGGTCATTGCCTGCCATCTCCTCCCCCTCCTCCCCGCTCCATTTTTGCTAACATTCTCACTGCTTCCTTTGCCTGATTTTTAAATCTGAGCCCAATTGCAGGCCTCCTTCTTTAAAGCAGAACAGAACTTTCCAAGCCTAAAATCTCTGTGGGATTGTCCTTGACTAGATGTAAGTGTTGGTGGTAGTTGGTCTCCTTCAACCCATCAAGACTCAGGCTCTGAAATCTGATTGTCAGACTCTCCTGGAGAAGGTGAGGCTGTCCCTGGTCATGGTAACTTGCCCCACACTCCAGTCATCTCCAGTACGTTCTTGAACATTCCATGTGGACACTCCCGTCTGGGCCCGTCTACCTGAGCTCAGCAGCTGTAGAAACACACCTCTGTCAGACGACCAGGGCTGGCCAGCTTTATGCTTCTCCAGTGATCTCTTGGTTCTTTCCTTGCCAGGCTAAATAATCTCGATCCCCATAACTAATTTTACCACCCAGTCATTACGCTGCTTTTGAAATCACTCAGAGCATCTCTCAGTTTCTCGAACCTCTGTTACATAACAGGAGGCTAAGCCGTAAGTACACAGAGACCAGTGGAAAGATCGTTGTGTGGCTTCTCTGCCTCCTTGCTTGGATCCCTGTTGAACACTCAGGCAAGTCTCTTAGATGCTATTTTTTGCAGTTTATGGAGCACCACCAGCCCCTCAACCTCAGTCCATCAGGTCTTCTTACTGTCTTATTATTTCCACTGATTCAGGGTAAGCTTGGCCCACTGTGGTCTTTATTTAGATCATCTCTATTATACCTGTGGGTAGATCTTGTAAGCAGGCCTTGGCATGGCTTTATTTGTGGGTTTCCTTTTAAAAGGTCACTGTGAAACAGGAAATGTGACTAAGAAAATCTTCTTCTTCCATGAAACCCTCTTCATTAACTGGAAAAAGGCACCCGTCCCCTCTCCCCCAATACTTACTCATGCCTCAAACAGACACATTTCAAAAGAACACATAGTTCCCCAAACACTGAAAAGTGCACCGTAAGGCTCACGTGTGAGGTGAGTGGTTATTTGTCAGGTTGGCGCCGTCTGAGGCTGTCCTTGTGCCGACACGTGCTGCCTGTCACCGTTCTTCCTAGCGTCTGAGGACGGATGGATGAGAGCCTCGGAGGGCCGGGAGGCCTTGTGGCTGACGGAGGAGGGGCATGCAGTTTAAGAGCTAGAAGTGGGGAGTGCTCCTATGGATAAAGGCCGAGGCGGATGGGACACCATGTCTCCTGGCTCTTTAGCCACATTTGTCCAGTTAAACCACACGCCTGTCTCCTTCAGCTTCTGGAGGGGCCCCCTGCATCTTTCTTGCTGTAGAGCAGTCAGGTGACAGGTGCAGTGGGGACACTGGCTTGCCGGGAAGGGGAGGGACTCCGGGCACACAGCTCAAGCTTCCTGGTGGGGCTTCCCTGAGGCAGCTGTAGTGGCTGTACTTGCGGTCACCTACTTTGCAATCTTGCTTCGCTTTCCTCAGCCACACAACAGGAAAACAATAGTGTAGGGTTATTGTGAGATGAAAATAAGTTAAAACACAGAAAGCGCCCAGGACAGTCTTGGTGTGCCACCCCTCTGTAAATATTAGTTATGATTACTCTGATGGGTTGGTTAACTTTCCTCCTTTCTATTCAATTCAAGAAGTTGGCACCAACCGTGGGCTTTGTTGTGAAAATAGTTGCATTGAGTTCTTATCCTTGGTCAGTCTCTCAATGGCCAATAGTTTGTCTTTTTTTTTTTTTTAAGATTTTATCTATTCATTTGACAGAGAGAGACACAGCGAGAGAGGGAACACAAGCAGGGGGAGTGGGAGAGGGAGAAGCAGGCTTCTCACCGAGCAGGGAGCCCGATGCGGGGCTCAATCCCAGGACTCTGGGATCATGACCTGAGCTGAAGGCAGACGCCCAACCACCGAGCCACCCAGATGCCCCAGCCAGAAGAGCTGAAAAACAAAAAAAACAAAACAAAACAAATAGATGGTCCAAATGCACAGTCAGTACTGCTGGGGGTTGGGGGCCCTTTCCAGACAGGCTGTGTGGCCGAGAGCCCAGGTCTGAGATGGCCTACTTCAGGCTTATGAGCAGCACCGGCCCCTCAAAAACATCGAGGGAGGGCACCTGGGTGGCTCAGTGGGTTAAAGCCTCTGCCTTCAGCTCAGGTCATGATCTCAGGGTCCTGGGATCGAGGCCCGCATCGGGCTCTCTGCTAGGCGGAGAGCCTGCTTCCTCCTCTCTGTCTGCCTCTCAGCCTACTTGTGATCTCTCTCTCTCTCTCTCTCTCTCTTTCTCTCTCTCTCTCTGTTAAATAAATAAATAAAATCTTAAAAAAAAAAAAACATCGAGGGAGTAGGGTGGTGGGCCCTGTGGCCACGGATATTGCAATGGAGAATACAGATTAAGGGGCAGAATCTTGGGGCTCCATGTACTTGGACATGACGCAGACCGGGAGTGTGGGAGGATGTGAGGGGAGTCTCGGCTAGGCTTAGGGTCTCAGGGTCTCAGCTTGACTCACCCCTCCATCTGCTGCCCTCACTCCCAAGGCCATTGTCTGTATGCTGGGAAATTCCTGGGGGATGGTTAAACCCCACCTCTATCAGGCAGGAGACACTTTTCCTGAGCTGTGAGTTGCTTCATTCTGCCTAACAGCTTCCTGAAAATGTAGTCTTGCCACACTGGAGGAAGGCTAGGTCATCGGCAGCGTGGGACCCTGAGTCAGCAGGATCGAACAGGGGGAAGCCAGAGCCGCAGCCGCCATGTGTGAAGTTAACAAGACCCAAGTTTTCATGAAATTCTTATTTCTGTTGCGTGTGTCAGTGCATCAGCACCATTCTGCATTCCTCCAACGTCAGCACGAAGCTTTTGGCTCTGCCCTCTTCCCCAGCTGCTGAAGCTGCAGGGTCAGGGTCTCTGTCAGGGACTGAAGCAGGTGTGCCCAGGTACAGGGACGCAGCCCCTGTACCGCGTCCAGCCGACACCTAGGCCTGGCTTGTGTTCTGCCTGCACCCAGAGCATGTTTCTTTCCTCAGCTACTTTTGGTGGCTGGAGGAGCTATGCCTGCTCAGATGTACGGCGACGCATCATGGTTAGTTGGCTTGCTGTGAGTGGAGGGGGTGGATGATTTCTTAGACATTTGTTCAGATGTCAGTTATATCTCAATAAAGCGGGACCCTTCCACGTGGCACAAAGCTGGTATTCAATAAATACAAATAATTATGACCCCGCTCCAAGAAAAAGAATAAAATGTGCTCTGTTTCTCAAGGTGATCAAAATAAGCCTTGAATTCTTTTATGGATCCCTCCTTGGGATCCATTCCATATTAAAACAAAATGACAACGGGCCAAATTTTCATTGATTTGGAACTGATTTGCCATGAAACTAAATTCCCGAGTAAAAAGAATTTTTGGTGATCTTTTGGTCAAAGTGGGACGGCTAGGTGGATATTGCGTGGATTGGATTTTGGTCAAATTCTTGGTCAAAGTGGGACGGCTAGGTGTTCCCCACTTATGAACCTAACGTTTAAAAGCATCATGTCCTGATTTTCCTTTTTTTCACTTTCTCTGAGGTCCCTCACTTTCCTTCCTGGAGATCCTTATGCCCATCTGGGGAGAGATAGCAGAGAGAGAAAAGTGGGAGTTGGTTTGGGCGGTTGAAAGGGGAAAGAGTAGATATTTCCAGTTCCCAACATCCCCCTGTCCTGAATGTCTTGAGCTCAAAAATGTGGCTCTTGGCTGCTTCCACAGCCTTGAAGTTGTGCTTGCTTCTGCCCTAGCCCCTGGGCCTGGGTCGAGGCACCCCCTCTCCCAGCGCCCCCCCCCCGGGCGTGGGCTGGGGGGACCATGTGTGTGCAGGGGTGGGAGTCTCGCACCCTAATGGGGCAGAGTGGGCCATAACGCCTGTCTCTCCCAATTAGTTCCCCAAAGGGAACAAAGCCTTATTTCTTTCCTCTCTCAGTTCCCAGGCGCTGACTGGGGAAAAACAATCCTTGGCAGCTCAGGGGTTAAAAATAAAACCCAGCAAGGGGGAAAACAAGCCAGGCAGCTGCAGCGGCTCCTCAGAGCCCACTCCAGGCTAAACAGAGGCCCCAGCAACTCCTTGGAGACTTGAACCCTGGGCGATGGAATTTTCCCTTGCATGGAGGCTATTGTCCTCTGGAAAGGGCCAGGGCCAGAGGAGGGCCTGGGGAGCACTGATCTCCCCGAGCTCGCAGCCAGGAAGCTCCTGAGAGCCCAAGGGCTCTGTCCCACCCAGCTGGGGTTGGGTGAAAAGGCACTGGGGGTGCAGTCCACCCCTCCCCCCTTGAGAAAAAGGGGGATCCGCTGGGGGGCTTCCGAAGGCCTGGGCACCAGTTGTTACCCCACTCCTCAGCTTCAACCAGCCAGTCACTGGGATGGAATAAAAGGCTTGGTTCCCTTGGCAACGGCAGGGTCTTTGGTCTTTCACAGAGTACAAGATGGGCTTGGGGGGAGGGGTTTGGGGGGTCAGCCTGGGGGGAGATGAGGGGAAGGGGGGGATGGGCAGCCTGTTTACCAGCGTTGTTTGAGGGAAGCTTTTGTAGGTTCTGGCCTGGGAAATGCAGGATACCCAAAGTGTGGGGGATGCTCTTAACTGCTTCCCAGTTTCGAGCCACAGTTGGTGGTCCACAGTGGGACCGGGATTGTGTAGGCCTCATGTGGACTTCCTGGATGGCTCAGGAGAGTCAAGCAGAGCCTACCTTTATAGGTACCAAGGCCTGGCCCTGTTTTATGACTGGAGACCCCTGGAAGTGTTGATAGACGCTTGAGCCCATAGAGAGCTATTTGTGAAGCCGAGATTAGAATAGCAGGCGCCTGTCTCCTGGGTCTGATCTCGATGGACCAGACAAAGCTATTTTTAATATCAAGCGAGAGAGT
Organism: Ailurus styani; assembly: GCA_002007465.1. Lineage (NCBI taxonomy): Eukaryota > Metazoa > Chordata > Mammalia > Carnivora > Ailuridae > Ailurus > Ailurus styani. The sequence continues at coordinate 4,629,588 of LNAC01000027.1, read as the reverse complement.
TGCTGAAATAATGACAAAGTGCAGGGCCTGGGCTGACTTTGTCTCAAGCACTAGACTTTGTGAAAGGAGTTAAAAAATCTCTTCACATACCAAACAGATGCGTTTAGCCTCAGTGAAAACAAGTGATAAGGGACAGGAGACCTTGACCCAGGGTTTTGGGATTAGAGGTCCCCACGTGTTGTCACTAGCACAGAGGTGTATGGGACTCTTGGTGTAAGCTTCTCTGGGGTTTTAGATGGTGAGGGCTTGAAACCTGGCATTGACAGAGAAAGCACCTTTTGGGATGCCTTTCAAAGGGGGGGGAGGCACTTAGAGCAAAGAGAACAAGAGAATCAGTAAGTTGATAGGTGCTTAAGAAGAGAGATGATTAGTGTAGATCAGCACACTCTGCAGGAGTCTTTTAAAATGATTTTCTTTTAAAAAATGAAAAATAAAACACACGAAAAAATCCCACCCAGATTCCTATCTGGTGTAGCCAGGCAGGTCTTAGAGACAGTGAAAACTAGGTTAATGGTTGCTTCTAGTGGAAGTCTTACTTAATTCTTTTGCTTTTGCCTGAGGATTTGGGGGTGAGGAGGGGTCAGGGAGAGGTGACCGAATTTCCCTCAAAGTGACCAAGGCCATCATCAGTGAAGTACTTCCTCACTCGCACCAGGGTCAGTTCCTTCAAGCTCAACTCCAGTGGGCGGGTCTTCTCTGAAAGACACAATTTGAGGAAACCTAGAGGGTGGCTCCTAAGATGAGGAAACACCTGGGTGGCAGGTTCTTGATAAGGAAACAATCCTGAGATACCACTGCCGCTGCTTTGCTTGCATGACCTGTGGCCAATCAGATGGCGGCCTGCTTTAATCATCATCATCAAAATGATAATAATAATAAAAAGGAATCACTTATCACCTAATTAATTTACTTACCAGCTGGTGGCTTGGCTGAGAATAAGTCTGAGCAATGCAGAATAATAACCCATTTAGAAAATATAGAGAGAATGGAAACCCAAAGAAGAGAAACTAGCATGGGCTTACCACATTGGTGTGATCATTCAGGTACATTTGGTCTCATTTCAGTTCAAGGACAATTCAGTGAAGTTGGTGTGATTAATATTCCCATTTTGTAGATGAGAAGACGGAAGCCTGCCTAGGTTAATTCACTTGAGCAAGATCCCACAGCTGAAGGTAGAGAGAACTGGGTTTTGAATCCTATCTGATGATCTTAGATCCACATAACAGCCACTTTCAGATATGAAATCTCACTTGATTCTCGAAACCACTTATTAAGGCAGGAGATTATTTCTGTTTATAGCCTCAGAAGCTGAAGGTCATGGAGTTTAAGTGACTTGACCTAATCACAAGACCAGTATGTGGTAAAGCTGTGACTGCTCTGGGGCTTTTCCCACAGTGGCATGTGGCCCGGTCTCAAGTTCCATTCTTCATGCGTCTAAGAAGATTTCCACGTCTGCTATTTGCTTGTTCATTGATTCATGCAGTCATTCAGCTAATATCTGCTAAGTACCTGTCACAGACAAGGAATCGAGGGGAGCAGAGAATGAATTAGATTTTTAAAAAGTCTCTGGGAGTAAAAGGATTTTGTGAGTGACCTTGCCATCCTGTGTCTGTAGTTTCGGCTGTCAGTGGAAATCTTCCCACATCAATGGGCTAACCGGTGTGTCTCATTCAATAAGCCAATACATTTACAACGGGAGAACGAAAACAGTAGGAACTCCTGAATCACAAACAATCCGGGGACACCTTGCTCCTTCAAATGAACGCAGTCAATCAGCAAGTTTTGGCTGGACTCACCGTGACACAGGAGCAGAGGTAGAGGGAAATGAATTGTGGCCAAGGCTCCCTGGGGCCCCACGTTTGCACAGCCCCCCAGCCATGGGAGCATTCCTGTCTCCCTGGGTCCCTGGACTCCGTGGTGAGGGGTCCCTCCCAGGGACAAGCTTCCTCCCCCTATCTGATTTCACAGGCCAGCTCCTTCCCGGAAAGAACCTGAACTTAACATTGGCCCGAGTCAGGCTGTATACTGGGCGTGTTCCCTACTTATCCATCTGCGCAGGATTCCTTTTTAAAGATGATTTCTCGGGCGCCTGGGTGGCTCAGTGGGTTAAAGCCTCTGCTTTCGGCTCAGGTCATGATCTCAGGGTCCTGGGATCGAGGCCCGCATCGGGCTCCCTGCGCAGCGGGGAGCCTGCTCCCCACCCCCTCTCTGCCTGCCTCTCTGCCTCCTTGTGATCTCTCTCCCTCTGTGAAATAAATAAAAATCTTTAAAAAAAAAAAATAAAGATGATTTCTCACACATGACTACCACGGGGAAAACCCACCCCTACAAGTGACAGAAGTCACCGTAATCTGTCAAGGGAGATCAGAAGCTCTTAACGACAAGCGGGTCATGGTTGTTGCTTCTGAAGAGTATGCAGTTTCAGGCGGGCCCGTGAACAAAATTTCGTCCTGTCCACATGGCCCAACATTTATTCATTCATCTGGGTCAAGGTGCGGGTCTAATTAGAGCACGAGGTGAAGCGAAGCTAAGGAGATTTTACAAGGAAGACAGAGATGATAAAAGAATGGGGGTGGAGGGCAAGACAGGCCTTTGAAGAGAAAGGGTTGATTCAGGCATTTATTCAACACTTACATATACTGAGCGCTTTCCCTGGGTCCTGCTCCTGCTCATGTTTACCTCGTGCCCTGTGCTTAATAGGATCCTGTGAATCGAGGGCAGGACCAGGTGTACAGTCTCTCTTAGGATTAGGGGTTGACCTCTGAGAAGGTAGAGACTGGGCAGGGAGGAACATGAACACCTGCGTTCCAATGCTGACCTCCACCTCCATCTGGGAGGCCTGGGTTTTGGTGCTGAAAGGCCCCCTGGGAGACTCTGATGGGGAGACACAGTCGCCCTCCCTGACAGGAAATAGTCTAAATTTTAGAGGCTCGATTGGGAAACCCTGCACATTCTTTTGGTAAACATTGATGACTCTGCTATTCATAAATGAGACCCAAACTTTTTTTTTTATCTTTCACATTTTGCTATCACTTTACTTAATTTTATTGCTCAGAACTTCTGCCTCTTTCCTTCTGCCTAGCTTCCCCTTCTCAAGTAGGATTGCTGGATTTAGCAAATCAAAATACAGGACATCCAGTTAAGTTGTAATTTCAGATAAACCACAAATACATTTTTAGTGTAAGTTTGTCCCAAAGAATGCATGGGATAGGCTTACACTAAATAATTATTTGTGGTTTATCTGAAATTAAAATCTAACTTAGGTGGCTTGTATTTTATCTGATGACACTGCCCCCCAGCCTTCCACGCTTAAATCTCTTTGGATTTATATTTGGATTTTTATTACCTGTCAACATGTAGCCCATCTCAGGGCAAAGAATTTCTAGGTTTGTTATCTTCTGTGTGAAGCAGTGTCAGGAGTGGTCTTCGCCTTTCTTCACTAACTGTCTTCTTCCCTGATATTTCAGAAAAATGGTGTATTTCCGTGGAGTTTATTTTCCTTTAATTCTGTGGGGGTCCACATTCACATCTGGCTTTCCAAATAGGAAAGTGCTAGGCACATCAGATGTTTTCTCATGACCAACTCATATATTCCTCCCATTGGGCGGGGCGGGGGGTGGGGTCACCTTTCCTTGGGTCTTTGGTAGAGACTTCAGAATGGATAACATTTAATGGTACCATGAATCCAGATGTGAAGACCCAAGGGGATTAAATATCAGCAGGGAGAGAGTCGTCATTCTCTGAGGTTTTTCCAGGGTCCTTCCTGATAATGCCCATCACATTAGCCAAAAACCAAATGTTTCTTGAGCACATACAAGGTTGATGAGGGCTGTAAGGCAGTGAAGGTCCATTTAATAGAATCCTTGAAGTCTATATATTTTGCCTTTTCTGCTGTGTGTGTTGTGTGTATGTGTGTGTGTATTATGTGTGTGTGAGTCTGATAACAACCCAGTAAAACAACAGAGAGTGTGGAGAAGGGAATAGAGGTAAGAAAGATGATACTGTGGTCCTGATAGTGCTTTCAACACAAGAGACTCCACAATGGAGATGGTGACTGTGTTCGGAGTCTTAAATTATGATTCTTCTTCTCTCTCTTCTGCTTTCCAAGCCAAGCAAAATAGTTCTTTAATTTTTTAAAAAGATTTTATTTGGGGGGGGGTTCCTGGGTGACTCAGTTAGTTGAGAGCTGACTCTTGGTTTCAGCTCAAGCCATGACCTCAGGGTTGGGGGATTGAACCCATGTTGGGCTCTGCACTCATTGGGGAGTCTGCTTGACAGTCTCTCTCTCCCTTTGCCCCTCCCCACCTCCTGCTTATGTGCCCTCTCTTTCTCTCAGATACTTAAATAAATAGATACATATTAAGATTTTATTTTTAAGTAATTTCTACACCCAACATGGGCTTGAACTCACAAACCTGAGATCAAGAATAATGTGCTCTACTGATTGAGCCAACCAGGTGCACCTATAGTTCTCTAATTTAAAAATTAAACTGGGTGGTGCCTGGCTGGCTCAGTCAGTGGAGCATGTGACTTTTGATCTCGGGGTTGTGAGTTCGAGTCCCAGGCTGCGTGTAGAGATTACTTGAAAAAACGAAGTCTTAAAAAATAAAAATAAAACCCCAAATTTGAAACTGCTTATATTTTCATTTTTTTAAAAACTCAAGGTCTTGCTATTAAAATACCATTGACTATAAAAAGAAAACATGACATTATAAAATTGTCAAAACATGTAAATGCTTTATCAACTTTACATATTATTTTCTGAGTAACTTTTCCATGATCCCATGATGAAAAAGTAGTGCTGCTGGAACTGTAACTCATGTCTGCCTGGCTAAAAACCCAGGCCCTTCTGTTGTATCGTAGTAGAGATGTACTTGTTGGGTCTTGCAGAAGAGTGTCTGTTCAGAACCTCAGGAATAAATTTCCAATAAAATAGACATGGCTCAAAAAAAAAAAAAAAAAAAAAAGAATCTCAGGGGTAAAAATCAGATGGATTTCAGCACTTTAGTACTAAATTATTTCTCTATACTCAGAAAGCTTACACCGCCTACCTACACAATAATTGATTTTCATTATTGATTCTTCTGCACAAAATTTATAGGGCTTATGAATGAGTCAGCAATGAAAAGGCAATTATAATAATAGCTACTGTTTCCTGGATGCCATCTACCAGGTGCTGAGATGACATTTTAATTCGTTTCACTAATTTAATCCTCGCCATCATTCGGAGGTCAGTCTAGAATCATTTTATAGGCGAGGAAATGGAGATTCAGAGAGTAAGATCCTACAGCAGTAATTCTGGAGGCTGAGATTCAGAATGAAGAGCCTAGTTAGGTGCAATAGTGTTTCTCTGTATGCTAATCCTTTAAAAATTCCATCACCCCTACGGAGGGTAGGAACTCTATGCATCAGAAAAGGAGAGTACTTTCCTCCCATCCTCCTTCTCTAAGCTGTGGGTAAACAGTTCCCATCTTAATAAGATCCTTAGAAGAAGAGAATGAGAGAGAATAGCTCAGATGGAATCACAGTCCACCGAGTCGACTTAACCCTTTAGATGCCTACAATTAAACCCAGGCACTCACTTTCTGAAGGAGCCACAACTCGGACATCTTTCTGATGTACCCTATTGAACTGTCCCTTCCCTTGGAGTTTGTGTTGTGAGGATTGCAGAGGAAATCTGCTTCTTCATTTCTTCCCAGACCTCAGGAGGCTCATTTTCCATATTAAACAAAGCATCATACATTCCTGAGAATGCCTCTCCCACTGACTTGTTTTGACAACCAGGAGGGAAGATGGGAGGCCGGTAGAATGGGCTGCATGAGAACCCGAGAGGATCTAGGAGAGCCCTTTCCAAAACACTGGTTGATTATTTCCAGCTCCCTGTCAAGCTGGGCTTCTCAGAGAGCAGCGTTTATCAAAGGGGAGACACCCTGTTCTCTAATCACCTTCCCCCATGTCAGAGTGTGTTCCAAGCCTTTATCACCCCGATGGTAACCTGTTAATGTCCATGATTCTGGCCAAAGGTTTGTTTATGTGTTTCCCTGAATAGGTTGAGCATTTATCAGCCATTATTGGTATTTCATAACTCTTCCTCTTGGTGTTGTAATTAGAATTCTTTTGCGTTCTCGAATTTTGACATATGATTGTTTTTGTATGGGATACTTTGGTTTCAAAACCACACAGTTTTCCCCTTGTGTGTTTGTACAGGCATGCAAAAAGGAGCACAGGAGACAGGATTCTCCTAAGACTTTCAATCACAATGCTTTCTTTCCAGAAAGCTCCATTTGGCACTATTTTGGTAATGGATTTTATCATGAAGTTATGAGTTTCCCTGCCTTTATATCTCCGTGGCAGGAATTACTTCCCATTTTATACAGGCAAGGAGAGATTATTGCCTAAAATCTTAGTGATTTTGCTTCCTCCCAGAATAGCACTTTTATCTTTATGTAGCAAGAATATCTACACAGATTTATTTGGTAAAGATTCTATTCAAAGTTCTGGGTACTGATTAACACTGCTTGGCCCACTGAACAATGGGTGTAACCTGGGTTTGATAAACCAAATAAGACCTTTGTCTTGTTTTGTTGGCTGGCAAAATTACCTGTACCATAAAATCCTTCAGCCTCCAAGGAAAGGCCAGGATTCTTCTGTTATGACCTGGTTTTATTTCCTGTCCCTGATGGGCAGCTGAATCAAGGGAGGCACGTGCTGATAGGAAAGGCCTTGAGGACGTGTGTGTCCGCTTGTGCGTGTGTACGTGTCTATGACATACTTGTGCCCATGTTCACAAACATACCACTCACTGGGATCCTGCTTGTGGGGGATGGGATGGTGAAGCAGTCAGTTGAACATGGAAGGAACATTGTTTGTGTCCAGCTCTTGCTCCAAAGTTCCACATCCTTTTCCTCACCTGCACTTGTCTGGGTCACTTTGCTCAGGTGGATGAAACAAAGGACTAAGGAAATTCCAGCTCCAGTAGTTTCCTGAAAGAGTTCCTCTGGTATCCTCTTTGATGTCTGGAGGATAGCGAGTTTGAGTATGAGACTAGACTAGCACGAACCCAACCCCTCTTGGGAAAACTGTTTGGGTTTGTTCCAGAACAGGGTCAACAGTGTCACGCTTATTTCCTAAAAATAGACCAACTTGCTAAAAACTTTAAAAAAAATGGAATCCTACTATATCACAGTGTAGGTCTCACAGCTCTCAGAATCCTCCCTGTACCTTCAGGTGAATCCCCAAAGTGCCCCATTTCCTGACATGGAACTGGCCTTCAAGATGAGAGAAAGAAACATTAGGAAAGCCCCACTCTGGTGACTTTGATGTCTGTCCATGCCTATGTTTTAGAACGCATTATTTGGAGGAACTGAGGATGCTTAGCCTGGAGTGGGGGGGGGGGCGCGGTACTCTCAAAGGAGATCAGGCTTATAGCTTTAAAATACCCAAAGGGCTGCCATGGAGAAGAGGAAGTAGACTTATTTAAGGGTGGAAGGGTGGAAGTTTCCAGAAGGAGTATTTTGGTTCTCTATAAGAACAATTGTCTAACAGTTATCCAGCAATGAATGGAAAGCTTCCTTGAAGGTGCAGAGAAAGGGCCCAGTCTCAGGACCCTGATGCAGAGGACAGCAGGGATGTTGTACTGTGAATTCCAGAAGCACGCGAGCTTCAACTGATGACCTCCAACGTTCCTGCCAGCTCTAAGATTATATGATTCTATATCTGTAATTTTCCATTTCCCTATTAAGAAGAAATTTTCCACATTTAAATTTGTTTTAGTATTTGATAAAGGTTGTAGGATGATTTTGGCTCTCTTTCCTCTAACATGCGGCTTACCCCTTTGCCCCATGGCTTAACACATCACATCACAAAACAACATCACAACACAAAAACATCAGTGCTCTTTGTTGGACAGAGGAGATGGGAGTTTACTGCTGGGTAGGAAGGTGCTGGTTACATGGGGCCTAAAGTGGAGAAGTTGGGAACTCTGTATCTTGCCTCCTACGCAGTCTCTGAAATTCTTCCACCCAAAGGAGATCTTACCTCAGTCTTGGGTGGTGGACACAGCAGAAGCGGTCTAGAGTCTGACTGCTCCTTACACCTACTACCTCGGCAGTTTCTGTAGCATTCTTCTAACCCCCCCACCCCCAACCCCCAACAATTACACATCCTTCTCATGGACCCTGTACAATATCCTCAGGAATCCTTAGAAACTCTTAGCTAACTTGAGGACAGAGCGAACTTTCCTTGAAAACTAACTTTCTTTTAAGTGCTCCCTCCATTGAGCTATTGTAAAGAATAAAAACCTTCTATTTAGAAAAAAAAATAAAGAGAAACACTAGCCTAAACACCCATTAAATACTAGATTATAACTTTGACTTTAACTTTTAAGTAGAATGTTCTTTTGTTTAAACAACATTAAATCTTGCCTTGAAGCAAAGATTGACTGGTTGATTTTTTCCCCTTACAGTTACTTTAAGAACACCCTTTCTCTCTTGGGTTAAGGATATGTTGCAAGGAGCGTTCTAGGAGTTGAAAGTAAAATCCGATAATTTGAAAATGAATAAACACATACTAACTGATTTTATATCAGTGTTCACTTCAATTAGTAGAGTGTGTCAAGGACCTGAGATACGAAGACCTCACCCGGGATGGAATCCCTGGGGGACCCACTGCTCGGCAATTCCAGCAATCAGCAAGGAGAGGTAAGCATTAGCTCTCAGATCCCGTTAGCTAAATTTCAGACTAAAGGCAATGAACAAAGGTGTTCAAAGCTGTTTAAAGGGGTTCAATTAGTCACCAGAGCGATATGAATCTAAGAGACCCTGAGATACCATTACACATCTATCAGAATGGCTAAAACTTAAAGAGAATGAGATATTCAAGTGCTGGGGAGGACCTAGAGCAACTTGCAAACTCTCATGCACTGCTGGTGGGAGTGCAAGTTGGTACAACCCTTTGGGAAACTCTTTGGCAACATCTGGTAAAGCTAGAATGCCCAGGATACAGCAATCCCACTTCTGGGTATACACCTAAGAGAAAGGAGTTCATATGTTTTCCAAAAGAAATGTGTACAAGACTGCTCTTGCAGTTGTATTCATAGCACCCCCAAATGGAACCCAGTAAAGGACAAATATCCACCAATAGGAGAATGGATAAAGACATTGCCATGGAGTCCTACACTGAAATAAAAAAGAAAAAACTGAAATGACTGACACCACAACATCTTTTGAATGAAAGAAACCAGACCCCAAAGAGTATTTCATTTAAAGAAAGTTCAAGAGCAGGAAAATGAATCTATGATGATGTAGAACTATGCTGACTGTGGTAGGAGGTGGTAAAGGGGAGGTGGGATGAAGGAGATGATCTCAATTTGGGTGGTGATTTCATAGGTGTATGCACTTGCAAAAATCTATCAGGCTGATAATTTAAGAATAGTGCAGCTCAAACCACAGTGAGATACCACTTCATTCACTACCACCAGGAGAACAAAAAAGACAGTAACAAGTGTTTTGTCAACTGATGAATGGATAAACGAAATGTGGTATATCTACACAGTGAAATAGTCTCCAGCAATAAAGAGGAATGAAGTACTGAGACCTGCTCCAACACGGATGAATCCTGGAAACATGTGATGTGAAAGAGGATGGTCATGAAGGGCCATGTGTTGAATGATTCCATTCACATGAGATGTCTGAACTGGTAGACAGGAAGTAGATTAATGGTTGCCAGGGGCTGGGATAGGATGCAAGGAGGAGGACTGCTAATGGGTCCAGGGTTTCTTTCTGGGGGGATGAAAATGTTCTTAAATAGTGGTGATGGTTGCACAATTCTGTGAATAGGGTAGACACCAGTGAACGGAACACATGAGAAGGATGGCTAGTCAATTGGGCGTCTGAGTCTTGGTTTCACCTCTGGTCATGATCTAGAGGTTGTGAGATCGAAACTGTGTCAGGCTGTCAGGCTCTGTGCTCAGTGGGGAGCCTTCTGGAGGTTCTCTTTCTCACCCTCTCCCTCTGCCCCTCCCCCCATGCAGTCACTCTCTCTCATTCTCAAATGAATAAATAAATCTTTTAAGAAAAGGGTGAATTTTATGGTATGTGAATTACACTTCAATAAAGCTGGGTTTTTTTTTTTAAAGTTTAGTGTGCTTTGTGTGTATTTACACTTGAGAGAGAGGGAAAAGATGAATTCTTCAGCTGAAAACAATAGGGAAAGAAATGTGAGTAAGGAAAGAGAGAAGAGAACTGATTTGCTTGAACATCTCCCCAAAGTGCCAAGTACTTTACACATGGCTTTTCATTAGTTGTCACGTGAGTCCTATTACACAGGCATTTCCACATGAAAGGTGAGGAAACTGTCTTCTTTGGTAACTGGCTAAGGTTTCCAAAGCCAGGAGCTGGGGTCCACCACCGGCTGTTTCTCTTCCCCTCCTCTGCCCCACAGGTGCCTTCTTCCAACAGCTGGCTAGCGTTGGCCTGGGAGCTGATTTTGTCTGGAATACTCATGTGGCCGAAGAGAACCCGGAGACTAGGCACAAGATGTGGCTTGTACGAGATGCCGTGGGCAGCCTGTGGCAGGGCTGAGTTAAACCCTGAGGTAACTGTGTAGGATTCTTTTGTTAATAGTCAATAAAATTAATAGCACTATACTAAGCCCCTAATTAAATAGCTCTGTTTGGTCTAGTCATCTCAGAGAGCAATCAGGAAGGGCTCCGTGCAGTGAAGATGTGTCCGTCTGCAGCCTAGAACCCCCTCCTGGGATTCTCACTCAGAGCATTTCTTGCACAGGGAATCAGAGTGTTTGCTTCTACCTTGTTTGTGGCAAGTTAGTGGTCCATCACCAAGGGAATAGATAAGTTAACTGTGGTGGGCAAATAGTATGGACTAGTCCCAGCTCTTAGAAGCAGGGAACTACAGGCACATTCCATGATATGACCATTTTCTTACAGCTGGAAGAAAAAAAAGCAGGCAACCAAATGCTCTTTAGCATATACTGTTCATAAATTAAAAACACAACTCCTCACAAAATAACACCATATATTTCATGAGGATATATACATAACAAAGACCCTCTAGAAACTTGGGTAGTGACCTTTGGGGTGAGGCAATGCAGTGGGCATGGTGTTGCCTTGAGTAGAATAGCACGATTAACTCAATTCTTTATCCCCTGAGGCCTAGGAATTCCTTTTTTTTTTTTTTAGCAGCATCAGATGTTTTATGGAGACAAAAATTTGTCTCCTTTATTTAACTGACAGAGGCCTGAGTTCACCTGGAGGAGCTGAAATCAAATCTACAAACAACACCTTTCAAAGTAAGGAGAAATTCCAATGAAAGAGTGGACCCTGGCTGGGTAGTGTTCTTCGGCCAGTGCTGCTGGCCTTTCAGGGACAGCTCATGGTGGGGGGGGGGGCTTTCCTCCTTTCCACTCTGACATTCATGACACGGACCTTCTTTTTTTTTTCACTTTTTATTTATTTATTTATTTTTATTTGACAAAGAGATCACAAGGAGGCAGAGAGGCAGGCAGAGAGAAGTGGGGGGGGGGCGGGAAGCAGGCTCCCCGCTGAGCAGGGAGCCCGATGTGGGCTTCGATCCCAAGACCCTGAGATCATGACCTGAGCCGAAGGCAGAGGCTTTAACCCACTGAGCCACCCAGGTGCCCTGGTGTCTTTATAGGAAAAGGAAATTTGGACACACAGACCCGGGGGTGGGGGACAGGTGCACAGAAAAGGGCTTGTGAGGGCACAGAGAGAAGATGGCCATTTGCAAGCCAAAGAGACAGTGTTCAGAAGAGATAAAACCTACCACACCTTGACCTTGGACTTCTAGTCCCCGAAGTGTGAAACAATAAATTTCCATTGTTTAAGCCACTCACATCATTGTCAGCTGCCAATAATTTCTTTAGAAATGCCACAGGCTTAAGTAAACATGTAAATATGTTTAATTCTGTGAGATTTTATGGCAGCCCTAGCCAACGAATACAGTAGGAATTGACAGAGCTGAGATGTAACCTCAAGAGGTTAAAAACAAGTCTCGGTCCTTCCCCCCGCCCCCCATTAGTTAAGTTGTCCTGTAGATCTTATCTTAATGAGCAAAACTCTGGGGAAATTTTCCTAATAAAGACATCCCTGAAGATGTGTCTACTTGGAGCCCAGAACCCCCTCCTGGGATTCTCACTGAACCTGGGTGGCTCAGTTGGTTTAGGATCTGACTCTCGATCTCAGCACAGGTCTTGATCTCAGGGTTGTGAGTTCAAGCCCCATGTTGGGCTCAATGGTGGGTATGGAGCCTACTTTAAAAACAAAACAAAACAAAACAAAATAAAACCCCATCTCTTGGGGGGTTGGAAGGGCTGACTAAGGTGGATCTCTGGAAAGAACAAGGGGAATTCAATGAACTCACCCAGACTTAGCACGCTACAGTTAGGGAAGCCTTGAGCAGCTGGCCGACTGACAGGGCACCTGGCAATTATGGGGCTCCAGGTGAGGGGGAGTCACCATACTTGGGGAGAGACATTCAGCTGGCAAGGCCTCTCAACTCCCAATAATTCCTTTACAAGTGCCATGGACTTGAGTAAATATGTACTTCTCATGAGTGATTTTAAAGACTGCTCACTCAAACAGCCCATTATAGGTTTTTAAAAAGCTTAAGTTCCTTCTGATAGCAGACCAGAGATTATTGTTCCTGTATCAAAGGACCAACGAAGGTTAACAAAGTTCAGGAATGGTGGGGCTGAGTCTGGGTCAATCCACAGGGCTGGGGAGGTACGCCAGTACCTAGGAAAATGTCCCAGCAGGGAGTGGAGAATAAAGGTTACTTTCTGTACTCTTGAGTTTTGGTGATGTTGAGGCAAAGCAGCACCAGTTGTTCTTGATAGAATTCATAGTGTCCATGTTCTCGCTGTGTCAGTGTCATTGGTCTTCTAGGAGCCAAGGAGTTTTACTGGTAAAGGAGAATAGACACTGTACGTGTGAGTGTGTTTGGGGGGTTAACTTGTAGCAGTGATTTGGGGTGTAGGGATATGGTGGGAAGGTAGGGGTAAAAACAGGTAGAAACAAGGGGAGGAGGGACAGTTCAAGTTCCATTGGCTCCCCAGAAAGGTTTGAGAACCTCCTAAAACTTGGGCTTTTTTTCAACTAGCAGCAGGCAACCTTGGGGCCTGCCTTAGAACCTCGTTAATGCTCATAGGCAACACCGTTCCCACGCTATTATGCTATTGGTCCATGGCAGACCAAGCCAAGTCCTATAGGATTTAAGGTAGCCCAAGCCCGTCTGGGCCACATGTACTTATTTGCTTGGCTGGTCCAGTTGAAATACCTGTTGAAGAAGGTGTCTCAATTTATTTTGGCTCAAGGTGGTTGCCTACTTCCCATACCCATATTCACGGCACTGTGGCTGGAACCCAGATGGATAGTCCTGGGGTTTTATATTCTACATCTACCACTTATATGGTGTGAGACCTTGGCAAACTACATAATACGCCTCAGTTAGCCCAACCATAAAATGGGAGAATCATTTTGACTCCATAGGGCTGCTAAGAGGAATAAGCGAAATAAAAATGCTCCTGGCGCAGGGTGCACATTTAAAAAAAATATTAATTTTCTTCCTTTCACTCCAAGGAAGTTTGTGTCATTCATTCATTCATTCATTCATTCATTCAACAAAAGCTTATTCATTTATTTATTAAAAATCAATAATAATAAATAATAAGTAGTAAATAATAAGTAGGCTCCACACCCAACATAAGGCTCCAACTGACATCCCCGAAATCAAGAGTCACAAGTTCTACCAACTGAGCCAGCCAGCACCCCCTTTCAACAAAGTTTTATCGAGTGCCAACTAGAAGCTAGCAAATGACACCCCCTGCACTTTGGCAATATGGTGGCCCAGATATCCCAGCCCTTATGAAACGTTTAGTCTAGTGGGTAAAAAGCAAAGTGGATCAGGTGTCCGGGAAATTGTGGCATCATGTTTTCTCAGCCTTGTTCTCTGATGTCTTGTCACTTGGCCATGGGGCTAGACATGAACATGATGCTCAAGGGGAATTCTGTGAACCAACTTTGAGAACAAGACGGTGGTGACTCACAACAGGTTAGTTTCCATCAGCAGCAAACGAAGGGCTGGGGACGAGGTCAGGGAGCCCAGCAGCTGTCACAACAATCACCACCATCTCCTACTTATGTGGGACTCTTCTCCCGTGCAAGCTAAGTGCTTTCCCAGCATTACTCAGTGAATTCTCACAGCCTCCTCGGATGGCAGGAGGGGTGGAGATTATTAGAGATGAAACATGCACGGCAGAAAGATAAGTGCTGTGCCTGAAGTCATACAGCCGGCAGAGGCACCTGATCCAGAACTGGGTTGCCCAACTTGGAGCCCATTGGTTCACACTCTGACCATCAGGGCCGTGAGGTCAGGACGCTGTGTGCGGCTGTGGTAGGCAGGGCTGATGGTGGTAGGCGGGGCTGATGGTGGTAGGCGGGGCTGATGGTGGTAGGACAGCCTTCCGGCTTGTTAGTACTGTCTTCAAATAAGGATTCTAATTCTGCGATGTATTCTGTTCAGGTGGCCTTGAGCGTTCCATTTGTGGATATCCCAGTGTCCGTCTCTTCCTTATCCCCTGATACTGTCCTTAGGATGTTAATGCAATGGGACCCTAGAGGCAACCTAGCCCAATCCCTTTGTGTTACATATGAGTAAACTGAGGCCCAGAGAGATGAAATGACTTGCCCACCGTTGCACAGATAGGAAGTGGCTGAGCTAGGTCGGGAACTCAGCTCCCAGCCACCACCAGCTGCCCTCCCCGCTCCACTACTGGGAAGGCTCCCAACAGTGGCCTGCTTTTACAATCCCAACCTTCCCTGTTCTCATCCCATCCCACCTTGGAGTTTCTCCCAGCAGAGTGCCTCTTTCTCTTGGAGCCCTGTCTGCCTCGAGAGCTGTCGTGGGTACTAGCCGCAGCATGGATGTCTGGAACTCGCCGCGAATCCTGGAGCGTCCAAGGAGGGGACAAGCTGCTGCCATACTACCTCTTGTCTGCAGCACCAGCTCTTCTGAATCACCTTTCTCGCTTGAGTGCCGAGTGCGCTCAGCACATGAGGGAATATTTTCCAATGACAGTAACTTCTACGCCAGAGATAACATCTGTGTTAGTAAACTCTTTTACCTACCAAGCTTGCCGCTTTCTTCCACCACACGGTCACATACCTCGGGGGCCTCCCGTGCTTGGGTCAGAGGCCGCCATCTTGGACGAAGCTGTCTGAGGCCTCTGTCTGCTGACTATCCCGCCTCTCCCCTCGTTTGCCTTCTGGAGCCTCAAGGGCCAGCTAGACAAATTGCACTCTGCCTTTCCCTATGGGGTCCCCACCCTTGAAAACTTCTGGTACAAATGTGGGTAGATGGCTGTAGGTGGGAATGATCTACTTTTTATGCTTGTATTTTGACGTCAACTTAGATTTATTATTTATTTATTTATTTATTTATTTATTTATTTATTTATTTATTTATTTATTTTGGTTTTTCGATCTCTCTCTCTCTCAGGGTTCTGGGAGCAGGGAGGCTTAAACTTTGTAGATCCCCACGGCCTTGTTCCTAGGTACATTCACACGGACCTCACAGACACAGCTGCCACTGGGATGGTACCCCTGAGGACCGCTGCAAATGGACCTCCCTGCCTCCCCATTTCCCCCTAAACAGGTAGCCTGATCCCTGCCATCTCACAGGAGCTTGCTGTGGAGGCCCCATGGCTTTGGTTCACAGGAAGGCAGGAAGGGAGAGAGGGAAGGTCCAGGTGCAGTGAGGGTGGGAGATCGCGGATTCGGTTATGAAATGAGCCCCCCATGGCCCAAAGGTGATGCTGTCTAGTGACGAATCTCTAGGATTCTACAAGCCCTGATGCAAGGCCTTCCCATGGAGCTGTGATAGAGCCGATGGGTGATGGGAAGGTATCAGCACTGGGGGCATCAGAGAGTGGATGCTCTCAGCACGTCCTTCTTGGTCCTGAGAAATCTGCTTTGGGACCCTGCCGCATGGACTACCTGCCCCCGTGGGGGTTTTCTAGCGCCTCTCTTCCTGATGCTGCAAGCATTCTGCATCTATCTCATCCATCTGCACGCTCTGAGAAGTGGTATTATTACCGCCATCATGCAGATAGGGAAACTGGGGCACAGAGCAGGTGTGGTGCGTGAGTGGAGTGAGGCTGAGAACACAGGTCTGACCCCAGTGTGCAGGTCATACTGTATCCTGTTCTGTCCACATTCACACCTAAACCCAAGTGGCAGGAAAAAATGGCTTCGGAAGGAAAATAGTTTTAGTCATTTATCTGATGGTAAACAAAATATATGTTGACTGTAAAAAAATTCTGATGGTCACCAAATTTGGGATGTAGATTCCTCAGATGGGCCAGAAGGGGGAAGGGTGAGTGGTGTCAGGATTGTCTCGGGCTTCAGTTGTAATAGTAAGGCTTTCTGGTCTGGGTTTTTTGTTTTTTGTTCTGTTGTTGTTGTTGTTGGTGGTGGTGGTGAGTGCGTGGGCATTAATAGTTTTCTTGATTTCCTCACTGTATATCTTAAATATTGCACACTAAACTCGAATCACTCAGACAACCTCCAGAGCATAAGATTGTTGTTGAAAATGAAGGAATTTAAATTATTACATCTGAGGACTGAAAGGATTGCTTAAGGAACCAGAAAGGGGTGTACTTCCAGTGAGAACTGAGGAAAGTTCTTGGGCAGAGAAACAATCATGGAATTCATTATTATGAAGTCAAAAATTATATCAGGCATTCCATAGATAGTTAATGGGGGTCTATACGTGTTAAGCACTGGGTTAGGCCCGAAAAAATAAACACCTTCCTGTTCTGGAGTTTTCATTCTAATGAGAAACAAAGGTAAACATAGGTCAGTAGTCAGCAAAATCATTGTACAAACTGGGCTGACGACGATAAGAAGGGGTTTAAGAAAAGCTAACGTTGCAGGGGAGAGGGCCCCTTGGAAGGGAGGAGCCCCCAGTGGACTCATGTCTTGGTCCCAAAAGCTTCCTCTGTCATCTCCCACTGCAGATTTGGGGAGAAGCACAGCAAACTCGGGGAATGAGGCGAGGGACAGACCCAGTATGAGGCACCCCAAGGAGGCCTAGAAGCCCCAAATGCGACCAGTCTGGGGCTGTTCCACCCTGGGTGTGCCCAGAGCCTGTGCATTATACTCTAATGAGGGGTTGGGCCAATGGTGGTGTGTTTCTTTCTTTTTTTTTAATGAGGTGCTGCTTTGCATAGATAAATACTATGATTGTGATGTGGGAACCAAATGGCAGATCATTATGCAAAAAGCACTGGCAGAGGTGAGATTATGAAACCAGTTCTGCTTGAGGCCTGCTGCCTGAGCGTGGGAACTCGGAGGTGTCTGACTGTCTGCGCCTCCACCCGGGCCAACTGGCTGGAGGCTGCCCTCTCCAACTCATCTCATGACAGCTGGGCCTGGACAGGAAACACTCCTCTTTACTGTGTACCCCAGATTCAAAATCCCAGGAGAGGGAAAGTGAAAAGGGAAGGCAGGTGGTTCCCCCACTGTCGTCCCTGCTCTTGAAGTTGGTGGGACCAAAGCTCTGCTTTTAACTGATCCCTGATTGTGGTAAAACAAGAGAGGGGGCTTTGGGTGTCCCGCACGAGGCTCCAAGAAATCCTAGGCCTGGGAAGAGGCAGAGACCAGGGAAAGGAGGAAGGACCTTGGTTCTGAGTGTACAAGCTGGCTTCTCAGTGGGGGGGGCTGGGTCTCAGAAGAGGAGGTGAAGACCTCCAGGGAGATGCTGCTTGGGCAATCAGAGAGGAAAACTCCAGGAGCCTGGAGAGAGGCAGAGAAGACAGCCAAGGAGGGAGACCCAGGGCTCCAGCATCCTGGCTGTGGATGCTCCGGTGATGCCTCATGAAAGGGGGACTCAGGGGCTGCTGGAGTGGTCAACCAGCACTGCACACAGTTTGTGCTTTGGTGCGCCCATCCATCTGCCTTTTGTCAGGCTCAGAAAACCTGCTGAGGGTGAGCATGGTTGACAGTTTCCAAGAGGTCAGATCCAGGAGATACATAAAGCCAAGGTCAGCACTGCCAGGGAGGAAGACACAGCTGCCTGCATCCCAGGTGTTTACTGCCGTGAAGGCTGCAGTGAGAGCGCCCCCTACAGAGCACATCGAGGAGAGGCAGCCTGGGGAACAGGGAGCCGGGGATTTATCAGGCAGGGCAAAAGCCTTCAGGTCTTTTACTCAATCAACAAGTATTTGTTGGGCAACTCATGTTTTCATGCAAGTGAAATCAGAACAACCTCCTTATGTTACACATCTGGAGAGCAACCAGAGTTTTCCTCCTGGTTGTCATTGGTTCCTCAGTACGCTGTTACAACATCAGCTCTAAAGAGGAAGTGAGACTTGGCTAATGGTCTTCATTACATCCAGATCTCCCTTCCTAATTCTACCGGCAGGGCAGCAGGAGAGAGGGCAGCATGGGCATTGGGGGAGGTGGTTCCACCTTTCCCTAGGTCTTGGGACTCAGTGCGACGCCTCTGGATATTCCCTAGACATGTTGGGTGATGTGGCAAGGAGTGTTAATGATGCAATTCAATTATGCCAGGCTGTTAATGAGCTAAGTGCTGTATCTTTATTATGCATCAAATACTGGAAGACATTAAATACTTACAGTATCAATACAGAAGATCAGATTCTGTAAGAAGCTCAGAATCCCTACTTGTCCAACTTCTTCAATGACCTGATCTTAAATTGATCTGTAAAACTAACTGTGACTCTTATTCCTAGGGCTCCAAGAGCCACTCCAAGACCACTCTCTTGGAGAGTGAATTAATGGATGATTACAATATTCATGTTTCATGTCATCTCGGGAATGGTCTGTTCTCACTGTCGATGCCTACCACACCACTGATTCCAATCCTGGGAATGAGTTCTCAGGACATTACTCAACAGAAGCAAAAAACTTCATGTTCCAAGATGCTTGCTGCTGTTAAAAATGGGAAACAACTTAGCTCTGAGGAGATATGAAATGTTAGAAAGCTAGTTGAGAGGATGATAGCCAATCTGTACATGGGGCATTATACAACCACTAGAATGGTAATAATAATGCCTTTGCAAAATGATGGAAAATATTTCTTATTTGGCAGCGAATAGAAAAGGTAGAATATAAACAAGTATCGATATTTTAACAATCTGTACGGTATGCATTAATTAAGGGTTGTTTGCAAAAGAGATAATTGTATTAGAATGGTGGAATGCTGGGAATTTTATTATTTTACAGAATTAGTGTTAAAGTTGAATATATTAAAAGCACTCTAAAAGAAGAAAAAAATGCTACTTTAAAATATCATTAGAAACCCTTCATTATTAGCCATTTTCCCTATGATCCTAAAATTGATTCTCAAAGTGAGGTGTGGGGTGACCTTGACATTATTTCCAATATGCTCATTTGACCCTGTCTCACCTGGGACCAGAACCCGTGCAACAGTAATCCAAGAATCAGAAGTTCAGCCAGGTTGTGAAATGATTCTAATGCACATTCATATTTGAGAACCACTATTCTAGAAGTTCTCAAAATCTAACTGTAAGCCAAGTGACAAGAGGGAGAAATTGATTTTATCTCCTGAGAAACAGACTGACTCTCTGAAAACTAATATGCTCAGAAATCAGTTCTTCAATCTTTGAATTTACCAAAGTTTTCAATTTAGCAAACTTATCTCAAACTCATTTTAAACAGTAATCTTCCAAAGTATATTCAACGAATATATTCTCTATGAACATCTGATTGCATTCTGTCTGAATATGTTGGTAACTATGCATTAAGAATATATTCTTATTCAATTCAATATATTCCTCATGAATATATTTCTTGCAAAAATATTTTCATTAAATAACATACTTAAAAGAAAATGTATTCAAAGGATATATTTATATGAAAATAAAATCATTCTATGTCTCTGAGCTTTTGACAAATGGAATATTCCTTAAATTGCTGTTAAGAAAAAAATATTCATTGAGAATATTCAAGAAGTTTTTGTGAAATTAGTGAACTTAGTGAATTCAGAGTTGTCATTCAGCAAATTGATCCTTTGAGGAATTCAACTTTTATTGAATTGACCTAGAGTCCTCCGAAAAGCCCAAGGGACTCTGGTCTATGCTGAGGTTCAGGAGCAGGTGGAAGGTCCAGGAGGCTGAGTTTGGGCCAGCAGGCTGAGTAAGGGTCTGGGTGTGGGAAGTGTCTCCTAAGAGGTCCTAATACTCACCCTGAGAGTCCTGAGGAGGTCAATGGTAGCTCTTCCTCTTTCCACATCCAGTGGGGGATAGAGCCTGTCAACTGTTTCATCACAGGGAGAAAGCAGCCTTTACCGTTGTTAGAGATGTTAAGACCCATTCTATGAAGTTTCAAAAAGGAAGGTAATGGTTTGCAAAGGAATTGGAGAAGTGGGGACAGACTGCACTCTTAGAGGGAGCCACTGTATGTCTTATACCCCTCACCTAAAGGGGGACTTCTCCCCCTGGGTGACCTTCCTCTGTGACTCTGCCATAGGTTTGTTGCTTACGCAAATTTGCACATGACCACCATTTTGGGCTTCACCCTGACAGCTTAGCGGCTATTGAAAGAGCCCTTAGAAGGAGATGTTGATGCCAATGGCCACAGAGAGTCTTAGATAATCTCTGACAACGTCAGCTCACATCTATTGAGTGCTTTCATGTGAGAGTCAGTGACTTCCCAACTTCCATGCACGGTCTCACTTAATCCTCACTACATTGAGACCTAGAGATGCTAACTTATTGCTTGAGGCCTCACAGCCACTGTGCAGTTGACCTGAACTTTGACACCAGGTAGGTCAGCTCCAGAGCTTCTGCCTCCTTTGATTAGGGAGAAACACTCAGTTTTATTACCTGAAACCCATCTCCAGCCAGTGTAGTCTTGAGGACAAATATTTAAAGAGAAAATGAGGAAGTGAAGGAAGAGGTATTCTCAAAGGTGGCCTGCCATGAGCTTATTACAGATTTTCAGACTGAGCCCAATGGACTCTGGGTCTTGGGAGCAACAGCAGATGAAAGCTGGTGATTCTCTATTTGATAAAAAAGGAATCAATCAGCAATGTAGGTCCTGAGGGACTCCTCTGAGTGTCATATCCCAAGGGAGATGCAAAACACCTGACAAGGGCTTATGTTTGTTTTTTGGGGTTGCTTGAGAAAATATAGACTGCCCAGTGAAATTTAGATTTCAGATAAACAACAAATAAAATTTTAGTATAAGTATGTTCCAAATATTACAGGGGATATACTTATACTGGTGAATTTTGTTGTTTATTTAAAATTCAAACTTCACTGGGAGTTTTGTATTTCTGTTTGCTAAATCTGGCAACCCAGTTTCTTGGGGGCGATAGCTCACAACTCAGGCAGTGTGTTATTAAAGACAGAGTGAGAAATACAGATAATGGGGCCTTTGGAGAAGGGAGAGTTCTGGATGTAAATCCAAGGAGGTAATGTGATCTTCTGGGTAATAGACTCAGTGGAAGGAGCTTTGTGATGGGAAGGCTTTTTGGCAGAGCTGATTTCTAAGGATAGGAGGGAAAGATCCAGAGGGGTAAAGAGGGGGGAAGCCTCCAATGCAAAGTGGGGACAGGACAAGGAAATGTCTAAAGGAGCTTCATGCTGGGGAGGACCAGAAGTGAATGATGGGTTTGTGGAGGGTCTTGAGTATCCTGCTGGGGATTTTGGACAATGTTTTTTGGACAAGGATGGGTGGCCAATTGAAGTAGTATTTTAGGTTAGGAAGGTTAATCTGGTGATGGCCCAGAAGATTGGTGAGAATGGTGAATGGGGCTGGGAGCTGAGCATGAGGGGTGAGGGTCTGTGGGAAAGGGTGACCAGAAGGATATTCTAAGGCAATGGCCTCATCTTTCAGGAACAATATCCAGGTGCCCATCAGGAGGATAGGTTGCCCAATGTGACTGTCTTCTATCAAGTGGGAGATCTGGCCCTGCTGGATACAGAGGAGGAGAAGGCAGCCATGGTTGCAGAATCTCACAGGGAAGATATTCACGTCCCAGGCACCCTCAGAAGTCTCTCACCACAGAAGATGGAGGAAGGGAGAGTGAATGTTTTATCTTGTTCTATTCCACCCATCTTCTCTCTGCAACACACACACACACCCACACCCACACCCACACCCACTGTTGCTTATTCGGTTTATGTAGGTTTCCACAGAAAGCAAACTCCTATTCTAACCTCAGATAATACTTATTCGGGATGCAATTTCAGCCTTGCATTCTATTGTTTTGCTTCCCTTGGAGCCAGTCTTCTAAAGATCCATTCCATTGCCAAAGCTGACCCTTCTGTGAGTCCTCCTGCAGCTAAGACAATCCCTATTGCTTGTAAAAGTTTTGAGATCCTCTAAGGAAAAGTACTTCGGCAGCACATGGGATTACTGCTACACGACCAGCTCATCCCTTGCTCTCCGGCCCTGGCACCACGCCAATCCTGAAAAGCCCACTCAGCTGTTCTAGGTTTTCCCAGAAGAGCTACCTGGGCAAGAAAGGAGAGGCCCAGACATGTTGGGGATGGCAACTGTTCCAGCCCTTTCCTGGGACTGGGTGGGACAGGACAGATCCACGGGGGCAGGGCAGGAGGGTGGAGGCTCCTCCAGCAGGGGCAGGGCCCTGGGTACCCTGGCTCCATCTGATCTTCTCCCTACCCTGGGGTGATTGAGGGCTGGGCTTACAGCAAGGGTAACTTTCCAGGATGGCCTGGAGGACAGGTGTGGCCCCAGTGACGAGGGAGAACATCAACCCCCCCAGCATGTGATCCGTAGTCCGTGAACGCAAGGTGTTCAAACCCTAACTCAAACACAGCATTTCCTGCCTGCCGCCCGCAGGCCTTAGGCTGGGTGACTGCTACCTCTTCCTCCCACTGGGCAGAGCGGGCATGTGTCTGTTTTGGTGTCTTCCCTGTGGAACTGACCAAGGCCAAGGTGTGCTTGGGCTTACGTCTCTTGCAGGAACATGGCTAGCTTGCTCCCTCCAGGACAGCTTGACCTTGGCATCAAGGTAACCCGAACTTCAGGGGTGAGGATGGGAGGTGGAGGAAGGCAGTGTGCAAACTGCCCATTCATCCTCACCGTACCTTCCACTTTCCCATGGGAAAGACTCACGGGCTCACCTTAGCCTCACACCCCATTGCCCGAGAGCTAAATCCTGCTCCCCATTAGGGGTCTTAGCCCAGCCCCACAGACCTGCAGCCTTTCCTGCTCTTCCGGCAGCCCTGGCCTGTGCATGGACTGTGTACCCTTTTCCTGAGCGTCCTTCCTCCATCAACTTCTCTGCCTGGAGAACTCCTTGGGGGACAAAACTTGCCCCAAAGTCATCTCTCCCATGAAGCCTGCTAGTTTCCTCCTTCGAGGCTTCTTCTTAGGGCTCTCTTGTATCCCTTTGCTGGAGAGAGCACTTACAAAACCTCTTGCTCTGGAAGCTTTGTGTCCCTAGCTTCTGGCCCTGGGCAAGTCTCCACGATTGCTCCCTGACCCAGGCTGGGTCCCCTGAATGTTTGGGGTCTAGCCTGGCTGGCTGGACTTGGAGGTTCTCTGGGAGACAATGCCTACAACCGGGGCTTTGACTTCCCTTTCCACTTCCAGTGGCCTCCCCAGAGGTGGGCTGCTGACCAAGCAGGAAGTCCCCGGGGCAGAGCCCATGCATGCCACCTGTGGCTTGTCTCAGCCTCACACCCGCCTTCTCTGGCTCATCGCTGAGGCACTGGGTTCCTCCTGTATCCCCCAGACTCCTCCACTGACCGCTCCTGGGCTTCTTGCTGAGTCAGCCCCGCGCTAATTGGCACCAGCTGGCCAGGCTGCCTGCACAAGGGGCCGAGGCTGGGTGGCTCGTGTGCTGGAGAATTGGCGCTGCTTCCCCCAGAGGATGATGGGGGACCCATCCCAGCCAGGCGCGGGGGTGGAGTGAGCTGGGGAGACAGACCCAGGAGAATGTAGGGAGATGGGGAGTCGGCCTGGGGGAGACCAAGGGCCGCCTTCTAGGGTCCACAGCCTTTTCTTTACGGCAGTGGTTCTCAACGAGACAGGGTGATTCTCTCTTCCCACTCTCACCTGCCTGGGGCGTTTGGCAAAGTCTGGGGGTGTTTTTGGTTGTCACAACTGGCAGGGGGAGGGGAGAGCTGCTGGCGTTCAGTGTGTAGAGGTTGGAGATGCTGCTAAACGTTCCGCAATGCCCAGGACAGCCCCTGCGACAAAGTATTATTTGGCCCACAGTGTCCACAGTGCCAAAGTTGAAAAACCCTGCTTTAGAGAAAAGAGGCTGGGGCAGGCTGGGATGGGGCCTGACGTTTGAGAGGTGGGCTGGAGCAGGTTTTCATTTGTCTGGGGGATGACTTGTTCTTAGGGCACACGTGCAGCCTAACCTGTCCCTTGGGTCCCCACAGGGAGCCACCAGCATCTCCTTGCACTTGCCCTGGTCCTCACTGCCCTCCCTGCTTCCCCACCTCCACAATTGGGGGGGGTGCATTTCTGCAGCCAGCAGGCATTAGATGGGATAGATGGGAGAAAACCTCTTACCTTCTTTTATTTTGCTCCATATCAGCCCATAGTTTAAGAAGGGCAAGGAAGCAAGGGCTTTCTTCCCATTTTTCCAAAAACATTATATATGAAGGAACATTTTTTTCCCCTTTCATCACCTATATGATAGATAATATTATTTACCACCAAGCACTGGTGGCTTATTTTGGTTTTTTTCCTTATTTATTTACTTGTTTGTTTGTTTGTTTGTTTTGATGGCTTATTTTGTACCTGAAACTTTCACACATGATATCATTGTCACAACAACAATAACGCTATGGAATAGCTGTGAAATCGTTACTCCTTGGGAAAAAAACCCAGCTGAAGTCCAGACTAGTTATGTAACTTGACCAAATCATGCAGGTAGAAGGCATACTGCTGAGATTGGGACCAAGTCTTTGCCTCCCAATCTGTGATTGGAACACCCCCAAAGATTTCTCTTGTAGGAAGTCAGCA
Organism: Ailurus styani; assembly: GCA_002007465.1. Lineage (NCBI taxonomy): Eukaryota > Metazoa > Chordata > Mammalia > Carnivora > Ailuridae > Ailurus > Ailurus styani. Next base: position 4,604,558 of record LNAC01000027.1, on the reverse strand, counting down.
TCACAGAGGAACTTCTTTTTTTCTTTTTACTATACTTAACTAATAGAGAAACTTTCTAAGTGAAAAGGACCACACAGGCTCTTGTGTCTTCCAGAGCCATGTGGGTATGAGCAAGGGGGACCAGGAGAGAGGCTTCGGGCCACTAAGCAAGAGGAGGCTGCCAGTGGACGTGACTGGTTCCCGGAAGGGGTGACTAATGCTGCGATGAGTCAGTCTGGGCCCCGGAAGGGTCCCCTTCCTCCTCCAGGCCCTGTGCTCCCCAGCCCTGGGGGTGATTGGGTGCCTGGAAGGAAGGACCAGGTGCCCCTCCCAGAGAGCATGGCCCTCTTCTGCCCAGGCGTCCGTCCCTTCTTCCGGGGAGCTCTTGCTGGGCTGCTGAGTGCCGCTGGGGCTTAGAGGCTGCAGGAGGCAGGCAGTAAACAGGAAATGGTTAAGTAAGAGCAGGTGGAGCATGCCGGGTGCTGGAGCAGGGCAGGAAATAGCTAAGCGGCTGAATGGACTCAAAAGAATGCTCTGCCCTCCTCCCCGAGGCTTTGGCCAAGGGCTGTCCACCCACCCCTCCCTGCCCTGCCCCGAGAGGCACCCAGCTCAGCGACCGCCTGACCCCCTGCTGCCCTCCTCGGTTCTGCTGGGGCTGGGAGGTACTGGGAGGTGCTGGGAGGTGCCGGGAGGAGAGGGCCCAGGGTCCCAGGAAGCCCAGCCAGAATGATGAGGCAGGGAGAAGGGGGTTCCTTCCCTCCAGGGCTGTGAGCCAGGCCCACCTCCAGTGGCCCGGGAGTGAGGGGTGGGGGCCGGGGCGTGGGCAGCCTCTCCAGGCCCCAGAGGTTGTTTTCCTCCTCCTGGTTCTTTGTTCCCTAGAGGGCCCTTTGTGTTGACTGGGGCTCCGACCCTGGGGCCAAGCCCACAGCCGGAACAGTGGCCTGGGATCTGGACAGAAAAGACTGGATGCCCCAGGGGGCTCCCCTGCTCTCCCCTTTGCTCTTGACAGCCGCCGCCGGTGTCCCCGCAGAGGGGTGGCACTCTCCTCTAAGGGGAGATGAGGAGTCTGAGGTTAGGGAAGTGGTGTGGCTCACACAGGGAAAGGGCACTGCGCCTCCCCTGCTCTCCCTTCGCACCCCAGTGCCTCTCCTGTGCAGAGAATTTTCTTTGCTCTACCCTGGAGTAAAGTCAGTGGTGCTCTGGGGTACTCTCTTGACCCCTTTCTCAGGGGACGCACCCTCATGGGCAAGCAGGGCTCTGCTTCCCAAGGTCCTCTTGCAAGTGGGCTGCTTCTCTGCAGAGCAAGGGTCCCATCGCTCTGGTTTTGCAATGTCATTGGCACATTACTGTCTGGGGACTTTGGGGCAGCCAGGTATGGATACCCAGCCCAGGCCTCAGTAGGCACGATTCCCTGGGTGCCTGAGGGGCCCACAGGGACACTGAGGCAGGGGTAGCCTGTTCCCCGGCACACGGCTCCTGGGTGCAGCAGTCTTGCAATGGGGAGTTGAAGGCCTCAGCCCCTGTCTGAGTAGGGGGACGTGCTGTGCTCATGTGTTTTCCTGATAGCAGTGGACATCAAGGGTATCTCATCCTCCAAGGAATGAGAACAATCCAAGTGGATTGGGTATTATGTTCCATTTGTTTATAGTAAGTATATACTTAAGTATGTGCATGTATATATTTACACATGTATTGATTCATGGAATTCCTACAGCAACCCAAAGAAGAGGTACTTGGAGTATTCCCATTTTCCAGATGAGGCCTAGAGAAGGGAAGTGACTTGCAGTGGTGGGTCAGGTACTCTGACTTCAGCCCTGGGTCTCGCTCTGGCCACTAGGCTGCACTGCTTGAGCGGGAGCCCTTGGAGGAGGCCCCATCTGTTCTCCAGGTCCCTCACAAGATCCCTATTCTTTAGGAAAAGTTCCTTGTCTCTGAGGAGCCAGAGTTTCCTGGGCCTCCACCCATGTATCCAAGGCTCTCGGGGTCTCTGATTGAGAATGCCAGAAAAGAGGAGGAGAAAACAGCTGGAGAGCTCTTTGGTTCTCTAGGCGGGGCCATGAGCATGACGTCTTCCCTGTGCCACTGTTACGGGTTCCCGGGGAAATGCTGCCATTAATTTTGTTCATTCAAGACCCATGGGTTGACACCAACTTTGTGCCCGTCCCTGGGCTGGGTGCTGGGAGGAGCCAGCTAGAGCAGACCCGTCGTGTGCCCTGGGGTGTTGGTGGTAGCAGAGGAGTATTTTTGTGTGTCTTTTGATTCAAGGAGGTAGAGGCTGAGCTCGAGGGGATTGCGCAGGTGGGGAGCGGGGAAGCAGGGACTGGGTACTCGGCTGAGCCTGGGAAGTCAGAGAAGGTATCCTGCAGGTGAACGGGCTTGGCTGGGCCTTGAAGGATGATCCCACTTAACCAGGACGAAGAAAAGGGGTGGGCATGGAGGGCAGAGGTGACAGTGCAGGCAAAGTCTTGGAGGCCTGCCACGCTGGTGAAAGCACAGCGCAGAAGCACCTCGGCATTGCCGGAGGCCCCAGGACGGGAGAGGTTCTGGAGGGTGGGCAGCATAGGGCCAGGCAGGGCCCTGTAGCTTTGTCAGCTTCTGCCTCTTGGCCTGAAAGATCCCCCTCCAGCCCCCTCACAGAGAGACGGGCCTTGGGGGAAGACAGCGCAAGAGGTGGACTCCTGCTCTGTGCTTTCAAGAGTTACAGTGAAGCTGCAGGAACGGAGACAGTAGAAGGGATGGAAATATGGACGTTTATGATCGTGGACACAGTAAACCGTGCACGAGATACGCCCGCCCCCCCTGCCCACGCACGCGCAGCTGCATTTTGAAAGGTGCAAAGGGAATCCCATGGGGGAAAGGATAGTCTTTTTGAACAAAAAATGGCGCTGGAAAATTTGGATGTCCATAATGGGGAAAAAAAAAAAAAAGCCTTGGCTTCTAACTCAAAAAATATCAAAGACAAAAACACAAGAGAAGGTATGAAAGGAAAAAACCCTAAAAGTGTGAAAGAAGAAAACTCAGGAGAAGATCTCCGTGACTTGGGTTAGGCCAAGTTTCTTATTATGACACCAGAAGCACGATCCATGGAAGAAAAATGGACAAAGTGGACTGACCAAAATTAAAAACTTCCAGTTTTCAAAAGACACTTAAGAAAATGAAAAGAAAAACCACAGACAGGCAAAATCTGTACCTGACCGAGAGGACTTCTATTTAGAATATATTTAAAAATTCCCCAATCTCAGTAATAAGAAAATGAACAATTCGGTTTTTAAAAAGGGGAAACTATTTGAACACGCACTTCGCCACAGAAGAGACACGGATGACAAATAAACCCATGGAAAGATGTTCAACATCATTAATCACTAAATTAAAAATCGTAATGAGAATCCACTACATCCATTTAAGAATAAGTAAGATTAAAAAAAATTGAAAACCCCAAAGCTGACAATACCCAGTATGGGGGAAGGTGAGGAACAACTGCGACTCTCATTTGCTGCTGGTGGGAATGCAAAATGGCGCAGCCCCTGTGGAAGACAGTCCAGCAGTCTAGTGTACAGTTCAGCATCCCCTTACCCATGACTCCACAAACCCACCATTAGGTACTTACCAAGAAAGATGAAAACTTACGTCCACAAAAATGTGTATGCAAATATTTATAATGTCATTTTTCATGATGGCCAGAAACAAGGTACAACCAGTACAATAGAAATATCCTTCCACTGCATACATTGCAAACATCCTTCCATTGCATAGGTGCATTGAATGGATAGATACACGGCTATGCCATCCATTGAATGGGACACCGCTCAGAGATGAAAACAAACTGCTGGTTCAAGTCATACCGTGGGTGAATCTCAAGTGCACCAGGCTACTTGCAAGGAGCTGGATTCTGGTGGCTTTGTACCGCAGGATTCCATTAGCAGGCACACCTTGGAGATGATCTCGGGTTCGCTTCCGGCTTCCTGCAATGACGTGAATATCGCAGTGAAGGGAGTCAGATGAATTTTTTGGTCTCCCAGTGCATATGAAGTTATGTTTACACTGTACTGTAGGCTATAAGTGTGCGATAGCATTATGTCTACAAAAACAGTATATCCCTTCATTAGAAATGCCAACTGTCATCTGAGCTTTCAGTGGGTTGTGATCACAGATCACAGATCACCACACCAAATACAACAAAATGAAAAAGTTTGAAATATGGTGAGGATCGCCAAAATGTGACCCAGACACACTGTCGGGAAAGCGGAGCCGATAGACCTCCCCCATGCACGGTTGCCACAAACCCTCAATTTGTGGGGAAAAAAAACACACACACACAATATCTGAGAAGTTCAATAAAGTGAAGGGCAATAAAGGAGGTATGCTTGTATATGACATTTTGGAAAAGGCAAACCTACAGGAACAAAAAACCTAGTAGTTTTCCGGGCTAGGGCCAGGGGCGGGGGTGGAGGGGGAACACTGGAGAGATTAGGGGGTGATAGAACTCTTTCCTATTTAATTGCGATGGTTACATGACTGCATGCATTTGTCAAAATTCATAGAACTGGATTTTAAAATGGAGGAATTTTACCATATGTAAATTATATCTCAATAAACTTGACTTTAAAAAAACACAGTGCGCTCGGTTATGAAACCTCATCTTAGAAGTAGGCTCTAGGCCTGGGAACTGGGGAGACTCAGACTCACTTCTGGTCTAGTTCCTGATGGCCATTCTGCTTTGTCAGACCCCACCCACCAACAGAAGCCTAGCTCTTTGTGATGCCAGGGGGCCGGAAGGGGAACCATTAATGAGCCCCTCCTCTAATGAGCCCCTCCTCTCGGTGTTGTGGTCCTTGTTTTTATTAAATGCAAGTGCCCCTGGGAGGGTGAATAACTTCAGTTGAGGGAGGCTCTGGCAGAATGAGAGAGGGGGTTGGAAGGAAGGGAAGGAAAACAGTTTCCATGAGGTTGGAGAAGGGTGGGGGTGGGGTGGGAGGTAAGCCTTCCGTTTGGTTGGGGGGTATTGGGCTGTACCAGTGCACTGTGAGTGTGTTAAGGGCAGGGGATTAGGAGCAATATGGAAGGCAGCCCCCCTCATTGGTTTGGCTTAGTGTGCAAAAATCCTCTTTCGCCACCTGGCAACCACAGCCCCTTCCTGGGCTTCCTTCTCCAGCACCTTCCTCCTTCACCTCCTAATTATCCAATCCCAATTACGAGTTGCCCAGACAGATTGGGGGGATGATTTCTTTGTGGCATCAAAGCACAAAAGACCTCAGCATCCTCTCGCCCACATATTTCCACTCCTCTGGGTCCTTCAGGGTTCAGATCACCTTAGGCATTCCTGTCCTGTTGGAAATTTCCTTGCGGGAGAGAAGCAGAAGGTCAGAGCAGATATCAGGGCCCCAGGCTTCAGTGGTCTTGTGATGCAAATTATGGGGTGGGAAGATTGGTTGGGGCATCTGCTTGGCATATATTTGTTTCTGCAGCATTTTCTTCAAATGCACAATTCACTTTCCCACCTCAGGGCCTTTGCACACACGGTTCCCTCTCTCTGGGGCTTCTCACTTTCTGAAGTTTAAATGTAACTATCATTTACTATGCCTTACTCTGTGCCTGCTGTAGGATGCAGAAGGAAAGAAGACTAGTCTTTTTATGGTAAGAAAGACTTTGGCCTAGGGAGATGGTGGTAATGACAACAACAGAACAAAAGCCAGGACACTCAAGGTGCAGTCACCGTGGGCCAGGCAGGCATCTATGCAGACAGGGTCATTCAAAACTCAACAGTCCTAAACCTTGTCATTGCTATTATTCCCATTTTCTAAGTGAGGACACTGAGTGAGGCTTGCTGAGCCGGTACAGGGCAGGGCTGGAACTGACTCCTGCCCTCCGGATGGCCAAAGTCATGTTTGTGACCATAGCATCATCCCACCCTCTGCCCCACTCGAAGGGAAGCCACCATCCAATTCCAGCTCCAACCTGGCCGTCTTCTTGTTGATCTGCCGTAGAAGGAGTGAGAAACAAAGAGGACACTGGTCTCTCCCTTGGGATGTGGGATGGAGCTAGAGATGCTGGTCCAAGACTGGGCAAAGGGGGCTGGGCAGGGGTGCAGCTCCTGTCCTGCGGGACCCTTCCCACTCACTGTACCCACAGGGGATATTTTCCAAGGTGTGAAACACAGGACCACCTGCTTCAGGGGCCCAGAGGCTTCGGGAAGGATGAGTCTCCCTGACTTGCTGCTCTCGAGCTCCGGATTTTGGACAGAGGGAAGGCATGCACTTGATGTTGAGTCCACAGCAGACCAGTAAGTCAGAGTCCCGGTTGGGCTCTGCTGTCTAGTAAAGCAAAGACGATCATTCATGAATAATGTGGGCGTGATATTGTGGAACAGGGCTGGTGGATGGGCTGGGGGGGGGCAGTGACTCATTTCTGGAGGCCTTGAATCAGATCACTGTTATTTCCTTTGGCTTCCAGTGGACCTAACCCAGACTCCCCTAAACACCTACCTGCCTCAGTCCCTGAATCAGAGATGTGGGCTCTGGTAGGCTGTGGCAAGCTCTGACCTTAAATGTGGGCCATGGCCCGTTAGAGAAAGAGGCTTCAAGGAGGAGGTGTTGGTCTAGGCTTTACAGAAGGGCTGTGGGACAAAGTGGGAAGAGGGGGGTTGGTCCAGGTGAGGTGATATTGAGACCACAGAGAGGGGAGTGCAGTATTTTCACTGAAGCCAAGAAAGCTCACAGGGAAAAGAGACAAAATCTGAATCTTGAGAAGGATTAGACTGTCTTTTCTCTCCCTCTCTACCCTCCTCTCAAGAGCTGGAGAGAGGAGAAGCAGAACTAGGTAGAGTCTCCTGATAAAGGCAGCCTTTGGCAAGGCCGTAGCTGGGTGCCTGCAAGGCAGCTGTCTCGAAAATGTCCCTGAGGGAGACCTGCCCAGCTGGGGCCCAGAGCTAGTGCATGGAATGCCTGCATGGGGCTGTCAGGCAACCAGCAAGCAGGGGCTCCCACGGCCCTAGGGCATCTGGATGCCCCCAGAGGAGCAAGGCCGGGAGAGCCTCCTCCTGGGGTAGCTCCCTGAAGGCAGGGTGGAGCCTTCTCTTCTCAGTGCCCTCCCCCTTCCTCCCCCTTCCTCCCCCTTCCTCCCCCTCCCTCCTCCTCCCCCCA